>ML733461.1:0-193891 GCA_009176405.1 Aspergillus novoparasiticus | reverse complement strand
GTCTAAATTCATGGTGTTTTGACTATTTTAATTTTCAATATGGCGGCGCGTGGCCCGCTCGCTTGCATGGCCCGCTCGCTTACCGATTACGTTAGTGATCCCGAGTGTATTATTAATTCATCAACATTTTCTTCTTCCGACCGCATCGGCTGAGAACCCGAGACCTGTTGACCTGCTAGAGATATTGATTCATTCATACAAGCAAATTTCTGTTATCGAGGGAGCTCACTTTACCTTCCAATCTCAGCTACGGGGGTCTGCAGCAGAAGTAGCACTTGCTCTACGTCTGTCAATCCCGAGTTGGTCTCGGTACAAGGATCGGCAATTTTGTAGGTTGAAGGTGAAAGTTCCTCTGTGTTGATGCAGGGAAACCGAGACTTTGGGAGGCATGCTTTTCACAGATCATTAAGCACAGATGTGTTCTGCTATTCCTATGTGATACGGTTCAGCTAAAGGTATGGCACATTTTATGGTACTAACCTATTTCATTGCAACATGACCACGACTACCTCAGATCTCTCTTCAGAACAATAGATCAGCTATAACAGTTTAAAAGTAGCTAGCAACAGCCTCTCCCAGCACGTCTAAGTGCGGCGTTATTCCCAAGCCTGGTGTGTTTGGTGCGGTGACGAAGCCCTCCTGGATGTCAAACGCTCCATCCGCAGTCTTAACCGTAACCATGTCGCGACATTCCAGGATGCAACGCAAAGATCGCTCCGGAACTGTTTGAGCCAGATGCACGATCGCGGCGAATGCGATGTCCGAGCCACACGTCTCCTGAACACTCACACTGTAGCCCGCTGCCAGGCAGATGTCCCGCTGACGGCGGCCTCTGGTCAGACCACCCGCCTTGGAAATCTTCAAGTCAATCCCTTCCGCGGCGTCGTCCGCAAGGACCTTGACAATGGACATTTCATTCGTGGCTAGTTCATCGTAGATGATCGGAATATCGGTCTTGCGGCGGAGAGATACACACTCACGCCAGGTAGCACAAGGCGCCTCCAAGGCAAAATCGAGACCATGGGGCAACAGCCTCAATAACCGTAGAGCGGTTTCCACCGACAATCCACCGTTGGCATCCACGATAAAGAATTCGTCAGGTTGCTGATCGGCAAGAGCCGCTGTGATCCGCTTGGCGTCAGTGACAGGTTCGCCTGAGATTTTGACCGATTGCCCTTTGTATCCCTTTGCGCGATATTTGGCAACCCGTGCACGCATGTCCTCCGGCTCTCCAACATAAATTGAAGAGATCAATGGCAGTCGATTGTTTGTGCGACCACCCAGAAGCTCGCACACGGGCAGTCCGACTGACTTGCCAAAGATATCCCAGCATGCCACGTCGATTGCTGTTTTGGCATCTTCATGTCCGAGCAGTGCATCGTCCATGGCATCATTGATGCGGTCGACTCGTCGGGGGTCTAGACCGATCAGGCTTGGTGCCATTGTAGCGATACCAGCCCTGACACCGCGTGCATGGGAAGCGATGTAGTTGGAGCCAAAGGGAGTGCTTTCTCCCCAGCCCTCAATGCCGGTGTCAGTGGTTATCCGCACAATGGTAGCGTCGAAACACCGGTATTCTCGCCCGGCAGAGAGGTAGTAGACACCCCCTGAATAAGGGAGGTCAACTTGGAAAACATCAATCCGTGCGATTTTGAGGTCTGACATGTTTGCTGGGTTGCTGGAGCAAATCGTGTCGGAGTAGAATGTAAAAGGATACGCCTTAACGTGCTTTAGACAAGAACAGACCAAAGTTTCACACGTCCGGAGTAAAGTTGGCGGCAAACCTAGTTGTTATATAGTCTAACTCTCGGGAATGAAGGCGAGCGTACCGGATGGACTGTGGCCACCCTCAGCTTGTAAATTCAGTGGAAGGTAAACATTTCCTCTCTCGTACATATCAGGCGTGTCATAAGGTGCAGCCCCACGGAATGCATACCCGAGTACATTCCGGTTCACATCTACTCTCGGGAGTATTACCGTTTCCATGTTCCCATGACGCATGGGCTGCGACTTGGCAGCTATCAGGGTTCCTGCGGGGAAATCCCTTTCGAATGATGAACCAACCACTTGGCAATCTGGGAAATTGTAGCTTAGATGGGAATGCTCACCAGACTGGTGTCACTGAGGGGGAAATAACTACTTCCCCACGCATTCATAACTCAAGGTTCTGCGTTTGTGCTCAGTATGCGTTGCCGATTCTGCCTTTTCGGGCAGATGACAGCTCCAGTGGGAGGTCTAGTGCTCATAATTTATCTATATCTCTATCCAATGATGATTGTGAAGTACCTATTTGCTATCTCAGCCCCACGTCCCTTAACGACCAATGGAAGAGGGGAATCAACCCTACCGTATCTTACATACAGTGTGAGAATCACCATCTTCAAAGGGGTAGAATGGACTCCGAATTCTATCTCGGGTGGAGGCGATCACTATGTATACTGTTTTTTTCGGAAATCACAGTATATCCTGTGGACAAATTACCATGTTCAGACCGTGTGTGACCCTTTATCATTGGTAGTCCATCGTTTTCGCCATCCCATCAACCAGATCCTCGACGGAAGGTGTTGAAAACGATTTCCCAAGCAATAGATTTTCCATCTCAATATCCACAAATGTCTATGCTAAATGGCGAAGATGACGTGATGTGATTCTTGCAGGGAGTATCGTTAGGGCGAGGTCTTTGGGTACGGAAGAATCGGAGAACCTGAACACAAGCTCACACAGCCACAATATCTTATGACGTTTTGTTTGACCCTTTGGACATAGAACATACAGAAACACAAGGGCTAACCGACTTTTAATATCGATGTCCACTCAGTTAAAAATCAGGAAACATGTAGATTGTGGGCCGTGGTCCCCATACTTTCTGTGACAGAGAGGCCAAAGACCCGAAGGAATAGTACCCTTGCCTGGTACTGGGGCCAATATATGGATTTTTGTATTAATTCTATCAACAATGTAGGGTGTATCCACGAACAAGGGAAGAAAACGTGGTAGCACGGTACATATGACGCTATGATTAATTAAAAACAAACCATGTTTCAGATGACGAATTTCTATACCCATGCGCTTTCTATGACCATCGAACTATTCTAGCTTCCTCGAATCCGCTAAGCAAGCAAAATGTCTCCATCGGTTGGTCTTATCCACTTACATTGACAGGATATCAACGAATAAACATCGGCCAAGCCTTACGGCAAGACGATCTACCATCCGTCCGGCCAACGGCAAATCTCCGATTTGGGTGCCGCTGCTGTTCACCGAATTTCGGTCTTTCCAGGGTACGGAGACTGCCCCGGATGCCGTAGGGATCAACTCGAGCCCGTCACTCGATATTATCAAGTTTCCACGACTCGATAGGATTGATTGTCCGAGTCCGGCTTACGTGCTCTTACTTTGCTGACACAGCCAGGCCTATGAGATCACTACTACACGGCGTTCGTTGCAATTAGAAAATAAACACAGCCGATGGTCATCGGATACAAGTCATAGTCAACTATGTTAGATCGTAGGTTACAGGGGGTTCGCAACTGCCGAGTATCTTGTCTCAGTTCGAAACACAGTCAAACCATGGCAGCAACAAACGCAGCCCAGGGAGTCTTTCAACTGTTGGGCAGGGCGTAACCCTACACCAGGAACGGCTGTTGCAATTGAATGACAAGATAACATCCTCTCTTGGCAAGGGGATCGTCCCGTACCCGATTTGGCCTTTGACTGTACATTGAAATCAGTCCGGTAGGATCTTCAACGCCCTGTAGAGCTCTCCCTTCCCAAGAATGAAATCTTCTTACTCTAGATTTATCGCAACATAATCAGCAATATGAATGTATCGTATTCGCCAATTCTTGGCAGTCGAAAAACCCGACCATGGCACAGACTTTCTAGAAAGCGTTGAACAACACGCTAAAGTATACTGAGCCAGAGATGAAGGTGGGCCCTATGGTAGGTAATTCTCTGATAATAGCTTCAAGGCATTACGAATCACTATCGGGCAATGCAAACCAAAGATTCCATAATGTCCCTGCAGATCTCTGGCATTCAAAGTGGGAGGGCCCATTGTTTAGAATTTTAATCGTATACATTTCACTTGGCGTTAAATCTCAGCCATTGCTAAAGTAGACAGTGATGTTTATGGTGGGCGATATTATAAACCAAAAGGGAGATGTGAACGGTGATCATCTCCCCATATCTCTACTAAGACGCTAATATATACATGTCTCAGGTAACCACTGAGTTTACGATATAGGGATATCTTAGAAGCATTATCTCTGGCAGAATTTCGGTCACAAAAGGACGATTGGCGATTGAACAGATCAAACAGGTCTATCTCAAGGCTATTTAAAAAAAAAAAAAAAAATGTCTATACCGGAGGGCATGTTAGAAGTCCAAAAAAAGGACCCTTAGATCTTTTCGGCGGATCGTCGGAGAATTTACCGCAACGATGGCCCCTCTTTCATACGAGTCAGTAAAATCGAATTTGGTCAGTTTTCTGATTAAACCCTTAATCAAGTTGCGGCTAACAAAAATTAATGGTTCCTCAGCGGTTGTAAAATGCAATATAGATCCGTATCCGATGCTGCCGTGTGTGTGTGGAGCCAGACGGGGGTTGCCCCAAACGGTAAACTTAACGCACCTCAACCCTACATGTATACCGGCATAGATAACATCAGCGATGGGACTCATGTCCTTGATCTAAGCCACTGTCAGACTAACTTTGATTGCCTGGAGTGGGACAAAGCTGTCAATGATTTGACCGAAACGCACCAGCAGCAATCTAGCTTTGAGACATCTATACATCTGCCGCATCACCTGGCTTGCGCTATACGGAAGGAGCTAATAGTGCCCGTTGACCTATTACATGCTCTATAATGTACTAATAACATACGAAGGAGAGAAATTGAATCCGGTGTCCCCGCTTGGATCCTCTGTGGGGGCGAGGGGATAGTGGAACCGCTTACGAAGAACTGGAGAATACAGACTCTACTGTTCCTCAGACAGTAAAAGAACAGGATGCAAAGATGGCAGTGTCCATGGATCGTCATGAACAGGATTAATTCTCCACCTCCATCATATGATGAGCCTCTTCTTCACCAAACAGATAATGATCTTCGAGGTCTATCAACATATAAAGGGCAGGGCATTTCCGAGATGTTTGAGATGCTAAATCAGTCCATTCTATAAGTCATTCGTTCATTTTTCATAGAATAGCTGGTATATTCCAAAATGCTTGCCAAATTTTCCCTCCTTTCTCTTCTCCTCACCTCTACTGCCTTTGCCGCCGGCGGCCAGGGTCTGTCCTACGACAACATTGACAAGTCGGCCACGCCCGGCGCCAAAGCGCTTCTGAAATACATCCAGTCGCAGTATGGATCGCATTATATTTCTGGTCAGCAGGATGCAGGCAGCTGGGACTGGGTCAAGCAGAACATCGGTGTGGCCCCTACGATTCTGGGTAGCGACTTCATGTATTACTCGCCTTCGGCGGTTGCTCACGGCAGCAAGTCTCACGCCGTCGAGGATGTGATCCAGCACGCAGATCGTAATGGAATCAACGCCCTGGTCTGGCATTGGTACGCTCCGACTTGTCTGCTCGACAACGCCGAACAGCCGTGGTACAGTGGATTCTACACCAAGGCCACCTGCTTCAACGTTGCCGATGCCGTCAACGACCGTCGAAACGGAACCAACTATCGCCTCCTGCTGCGTGATATCGATGCCATCGCCGCCCAGATCAAGCGTCTTGATCAGGCCAATGTTCCGATTCTCTTCCGCCCGCTCCACGAGCCCGAGGGTGGATGGTTCTGGTGGGGTGCCCAGGGTCCTGCCCCGTTCAAGAAGCTCTGGGATATGATCTACGACCGCATCACTCGCTTCCACAACCTCCACAATGTGGTCTGGGTATGCAACACCGCCGAGGCTGACTGGTATCCTGGAAACGATAAGTGTGACATCGCCACCGTCGACCACTACGCCGATGCTGGAGACCATGGTGTCCTTGCAGATAAATACAAGAAGCTCCAGGCCGTCACTAACAACGAGAGAGTTTTGGCTCTGGCTGAAGTCGGCCCCATTCCCGACCCCACCGTTCAGGCTCGCGATAAGGTCAACTGGGCTTACTGGATGGTGTGGAACGATGAATTCATCAAGGACGGCAAGCAGAACTCTAAGCAGTTCCTGCAGAACGTGTACAACAACACCCGGGTTGTTACGCTCGATGGTGGCTCCAAGCCTGGCAACTGGAACAATGCTTAAACTGGCCTGGTGGTCGATAGCGAGGGCATTTCATTCCATTCGACGTCCATGGGCTGATATGCTCTTCAGTGTTCTCCCCGCGACAAAACCGACTGTCAAGTTATAACTTGACTTGTCCAATCCTTCCTCTATTTCTTTTGGTCATTCTGTCCTCTGCGAGAGTGGCAGGGTCTAATGTTTTACTTTCTTCTACTGGGCGCGCAGGCCTTACATCAATTGAACTCGAGTATCTTTCATCTGGGAAATTAACTGTAGCAGAGCCCGATAGTTCTTTTCTTTGATAAAGTAGTAGTCTGGGAGTATTATAAGGATCGATTATCCCAATTTATGTGATTAGATATAGTTTCCGGATGCGAAAAGCAAATTCACTTGCCCAACGTAGCTGCACATCCTATCAGATCTTCAAGAATTGAACCAGTGCCCTCAGCAAGGTATTTGGCCCAAGTGTAGCCTCAAGTTCATCCAGCATTCTCCAAAGTGTTTCGTAAAGTTCTGTGACGATACGTTTGGTATACTCTAGACTCCCGGCAGCCTCCATCTCGGAGAGTATGTACGATCGTATTTCATAGGACATACCAGCCCTGTGCCCACCAAACATCAACCCGCGAATTCTGTCTGCGGTTGGGCTATTATTCAACGTATGGATTAAGATCAATGAGAACTTTCCCTCTGATAGATCATCGCAGAAGCCCTTTTTTGCCGCATACTATGTCATAGTTAGTAGATGCTATGTCGGTGGCCTATGCAGTACTAAATGTAATGTTGAAAGCGTCTGGTCAAGACAGAGCACTACATTGCGAACGTACCTCGTCAGATACCAGGTTTTGATAATCATCACGTATCTGGTAGTATCTTCCTAGAAGGGTCATGAAATGAAGCAATGTGTTCTCTTTCTCAAGAGACATTGGTACTGACGCTTCCGCAGCCATCAATCGTAGAACAAGCCGGAAGAAGCCAGCGGTCTTGTTGTCAATCATAATAATGTAGTCTTTCATCGAAGGGCATTTCCTGTGGAATTTCCAGTGAAGCTCGAGAGCTTGACCCGAAAAGAGGTTGTCCAGTTCGTCTATAGATATGGCCCAGTTAGGGATCCTGCCAAATTGATAACGGACAGTCAGGAGTATGTACTAACCATACAAGGCTTTCCTGCATGCGTTTGCATTTTTCAGCTCCTCACAGAGGAAAAATGCCTTAGCGCCAGTATACGACACACAATTGACCGTCTGGCCAACACCGTACATGACATGGGCCGCTGGCATTCCGCGTCGTTTTGACGAGTCATCTTGAATGTCATCCAGCCTGATGTGTTGAGTGAGCTTGTCCAAGGGGAGCTCCGATAGCTAGTTTTCAGGAGAGATGACCTACATTAGCGAGCTATGGAAAAGTATTGTCGAGCAGGTTTTGATGATCTCAGTTGATTCCGCCGGTACATTGAACCAGGTCTGCAGTGTATCAGCCAGTTTGGCTACCGTTCCTTTACCAGGAAGAGAGCTAATGTAGTTATACGGGTCCATGCATAACTGTTCACCTCATTAGTAGGCGCAAAAGCAACATTACTCAAGGTGACAAACGTTATCTGCATCAGCTTTCTGGAATTTGTCGGTAATACCGATTTCCATACCCGAGCATCCAAGACCGTCAACAGAGACCTGAGAACCGGCCGTAGTCATGCTCGTTAAGCTACTATCGGAGCGAGAAACATGACTTTCAGACACAGTGTCTAGCTCCAATGTTGATGTACTGTGGCCGTTCAACGCGAGCGGTGCTGGATAGCCCTGAAGACGCCCGAGACAAGAATCTGGATTTCTGACAAGCCTGGCGCGGTCTTCGGCAGTTGTGGTGAAATCTGTGCGAAAATATCGCTCCGAGTGGGACATCCAATAGTTAAATCCTCCAGCGGAGGTCATGACTGTGAAGACATATCCTACTAGACTAGGAGATTTAGTCAAGTTAGAGTTTTGCCAGGCGTGAAATTCTTCGAGTGCCCGCTCTTCGAGCTCTGAGATCTCTCGCTTCAGGATGTTCGCAGCCTCATCCTCATTGTAGCCGTAACCGGACATAAGCAATGCCATCGCATTGCCAATCGTGTCCATATTGCCTGCTGAGCTATGTTCCTCAAATTCCTTGGGAAAGCTGTAAAGGTCGTTTAACAGTGAACTACTCAGTAGGATTTTGTCGACGAAATAAGACACAGAGTCTATCTCTTGTGGAGAAACCCGCTGACCCTTGACAAGGCTTATGATACTTGCCATGAGCCTAGATCACAAGAATACTCATTAGCCTGGCACATACAGCAAAAATACATACGTAGATGACGGGCGGTACCTCATTCCTGAATGATTGATTCTGAATATTTTATACTGATCAAAGGACATAGTTTTGTCGACATGAGCAGTTTGCGCGGAGAAACACTCTTTCATTTTCGTTTGAATTGTGCTCAGGTCCCGTATATCAAAGAAACTGATGAGTGTCGCCAAGGCATCGGGAACAAAGCTGCATTCAGATGTTGCAAATTTCCCTGCACTCACAGCAGCCAACCCGTCTGCAAGAATCATATCATGCTCTTGGGTGTTGGTAGCAAGGAAACCGATGGGGGAATAGATAACTTACAGAGTTCTTGTCAAGCGTGTCGGTAATATCTGCCTCTACATAAGCACGAAACTATGGCTCCAGCGAGCTTCCCACCTACCGTCGAAGTAACAGACCAGCTCTGCCAATTCCACAATGGATGGTATCAAATGTGGTGGAGATTCTGGCAACAGCCACGAGACAACGTGGCCACAGGAAGTCAAGGTACCATTGCGAATCAATGACTTGGAATCGATTCCAAGCCTTGCTGGCAATGTCTCCTTTGCTTTCTCTCCTGCCAGCCTAATTTGGTCCGAGAACTTTGAGGCACGAACCGGAAGAGTACTGTAGAAGCGGTCTGGCGCAAGTCCAGTTGTTTCTAGTGCTTCAGAAAACTGGAAGGGATAACCTTGATAGGTACCCATTGCAGCTGTTTTTGCAAGTAGAAAATCTCTCCGAAGATAGTCTGGAAGAAGAAGGGCAAGGTGGTAAAAGTAATAGTAATTAGGCAAACAAAAGCTCGCATTTATATCCACCGTAAACTTTTGCTAATAGTGCGACGGAACTTTGTATCCAGTAGGCTAGTGCTGGAAAAGCAATTACCGAAATGCCTGAGTACAGGACTTTTTCAGGGGTTATACTGATCTAGTGGTCGTCGTCTTCAAAGCTGAGAGGTATGTGGGGCGCATGAATAATAATAGTTATAGGTCACATACACGTCTCCACCTACCCGAGTACGATTTATTCAGCTGCATGATTATGGGTCCAGTACGGAGTATATCCGGATATTTAGTTAGATTTAATCAAGTTCTTAACAAGCCTGTCTTCATCTATCGAAGAGGAATTTTCAGACGGGACTTTTGAAGTACTACTAGTCCATTTGCAGGATCTAGGACCAAGTTGCTCACCAGATGACAATACGTAATTAGTTTATACTGAGATCCCTATCGACGAAGCTATCGAAAGATCGACGTACTATATGGCTATCACTTCTGAGCTGCGGAGCGCTGACCATCATAATTCGTGCCGCCTAGGCTGCCTAGTTCGCACTATACCTTTGGCGATGTACTTCGTAGGGTATTAGAAACATGATCTATCATACACCTCTGGTAATGGCAAGAATGGCACGCGACTTTGTTTATTTTTTCATTTATCTTTGTTTTTGGTGTTTGCGGGGACCGGTTGATCCGACCTCAACAGTTCCTCGACGGGGATATACTTCAACCAACATCAGATTAATGAATAGTTCCAAACAGGCGCTTACTCCGAACTAGCTTATTGACTTTTAACGAGGTATTCCCCTACTTGGTTTGTATACCCGACTTTTGGGGAGACGTGCTAGGGTCCTTAAGGAGTGATGTAGCGGTACTCCAGTATTCAGAGATTCTATTCCTGGCATATTTACCCATATATGATGATGTTTGAGATGATATAAAGTAACGGGGTACTCCGTATTACGATCAGCATCGTGCTATTCGCCGTAAACTCAATGCCTCAGATCACCTTCCAATTAAATGCAGCTCCTACGAAGCTGACTCAGGGACTGCCTTTGTGCTATTGTAGACAACGGATTATAGGAGATCTTCGGTTTTTCTATACTGATTTGCTATTTGAGTGGAGATTCCACAGCATATCGAAGGAAGAAAAGCAAGGAAAGAAGTCATAGAATAAATTCATAGTTTTGGCCTCTTGCACTGCAGAGAACACAGAACACACCATTTCTGCCGATCGTCAATAGCCCTGCTCATATGTATTTGGATCCAATAGCGCAGTTACACCGGACCATAGCGCAGGGTGGACGTACGGCTAGTCACCAAGTTGGTGTCTGACGCGACGTATATAAACTGCTTTCGTTTCGCATCTGCATAGCATCACTCTTGTCTCTAGATCCCAACAGTTCTATTACTCATTACAGACCGAAAGCACACAAAACCCCCTCATCATGCGTCTCATTCCAATCACTGTCGGTCTTGCAGCATGTGCAAATCTGGTGTCTGGTATGGCTTTCACGGCTCCTGCCCGATGTTTGACAATGAAGGACACCGCTGAACAACTGGACATCAACCGTTGGATTGATCTGTGGCTGGAAACTACCTGCAAACGCTGTCAGTCGCCCAAGCTGTCGGATTATCAAACTTTGCGGGAAAGTCACGTCGCTCCCTTTGTGAAGGATTGCTCTGACTCTATGGGCACTCCTCACCTTTCCTCCAACTACCTTAGCCTCTTGGACAACCTCTTGGACCTGGCCAAAAGCAAATGCGAGGTAACCGACGAAACCGACATGTGCGAGGATCCCGATCTATTGAAGACAGCAGCCAAGTGCGTACAAAGCAACGCCTGGTCTTTTGTCCTGGGTAACGTCGGTAATTTCCTGCCCATCCTGTTGGCAGACCCCTGCGGCAAACAAATGGACTTCATTGCAAACCCGGACACTTTGGACAGCACCATTCGTTCCCACCTTACCAGATACGAGCAAATTTGCCCAAAGAGTGAGTAGGCCATTCCAACCGTCGTCCTGAAATTGTATAGGCCCACTAACCTGTCCTCATGTTGAAACAGATAGCGAATCGCTCGCCCAGTGAAAATCCCGAATCACACTGTGCTTCATTCCAATTTGAGCAGCCGTGTTTACTTTCCTTCGACCTCCCCTTCTTGTGCGTGGTTGAGTTATATCGGGGCTCCGTGTAGTTGCCCGGCTCTGCAACTTGACTTATAGTTCAGTTTAATATAAGGGTGCTGCTTATGATTATCCCGATAATTGTTCCGAAGATTCTGAAGTAGTACGATTTTAGTAGTTTGTCGTAGACCGTAGGTGTTTTGCTTCGTAAATAAATTGAACAGCTATTAGCGTGTAGCAGAGTAGACAGCATGGATGAATGTAAGCACTTCGCCTCGCCCCGACCCGTCTTCTTTTTGCGGACGCTAGAGATCCCGGGGAATTCGGGATTCTGACTTTTATCTCGGTTATGCAGCTCAAAGTTTCTTGTGATGCGCCCCTGACAGCCTCCACTTTGATCTTGCCTAGAATTCGACCTCTATTTTCGTCACAAAAGCTAATCACGGGCTAAATCAAAGTGCTATTTGAACACGGGCCCACATATTATACACACTGTTGGACTGGATCTCTCGCTCATACAACCGTCATCATAAGCCTTACAGTGAATCTGCGAAGGCAAGCTCATATGCAAATCCAAGAGTCAGTCTGCCGTGTTGCAGCACATGGTCAAAGTTGACGGTCTCAATCGTATCATCGGCCGAGTGAATGTAAGGGCTGTCGTCGCCAAAGGCTGACTCGAATGCAAATGCGGCGGGATAACCATACTTCGTGGCAGAAGCATGGTCAGAGCATCCGTATCCGCATTTCGAATCGACGGTCGGGATAGTGCAATACTACAAGTATCCTCTGTAAGCATGAAGGGACTATCACAAACAGGTTTTGAACTTACAGCATCGACAATGACCTTCAGGAACTTGGTCAGGTTCTCATCGACATTGTCGGTGATGATGCCGATCGACTCCGGCTTTCCAGCATCAGTGGTGCCTTTAGTATAACCCGTCATATCCTGCTGGAGCATGGCTTTCACGTCTCGGCTTTTCTGTGAGTACTGCTCAAAGATATCCTGACTTCCCAGAAGGCCTCCCTCCTCTCCGGCATAGAAGTGGAACTCAACGGTGTTCGGAGCCTCACCGGCCGCAACCTTCTCGTCCGTCAGGAGAACGCGGAAGGCTTCAAGGATGGTAACAACACCGGATCCATCGTCATCTAACCACGCGTCTCTGTTAGCATCACGATGTTCTATGGTTCATGGACAGGACGTGCGAAGTACCCACCAGCACCTGGTGCACGGCCCTCTGAAGGCGAATCGAGGTTGATGGAGTCCTGATGCGCTCCAAGAACGACGGTCTTGTCACTCTTGCCGGGGATCTTCGCAATCAGACTCGACTGCGGGAAGGAGTGTTTGAAAGGCTCCACAGTGACTCCCTTTGCTCCACTGGCGGAGATGATTTCCTGAATCTTGCCTTGCAGCCACTCGGATGATTTCTTACCATTGTCGCTCTTATAATAGCGATTGTGGAACTCCGAGAACGGCTGGAGAACGGTTTCGAAGTTCTTTTTGTCGAGCGACTTGATTAGGTTTTGCACGGTCTCGTTATGTTGCACGGAATCGGGATAGGTGACCGCGAGTTTTTGCTTCTTGTTCGATGCGAGTTCCAGGCTACTGGTCCGTCCAGTTATATCGAAAAAACGCTTGCCCTCCTGTTCAATCGTATTAGTGGGATGCTGGGCGTAAACGTCAAAGGGAAATTTCGTCATACAGCCCTCAGCGCCCATTTCTCTGCTTCCGTAACAACTTTCGTTTCTCCCGGGCCAAGTTCTAGGACATACTGATCGTCCGAACGGATATGGTCTCCAATAGCAAGGGCAGAGGCCGTGGCTGCCAAGGTCGCGATGCAGGAGAGGAAACGCATATTGAGAGAACAAAAGCGTGTATCACCAAGTCGATACGAACGGAATGCTCGAGTAGCCGAGGGAGACTGATTATGAGGGAAAGATCCACTTTATGGAAAGACAGAACTCGAGGTTTTATAAACCAGCGAATTAGTCACATGGCAAGGTACGGTGTATTACATTTGACGCCATAGAATATTCCGGGCCAAGTATGATGCAAGATATGAGGAGCTGCTTGGCAACACTTGGCACCTCTCCGACCTTCCTATAATGCCGGGAAGTAAGCGGTATCTGCAGAGACCATTGTAACCTGAAGTCATGGGATCTTGAGGAAGGAAATCGGGGGTGATGAAGATCTACTGTCTCCAACCCTATCAGATGAGAAAGCATGGATACATCAGGAATTCCCCGCCGGGGGTCCGTAGGGAACCCGCCCTGCCAAGCTTTATAATATCGGCACTTAGTAGAAGATCACTTCTTGGAAGAGAAATAGTCTCGAAACATAACGCGGGATTAATTTGCCTCAATGTAACCCTGGTCCCTGCCGTTGCAAGTCTCACCGGCTTGGCAGTATCCTCTTCGCGGTTGTCTGACACCTCGTCTCGGCAGGTCTCTGACATGTTTTACAACGAACGGTGAGTCAGCAATGTGTAGACTGTAACCCTGTTCCAGGTTAAGTAGTCAATCGCAGGGGGTTCCATGATACACATAACACTCATACATCCGTTGCTTTGCCGTGGAGTCGAGATCCCAATTTACAAACAGTGTCTGTGCATGATGCATGATCCATAGGCACGATTTTCCCTCTATGCCTGCCTGCGCAGACGCCCCTGATGTTCAAAGTTCAAGTTAAATAATCCACCGTAATCATTGGGGCAAATAAACTGCAGTAATAACAAAAGCGTAACGGCATCGAATGCCAACAATGATATTTAAAAGCCATAACCGCTGGTCCGATTTCATGAAAAGAGCGCAACTCGGGAATACTTTTCAACATATCTGATTCTTAACTGTCCAGTCCCGGACACTGCTCACTCGTAGTCTCCGTGATCTCCGTGTATGGCGAAGGGTCAGTCCAAATCAAGTCGAATCTATCATATGGAGTCAGTAGAAGATCGCTAGTTATCCTGCACGCTGAAATCATTTGAAATCATTTGAATTGTGGTGCTTCCTATCCGAGAAGGGAAAGGGTAAGGAAAAGGGCCTCCGTACCTATCACTTGGATACTCCGGTGCATCCTTAGCTCCGAGTTTCTTCACGATATCCGTGAGCGCCTCATGCTGCCAGCAGATCAAGATATTCCCGTCTCCTTTGTAGTTTTCGACAGCCTTCTTCACACACTTGGGGTCGTCGCGATCGCAAGAAGTATCCACAGTAAGACCCAAGTCCTCAGCCAAGGGAAGAACCGTCTCATAGGGACGGGTCCGCTTGCCGCCTGTAGCAGTCTGTTAGCGATTTTGAACACATCGGGAACGACTCGTCGTCTGATATCGAACATACTCTTCTTGGGTGTTTGTGCCATTATATAGCCAATATTGTACTTTGAATCCTTGCCAAAGACGGATCGGAGACATTGAGCGCGTTGAACCCCCTGAGCGCTGAGACCGTTGCCGCCATCATCTGGCTTCTCTCCATGTCGGATGAGGTACACCGTAGGCGACGCCATGGCCGTAGCGGCAGCTGCTAGAAGGTAGTAGGACAGAAGCATCTTAAGCAGTGATGGCGTACTACGGAGTAATAGTTCGCGCCAGTCTCGGGTCCCCATCCACTGGCACACTGGCTAGCCTTGTATTTATAACGAACCGAGTACACTAATCTATCGCTCCCAGCGGCAACAGAATGGTGCTTACTCGCATTAGGGCTGACTAGAGGTTGCTACGTGGTTCCTAGCCAGCTTCGTAGCTTCGGTTATATGCGTTTAAGATCCCCACATCGGGGCACTTGGGGCGTATGGCACTGTGATTGGTTCACCCAGCAGAAACCCCAGGCGCACGTGGTGAAATGAAGAAGTAATGGTGGCTGAAAATCTCATGCCCCAGGCATACGGAATATTCTTTGGCCCCGCGACGGGAGGGAGAAGCAAGCGAGGAGGAGCCTTCTAAATAGCTTGTCAGTCCGTCAGCTTAAGCAGAGGTCACATGGTGCTGACAGGTCGGTTCCATGGAACTTGGAGTCAATATCACATATAGTGTCGTAGAGGCCTGAAGGTATTCCACGGAAAAAGCAGTGCTTGATTGTGTATTTATCACTGTATCCTTGTCGGACTTTTTGCTACTGGAGGAAGGATACCGGAGTACGGAGTAGTAGTGACTTAATATAAGAGTTTGTCTACAAAATACGAATATCGTCAATATCATTTGAGAGGAGGCTAAGCCTAACTACTCCGTAAGCTGGTAAGTTCCGCCTTCCCTTTACAGTTAGTCCCAGTCCTACCCGAAGTGGAAAGCTACTGGAGCTACTAACTCCGTAAGTTCAATCAACTTGCAAGACTTCATATTTGTTCTACTCCGTAGACACAAGAGAGTCCCGTCTCAACGTGGGGCTTCAACTATACTCCGTAAGAGTTTGCGACTCCGCTGAATTATCAAATCTTCTGGAGCTCTTCCACTCGGCAATGACCTTCCCATCAGAACCTCGCCGTTAAGCCTCCCCGCCTTACCTCTGACCGGCCAACCAACCCACTCCTACCACCTGCGGATCGCTACGGACAATGTCATCGGTGGAGAAAAAACGATTACGCGACAGACGCGCACAACAGAACCTTCGCAGCAAGCGCTCACAGCAGATGGCTGTACTTGAGAAAGAAGTTGCTCATTGTCGGGAACACCATGACGATCAAGGAATACAGCGCCTTCTACAGGTAATCACCGGTCTGCGAAAGCAAAACGAAACCCTTCGGTCACGTCAAGAACACTTAAAGCTCCTTGTCAATTCCTGGGATGCAAGCCCAGCTGAAATTTCGGCCAATATGCATGGATCTTCCGATCAGCGTTCACCGGGGTTCATCGCATTCCCAAGAGAGATCATGAACAACAGCAATTCTAGTTCGAATCCGATACAATCGACCAGAAATAATACCTCACGCGATGGTCTAAGCCCATCCTCACTACTGGTCAGTGGTGATTCAAGCCAACAGCAAGCCCCTTACACACAGACACTCGCCAGAGAACCCCGAACGGCGGACACCAATCTCGCATGGAAACAACTCCCTCTGCACGACGACAACTTCTTGAACCCGCAGACCATTTCCTGTGCTTGGTTTGAATGCCCGGAGCGAATAGCGCTATGCCCCGACTCCCCTTCCTCTCCACTAGACCTACTCTATGGCACAAATACAAACTATCTCGCGGACAAGATCTACAAAGCCACACAGAGACGCCCGATCCGTGACCCCGAACGCCTAGCCGTCGGGTGGCTATGCTACCATCTAGCACGATGGATCGTATCGCCCAGTCCTGCCACCTACGCAAACGTCGCACCCTTTCTGCGCCCGGTCCCCGACCAGCTCCAGATTCCACATCCCATGGTGCTTGATAATATACCCTGGCCGCAAGTCCGAGTGAATCTGATTCGACACTGGGATATGTTTCGCGATATGCGCGACGACCTTTTTGGATTGTTCTCGTGCTGTGTCAAGGTTCGGTGGCCCTGGGGTGAGAGCATCCTCGAGCGGAACTCGGACAACGAGCTGTGTATAAAAGGAAAGTTTTTCGAAACTTTCATGAGTGAAACGGGATGGGGTCTTACACCCGAGTTTATGCAAAGATATCCTCAACTTTTTGCGGGAGTTGATCTCGGGGCTATCACTTGTGAACTCGTGGACAAAGAATTTTATCAGGGTGAAAAGTGATCTCGGTCTATAATTATTCTTCTTAGAAAGCTCGTTGCAAGTATGTACAGGTCTATGCTTATTATGTATCCACCTACTTTGGGGACTCTATATGTATGTGTGCGATGGCGGCTGTGTGAGGCTCATGACGAACAGGCCAACATCAAGCGTTGGCCTTGTCGAAATTCACGGGGTATTTCTCTCTGATGAGCTTGCCCCACTTGGTAAACACGATAGGGATCGGAACGAAAGCCAGTGCCAAAAATCCGAGGAGGGAATTCCCCCAGCCAAGGCCAAGCGCTTCGAACATCGACGGTCCGGCCAAGGGAAGCAATGCACCCACGAGAGATCGTGTCGCCGTCAAGGTTGCGTTCGCTGATGCGGCGTAGGCGGGATAGGAATCGATGATGTATGTCTGGATAGGAAGATAAACACCCATCATTCCGATGCCAAACGGCGCCATTCCAATGATGGGTACAATCCAGTGGACATGCTTGTCGGCCGTCCAGCCATACCAGAAGAAGCTGATAGGCAGGATACACGAGAAGATGATCATCAAGGGGAGTCGCATCTCCGGTTCAGTCTTGCCTCCATTCCGAGCCGCGAGCTTCAGCATGATCCGGTCGTTCGTGCCCGCCACAAAGACAAGACCAAGCATAAAACCGACACCGATACCCAGATAAGCCAACCCAGACAGGCCGGTTGAGAACCCATACTGCTCTGTGAAGACGCTCGAAATGGTTGTAAAGAACAGATAGAGAAGGCCATAGACGAGAGACATATACGTCGACAGCAGTAACACAATTGGTGACTTAACTAACAGCAACATAGGCCGCACCAGACTTTGTTTCAGAAGTTCACCTGTGGGGACTTGCCCTCTCTTGAGCTCGTATGCGCTGCGCAGGTCTGTTCGCCCCAGCTCCTTGGACAACTTGGCAGTTTTCCACCGGATGATGACAGGGGCGTACGTCTCCCGGTTGAGGATCTCAATTCCTAGTGACATGGCGCCGCCCACAATCAACAGGACCCAAAACACCCACCGCCAGCCGACTTCTTCACCGAGAAAGCCTCCTGCGATGGGACCAGCGACCGGACCGATCAGAGGTCCTACCCCCCAAATAGAGGTTGCCTTTCCTCGTTGCTGGGGCTCAAACAGATCCGCGATGACCCCCGCGCCCAACGTTAAGCATGCAGATCCTCCCATCCCTGCAAAGAGTCGAAACACGATTAAAGATGCAATATTCGGGGCGAGCGCACATCCGATTTGCCAGACGACGAAGAACCAGTTCGATATGCTGAGTACGATCCGTCGTCCGTAGATCTCACTTAGGGGGGCTAGGATGAGGGGACCTAACTGTGAGGCATCATATCTAGTCAGCCACAAGCTCCCTTAATTTTGCAATCAGACACGCAAGCAGAACCATACCACATAACCCAGAAGGTAGATGCTGACGGTGAATGAAATGATCGTTTCATCGGTTTCTTTGTAGTCGGCAGCCATATAACTGACGGCTGGGGAGAACATGCTCGACGCAAGCGGACTAACGAAGGTAAATGCGCTGATGAGTGCCAGGAGAGCCCATTTTTTGCCGGGGGCGAAGTTTAGCGGGTTCGCAGGGTCGTCCTGTCCTTCCCATCCCACAATTCCGCGGTCGAGGTCCGTTTCGGGGTAGAGGTGAGATGTTTCTGCCGTCTGTGTCTTGCCCTGCTCCAGGTCCGGCTGTTCAGGTGCAGGCTCCTTCTCCGTCATCGTTGTGGCGCTTGAGTTGGTTTCCTTATAGTCGGTGGATTCCATGGTAGAGGTGAGATATCTTAATTCGATCGAGCCATCCACGTAGCCAGGGATTATGTGTAAGTAGGTAATGAATGGTTAGACAGGCCGTGCTATGAAAGATTAGTAGACATAGGAAATGGAAAGAAACGAGTGACTGGTTTTTAAAGGATTCGAGCAGGCAAAAAAGAAAAACAGGCATATCTGGGCTGTAAGCATCGGTTCGGAACCCAGGAGCCGACATGATAGATGAAAACATCTTAAACTTATTTCCAGCAAGTGGAGCTCTACTTGTGCTTATACCAGCCAAGCCTTCATAACTCCTCGTGTCAACCAAGGCTTGAGATATCGGATCAAAGCCGTGACCGTCGTCTAGATCCCGCGAGTCTTGACCGATGCTTGTACCCACTGGGCCACCTATTGAGTCTATCCCTGAACAATCCGTCTATCACGAAAGTTCAATGGGTTTGTAGTTTATTTGGCTGAATAATGTACAAATTCGGTGCATTCCAGCTAACTTTCCGAAGGGATTTCCCAAGGATAACCCAGAGCTGCATATAGTGCATAATGACAGCTTCAGAGATTGATGCGTGACTAGCGTACATAACGAGGCATTGTAAACTCCCACAACCACGGTTACTTATCCAGAATCCGTGGCAAAGAGTAGAAAAGGAGCTTCATTTGCCATTGTTGACGACAAGCAATGACTCAGTGTCCCCACTAGGTGCCAAGAGTGCCCAATCATGATTGACTTTTGTATAGCGCTGAATCATTGCCGCTTGCAGATGGACCCATCGCGATAGCCCTATCGTCACAGCTTGTCCATAATGCCCTTCAATCCAGCACAAGCATGTATGCTTACCAGTTATGCGGATCGGATCACCGTCATAAAGTTGTATCCGTGCTGGTACATATTCCGGTTGCACTCCCATCGGTCTCGAACCGCACGAAGACCTGTCGGCCTTTTCCCCTTCCCGAACGAGATGCATGACGATGCTTTCTATATTCAGTCGATTACACACTCGATCGAAATCACCAGTTGGTCGCGAGTTGCGTTTGTCTTGTACGATCAGGTATATTCATCCTACAACATACCTTATAGAGTGCTTCCAGTTCTCCTAAAGTATGAAGAATATGAAAAAGGGGAGGAGATTAGAGATTATAGAGAGTATTGATTGGCCACAATCATCACGTCGATATGATTAGATACGTGGTCGTGTGTATTGAAGGACACTCTCGAGAGAGGGATGATCCATTCATAGGGCCAGGTTAGAATGTGGTTAGCTCGCACGTGCTTCCGGGTTGATCTGATTTACGGAGGATGAGTGGCTGCTACGAACGACCGTTCAACTATCAGACCTGAGACGATACATCGCTCTACAGAGTCCATCTAGGCATGGTGGCTCTAATAACTGGCCAATGATCATGTTAGAATAATGATGCTATGGTCCGATACCTACATCAGGACGTTCTACGTTGCGTCTAGGCGATCACCAAACCCCTTTTCGAAGGTTTCATTTAATTAATCGTTCCGACTCATTAACTAAATACTATATTTATAATCAGGATCATTGGCCAATCTTCCCAGGAACTGTACATAATCGTCAAACTCGAGAATGCCGCATAATGTTATGGACAGAGAAGGCAATCCCTCACTCTCCTGCAGAAGAATTCGCGCATCATTTTTGGGCAAACCTCAACTCATTCTTTCCAAAATCATGCACCGCGATAACATTCTTGTAGAAGGGCGCTCCCAAGACGTATACCACGACGTATTTCATCCCCACCTTCTCTGCCGGCAACAAACTCGAGACACAGACGCCCTCTCCAACCTCATAGATGAGATCTTCCGCAGCATGGTAGAAGGTCTGGTCCCCAATCGTCACCCCAAACTCTGGCGCCTTCGCGTCACAATCGACGACGTACACTTTCAGCTTATCATTCCAGACGCCTGGGGGCGAGAATTGCTTGTTCACGGGGTCCACGACTGCCTCAGGAAGGATAGAGAAGTCGTTTCCAGTGTCCACGAAGACTTGCCATGGGTTGTTATCAGCCTTGAGGGCAGCTGTCTCTTCTCCCGACGACCCATATTTCACACCCTGAACAGTGAAAGCCCAATAGGCCCTCTGTTGCTTTCCTGATGTGAATTCGGCCGGAACATCCTTCATGATTTCCACTGGAACAGCGCTGAAATCTGACTTAGGCTCCACCGGCGGCAGGTCACCCAGGGTGAGATAGCCTCCGAATGTGGCGGTGCTGTCCCGCGCGGTGTGCGCCAGCGCGATGGTGAAGTACGGCTCCACCAGGCCTTGCTCAAACATGGTGTTGAACACTGGGCTATACACCGCCCGGTTGTAGAAGTACGTGTTGTTGGGAACGGATGTGCCCGGGTGAGCCGATGTTATGCTGGGATAGCCAAGACCCATGACCCCGTGGCTGATCCCTTCTCGACCCATCGGCTCAGACACATCTGCGATTGCCAATTTGGCGCGCACTGAGACGCCTGCAATTGTAATGTCCTCATAGGCCATGACACCGCTTGCACGACCGGCTCCATATTCGATGCCGAACACCTCGTTGGGAACCTGTTCGAAGCTCGACGAGCGGGTGTACGTCTCTGGACCGTATTTACAGTCTGCCTGGGGGAGAGTCAGGTTGCTGGTGGCATTGATGCAGGTAAAGCCGTCTCCCATAATATAGAGATCACTGCTTCCTGTATCGACCAGGAGCTTGAAGGTTTGGTTGTTGGAGCCTACAGTGACGTCGACATCGAAATTGTGTCCGCCCCCGGTTGCGAGAAGGGAGGCAGTGTGAGCTAAGGCATCAATAGAACGTTTGCGACGGTTCAAGGGGATAGTAAGAGCTGAGCTTAGAGTCAGGAAGTGGAGAACTGATGATAGCTGAAGGAGCTTCATCTTGACTGTAGGAGTAAAGACGGGAACGATGATTATCTGTGAGATCGTCGACTGAGCGGTCCCCGGCTCGAATTTATAAACCTGGGACAGGTAGGGAACAAATTAGTTGAGCTGGATGGACCAGATAACTCGAGCTGACCTTCTTTGTTGACCTCCAGTGGCGCTATCTAGGCCGTTATCCACACAGGGCTGATCCACAGTAGGGCTGGCTCAGCTGGCGCCAAGTTCCCGGGGTATTCTTAGCGGTTTGATTGCGGCTGCCTGTCTAACAAAGAGAAGGGTCAAAGTTGGGCAATGCTCCAGAGATATAGACCAGGATTATCTGCCGCACCGAATGGTATGATGCAAAGTTTGAGTGTCCCCAACCTCCCCTGCGAAGGGTTACAGCCAATCGTACCGTTGACCCCGTTAAATCACGTTAAAGCTGCAGGGGGTCATAGCAGGGATTTCAGCCCAAGATCTTTTCCAATGAACAATTCACCTCGCTTCGCCCAACAACAGTAGCGAGCGCTATCGTGTCGTCGTTTGTATGAGGCTCTCTTCCAAGACTCCATGGCAACACCCGAGCTCAGGTTTCACGGTCGGAACTAGTCGATCCCTGTTCATTAAGACTAACGGAGTAAACTCCGCTGCATTTCAGTGGGGTACTCTGGCCCGAAGACAATGGAGGAATCCAACGCGAGGGATTTTAGTTTCTGTTAGGGCTATCAATGTCCGAACGACACGACCAATGGCAGAAGAATCCGGATGTTGGTCCTGTCACGTGGTCTCGGGCTACCTTTTTGGGACGCGAGTCAGTGGATAAGTTGTCAATTTTTCAATCAGTCTAGTCTAGTACTACTTGGACGGGTAGTATATACAGAAGTACCCAGTTGCTCCTCCCGCAGCGATGCTCCGTTGGTTCCCGGAGTAAAAAACAAAAACCGCTCAAATTACAAGGATAGGAAGGACACTGCCACGAAATGAACATGGTTCCAAGAAAGGGGGAGAAAGAAAGAAACAAAGAAAAGCAGATTAAGGCTTAGAATGAAATCCCAATTGTTGGCTCGGCTGACTCCGTCGACTCCTTTGACTGCATTCGCGCGGTGGGATCCAATAACACCGCATTTTGTTGGTCTGGTCGATAGGGAGCTTCGGTCTTGGCCACGAACATGGTATTTGTGGCCAGCCCATGGTGGAAGAAGCGGAATGCCTTCCGATATCTGGTCAGACGACGTGTCCGATATGCGTGGTATTCGCCATCCTCGAGCATAGCGTAGAGATACCGGGGGTGCACCACGATAGCCTGCGCGCCCTTCTGCCCGAAGCCGAAAGATGTCACAGAGAATGCCTTCAATCCCTTGGTTTGGATGCTACGGTTGGGATAGAGAATGTATTCGTTATCTTGCAGCTTCCCATCGACGTTATCCAGGTTGCGGTTGCCGGGAATGAGGCCCGTGTCCAGCACTTGTAGGCCACCATTCAGCATCCATGCTCCTGCGGCACCCTTGGGATGACCCGTAAGATACTTCTGAGAGATAGCGTAGAGAGGGTTCCCGGGTACACGGCCGAGGTGTCGCATTTGGGCTTCGAGCACTGCGGCTTCGTTCTTGTCGTTCATGACAGTGCTAGTGCCGTGTAGGGAAACGAAATCCAGATCATCTAGAAGGTGGTCAGTCCATGATATCTAGACATTTACTGCGGAAAGTGAAGCATGACGAACCGATAGTCAGACCAAAAACAGCCAAAGAACCCCGAACGGGAGAAATAGCAGACTCATTCTTCCAGAACTCATTACCAAATGTGTTCAACGCTTCCTTGCGCTGGCGCTCGGCTTCGCCTTCAACGAAGCGCTTATGGTTCTGGAGCTCTTCCTGGAGTTCCTCTGGAACCTCTCCATCTTGGGTCATTTGCTCCTCAAGCATCTGTACCTCCAGGTCAACCGATTCATTGATCTGCTTCAATCGTGCCTCAAGACGGCGCTTGCGGTAACGAATATCTAGCAGTGGCGATGGGAATCGACTGTTGGGCTTCTCGCGCGCGTTCGTCAGGATACCTTGTCCTGGTGCAGGCACCGAGCGGCTTGTCTTGTCACTCGCAGTTCCGACCCAGGCGACAATGCCATGAATCGGCAGGCCCAGGTCGAGGGCCAGACGAGCCGAGGTGATAACCTGAACACCACTGCCCTGAGACTCGACGAAGCCGCTTCGGCTCTCTGCAGCGGGTCGCGACATCTCCTGCGGGAGCCTGCCCTTCTTGGCTTCTTCCTCGGCGTTCGTAGTGGCTTTCATATTGGAAAACTCCTCTGCTACTGCCTGCGTCATATCATCGTATCCACCGACAAGACAGATCTTAGCACGCCCAGTGACGATGGTCTCAAATCCAGTTTCCAAAGACTCAATCGAAGTAGCACAAGCACCAACCGACGTGCGGATGGGGCCAGCAGAGGAGATCAACAACATATTGACCCAGGCAGCGGTGGTGTTTATAAAGGTTTCCTGGAGAATGTCTTTCTGTACATCCTTATCCAGGTACCGATCCCGGAACATCTTCTTCAACGAGTGCACACCACCAAGACCTGAGCCAATGCAATTGCCGAACTCGGAGAGATGGATATACTGGTATAGCTCGTAGGGGTCGGTGATTCCCGAGGCCACAAGCGCCTCCATGGTGCTGACCAAGGTGAACAGGGTTCCACGGTCAACCTGGGCGACAATGTCTTCCGGTATGCCGTAGGCGCGCGCATCCCAGCCGGTAGGGACCTGCCCCGCAACCGCATGCTGGTACTGCAGAGCCTTGGGGATCATCAACACCACACCTTTTTTCAGGTTGACAACACACTGTTCTCCCTGGGGTGAGATATCAACCAGATTCTCCCCATGCTCGTTGATGAGCTGCTCCGCCACCTCAGGAGAGACTTCAAAGGGTGGTAGATCCTCCTCGAGCACGACCTCTTGCAGGAGCCGCCTCTTGCCTGGTGGTTCGCTAGGATCCAGGTCCGGCTCCACCAGTCGGATTCCGGTATGATTGAGGATATGCTCTTCATACCGGGCTTTAACGTCCATGTCCTGCACGGGCTTCTTTGTCTTGGCGTCCACCCAACCGGTGAAGTGTTTCCCGTCCAGCGGGCCGTCATGGTGTTTGATGAGTCCCATGATCCATGCCATCTCAATACACCCTTCCAAGGACAAACGTCCAGTGGCCTCCATCTGCCAGCGAGTCCGAGAGTTGCCGTATGGGCCGACCTCTGAAAAGCCTGTGACCACCACGACACGCTCCAAATCTGCCATGCCCATCAAGTTTGCTCGCAGGGGGTCGACTTCGGTCTTCGCATCGGGCAGAGCGGGGAATGAGAACCGAATATTCGCCAGGCGCGTTCGTGCTCCCTTCTCCGGGGTCGTTGGAGAACTGCACGTAGTGAGCTTCTGCTCAGCAGCTTGCTCCCGCGCGAGAACGGTACGCATGGCACTTTTATCGACAATCTCGCGCCGAACCTTATCCAAAGTTGCCCGCAGATTCGGAATTGTGTTCAGACCGCCGGTCAGATCAGCATACAGTGGCTGTACGTTGCACTGGTTGGCAAGCTTCCGCGTCATAAGCACCAGGATATACGCCCCCATCTCGGCCGTGGAGAAGGTCTGCACTCCATGACGCTCAATCCCTGCCGCGACAATGTTGTTATCGGCCATCAGACCGGTGCCACGCGTCCAACCAATGACCGCACCGCAGATGGACAGGTACGTCGACCAGCTCTCCGAGTGCCATTTCTCAAACAAGGACTCGAGGGCAATCTTCGACTCGCCGTACAGACCATCGTTGCCAAACGCGCCGTGGTTGGGCGAAAGGGGCAGAATGACCTGAGTCGGCCGGGTGCGGTATCCCCGAAGCTGTTTCTGTTTCTTGATGGCTCCCAGCAAACGGAGGGTATTGGTGAGCATGATTCGGTGGGCCAGTTCGGATTTGGCATCAATGTTGTCAATCTCCCGGCCAGCCTCGGAGATCGCAGCGAATGGAACAACGTGGTCCAGATCCCAGCCCAGGCCAGTACCTGACGTGTAGATGTACTCCACAAGTCCGTCGAGATCATGCTGACTTCCTTGGTTAAAAGGAGCGACAATCAGTTCGGATCCTCGCGAACCGTGTTCAACGTAGAGACGCTGGTAGAACCGGGTTGTGGCAGAGGAATAGCTGCTGGTGGTGACGACAACCTTTGCTCCACCACTCAGGAGGCCTTTCAGAATTTCGGCTCCAATGGACCCAATACTCACTCCAGTCATGAGGACACACTTGTTGATGAATGTGATGCCGTCATTCCAGGATGATTGCACCTCGTCCAGATACAGTGCCGTCACCGAACGGTCGGTCAGCCAGGTCGAGTGTCGCTGGGTTTTGATGTGAATCGATGCGATGACGGGTGACCCACCGCGAGGGACCTCGCGGTACTTGATATGACCATTCTCGTCCACCGTAGTACTAGGCCCCTTGATAAAGGCATCGTAGTTCGCGGCCAGCGGCTCGAATCGAGGCGCGCGAGGCTTCTCGCAAAGGTCTACCAAGCGACGCATCACGGTCTTGGCCTCTGGGAAACGAGTGCCCCAGAGAGAGCACGGGCTGTTCGACAGATACTTGATCATTTGCAGTAAACGAGGGCTGGATCGGTTGGCGATGGCGTTGCTGTACTTAGGAAAGTCGGCATTGCCAAAGTTCCCTCGCAGAATCCGGTGGAAAAGATGCAATGTATCTTGCAACACCCAGTTCCAGCTGGAGTTGTAGCGTCGAACCTTTGCAGCTGCCCATAATGGACGGATACCTGAGATAAAGACATCGCCCACCTCGGCGGTGATGAAGTCCAGCTGCTCCTGCAGCTTGACGGTCGCCAGTTGTGCCTTGAGCGCTTCTCGCGCATCGTGGCCCAGATCCTTTCCAAGCAGTCGTGCATAGAGTTCCATCTGCGCCTTTCGGAGCCGTTCCTGATCTTTCTTTACCAGACCGAGAGCCTTGCTGTCCACTGGAGCCGACACTGCCGCAGCCTCCGCGGCCGGCGCGGATGCAGACAGGTTGAGGCCGTTGTCTGTGGCATACTGCTGCACTATCTGATCAAAGAATGTCTGTGCTTCTCCCGAACTTGCCAATCGAGAGGATGTCTGGGCTGTGCTTGCTCGCAAGAAAACCGAGTCCTGACGTCCGGCCCCTAGACCCCATCTAGTCTGCAGATAATCACGAGCATCACCGCTAGAGAAACCAGCAGGAAGTTTTTGTGCAAAGACACGGGAGACGATCCCTGTGGATACCTTACCCAGCTGTCCTGAGAAGGCTGCGCCGGATTGTAGAGTATTGCATAGTTCCTCTAATGCTAGCTCTTCCGCCCTCTCAGGAAGGGATCCGAACTCGGCATCGAGGTCGCCCACGATCTCATTCTCCAAGGTCGATCGGCCTGTATTTGGGTCATCAGCAGCTGTAGTGAGTATAATGGAAGGGTAAAAGGGAGAACTATACCGCTCACTAATAGCTTGATTGATTTATCTGTTGCTACTTCGGTGTGACTCTTTCTCAGCTTCTGTGCAATGATGGCGATCACAATATCCTTCGCCTGTACAGGAGCATCCGCAACCATCGCTACTTTAGCAACAGGGGCCGGCGCAGTATTGACCTGAGTTTCAGCCGGGGCTGGTGGTGTAGTTTCCGCAGCCTTACCGGCCGCCGACGGCCCCTGTGACAATAACGGGTGAGGCTTCACAGCTGGTCGGCTTGTTGCTGTTGATGAGCCCGAGATATACTGTATTTCGTCTGCATTCTGAGCGTAAGAGAGTAGCTTTCGTGTCATGTGTCGCGCGGCATCTTGGGATTTGTACTGTTGGCCGACGGTCTTTCGGAGCATGCCGGTGAGGATATCTGCCGGGCCGATTTCGATGAACCGTTCGACATTCTGTTCTGTGATGAGTCCATCTTGGGTTTCAATCCTGTATTAGGGAGTGTGATTAGTTGAGCATTCTTTAAGGACCCAAAGACGAGGACTTACCATTGGACTGGCGACGCAAACTGATGCCTACAAGTGATTATTCCCTTGGTCAGATATGGCCATGATCGGTCGGGAGACATAAGAAGCAACACTCACGCCAACAGCTCAATCAAGAGCACATATGCAAGCTGCTGCTCGACTTCCGGCTGCATTGTGGCAGACATGACAAAGTTGCTTGGGTATCAATATCATTCACAGTCGGGTGACTTTGGTCGACCGGCGCGAGTACTTAAAAGAGACTCGTCTACTAGGAACTATCATTATTACGTGTGCATGGCTACCCTTTCCAAGCCCATAATACTCGGATTCAGTATAGTTCGTGTCAGCAACAACCGAGAGCTTACTTCACACGTGGCGGAGTGTTTCGGGGCTGAGGCGAAACGTGAGAAAGGAAAAACCACCCTATCTCACTCATGCAGCAGCAGCAGCGATCAATTGAATAAAGTTGAGTGATCCAGCTCCAAGGCGAACCACGCTAGTGGCTCACACTGCATGCTTACCTCTATAGTCGAATAGCTTTAGGGCTTATGCTGACTGACAACTGCTGGCATTGGCCCCCAAGTCGCAGGATCCGCCCGACATTCTGAAACCCCCAGGTTTTGATGATCAGGAACGGTGATCTAAATTTATCTCGGTCATTGTCAGACTATTGCTCTTGGACCCAGAATCATACAATGTAGATGACATTGCGCGATGCGTTCACCTTACCACCGAGGTTGTGAGGCACCTCCTGCCTTGTGCTTCTGCTATCACTATGCCTTTTCGCCGGACTTATTTGGCCTGAATTGCCATCATGACCTTTTACGTCCAAGTCCGTTTGAACCATCAATCATTCAGTCATCCACATAGTATCGAATAGATCAATTACCATCATGCAGGCAGTCGCGCTGCTGAGACATGTGCCTCTCTTCGCCTATGTAACGGCTGTGCCCGTTGCATTGCTGGCCTATGTGAGCCCTTGCTTCCGGCCCTAACGAGGATAGAATCCTCACTGACGAGATTGTCAGGTGCTTGCTATCTGCATCTACCGCATCTGGTTCCATCCCCTTGCGAAGTACCCGGGTCCTTTGCTGGCCAAAGTGACCAACCTCTATGGAGGGTACTATGCCTGGAAAGGAGACCTGCACATTGACATGATGCGCTGTCATGAGAAATATGGTAAGCTATACTGCCCCTTACGTTCTATCGTGACGCAGCACTCTCTGACGGATGATACGACAGGAAACTATGTTCGATATGCACCAAACCGTGTGCTATTCAATACCAATACCGGCCTGAAGGGTTTGTCTCTTTTCAAACTCCGGATCACTGAAAGAAACCACTAACCGTATCATCGAACCTCTCAGAGATCTATGCGTACAGCAAAAGCTTCCAGAAGTCGGCCGCCTATGGCGCCATGGTTCATCGCGCTCCCAACACACTCACCCTCATTGACAAAAAGCAACACGGTCGCAAGCGACGCATCATCGGACAGGGCTTTGGAGATGCCGCCCTGCGTGGTTTTGAAGGGACTATCATGAGTCTTGTACGTAAGTTCTGCGACGAGCTGGCCAAGGATATCTCGGGCGGAAAAGCTGGTGAATGGTCTAGTCCGCAGAATATGGGCAAATGGTGTATGTATCGTCCTTTCCACTTCTGGAGAAAGTCGAGGTTTTGACGTTTCATCCAGCAAACTATCTCACCTTCGACATCATGTCCAGCATCATTTTCGGTGAATGCTTTGATCTCATTGGCAGTCCCAAAAACCGGGAGATCGTCAAGTGCATTGAGGATTCGAACGTGCGGACTGGAGTCCTATCCCAAGCTGGAGAATTATCCACACGTCGTCTCGACCGCTGGCTATTCCCTCAGGCGATTCAGGGCCGGAATGCCTTCATTCGCTTCGTCAATATTCTTCTCAAGAAGCGCATGTCCGCAAAGCCCTTGAAGCGCCACGATGCGTTTTCATTCCTGCTGGATGCCGTGGATCCGGAGACACAACAGGGATTTACACCTGCAGAGATCGGTGCGGAAAGTACCACCATGATTGTTGCCGGTAAGACCGTCTTTATCCCTTCCATCTCCATTTCTTCTTTATCCCTTCGCCTAACACCACCAAGGATCCGACACATCCTCCACCGCCATCGCTTCGACCTTCTTCTACCTCTGTCGCAACCGGGAATGGTACGAAAAAGCCAAGGAGGAAGTTCGCGCCGCATTCCCAGGTCCCGACGATGTGGCCCTCGGACCCGCCCTAAACAACTGCGTAATCTTGCGTGCATGTATCGACGAGAGTCTGCGTATGTCTCCACCCGCTAGTAGCTCCCTCTGGCGCGAAGTCCTTGACGACGGAGTTATCATCGACGGTCAGGTTGTCCCACGCGGCTACGACGTGGGTACCTGCATCTACGCCATTCAGCACAACCCGGACTACTACCCAGAGCCCTTTGAGTACCGTCCCGATCGCTGGCTCGACCCCGTGCCCGAAAAGGTGCAGCTCGCACGGTCGGCTTTCAGCCCTTTCTCCATTGGACCGCGGAGCTGTCTGGGGAAGGGATTGGCTTGGACGGAGCTGATGTTGACGATGGCTTATATGCTGTCGAAGTATGAGTTCCGTAGCGCTCCGGGTGAGGATGAGAAGGTTGGGGGTGGAGATGAGGCTATGGGTGCTGGAAGACAGCGCGAGGGTGAATATCAGCTGCGCGATCATGTCACGGCTGCGAAGGATGGCCCTATCGTGCAGGTTTCTTTCCGGTAGGGGGGTTTCTGTTACTGTTAGGAGTGAGATTGGAGAATGTTACGACGTGTATGTATTTTTAAATAGTATCTCGCGTGGCCTGAAGGGTGTCTGCTGAGAATGAAATTGGATATATTGCGTTTTGAATCTGCAAACTTCGGTAAATCTGTCTTCCATGCACCTAGCAACTAAAGGAAGAAAAGGGAAAAGAGGGAGACAAAGAAATTACAATAAAAGCAGAAAAAAAGAAGGAAGAAGGGAAGAAAAAGAAGAAGAAAGGGAGAAAAAGAGAGGAAGAAGAGAGAGAGAGAGAAAATAAAATACAAAATAAACATAATGAACAAAAATAATCAATAGAAAAGAGAGAGACGTGTCAATGAAAAATGCAATATCGAAATAAAATTATCAAACTTATCTGGAGTTCCTTGTAAAACTACAACTGTCATTATTCCATTACTATTCCGTATCAGACCGAGAAAGGCGAGAGCAATTCAGACACCAGCCCCAGCCCTGTGTGTATCTCCAACCGGCAGCATACGTCGAAGAGCCTATTTTCACGATGAGCATGACCTCTTCACCTGTATTCCGCATAGTTACACTTACAGTCTAAGCGTGCTTTCACTTTTGGATACGGGATTCTGTCAATTTGTAGGGTGAAAATTAGAACTGCTAGACATTCCTCATATACGAACTTATTTACATAATGATACAGAAAGAACCAGAAGAACCCACATCAGATGTGCCCTTAACCTCTTCACGCCATCCAAACTGGTCCTCAGTCTCACCACGCTGGATCTTAGTGAGAGCGGCATATAGCTGTTGACAGACCGGACCCGCGGTCGTCTCCTCAGTGTAGACGAAATGGTCGTCGCGCGACTTCCGGGTAATGGATCGAATAGGAACGAGAGCGGCAGCAGTGCCGACGGCCATCACCTCTTTGAAGGTCGCAAGTTCCTCATATTTGACCTAAAAGTACTGTCAGTCATGGACTCGATCGGAAGAGAGCCAGGAGGTTCGTACCGAGCGATGCTCGACAGTCCATCCCAGGGACCGAGCAATCTGCATACAACTATCGGATGTCACACTCCCAATGATATTGTCACTCTTGGGCACCACCAACACGGGCTTCTCGCCGTCCATTTTCGCCCCCAGAAATCCGGAGGTGGAAAACTCATCAATTTCGGAATGAGTGGCACTGTCCAGATGCAGGGTCATAGGAAATCCCTCCTTCTTGGCCTTTTCCGACCACTTCATGACGGGGGCATAATTGCCGCCGATCTTCGCGTGGCCAGTTCCCCGGGGTGCGGCACGATCGAAGTCTTCGAGAACGACCGCGGGTAGGGGCGCAATGCCGTGATAGGTGCTAAAAGGCTGTACATATACGCAGAAGGTAAATTCGGCAGGAGGGGTCAGTGCGAAATGGGCGGCGGAGCCCAAGAGGACGGGGCGCACATACAAGGCGGCGCCGCTTGCGTGAGGAGGGACCCACTCGGCGTTTCTCGCGACCGCCAGATTCACGCACTCGAGAAAGTGGTCCGTGGGCACCGCAGGAATGGACACCACCTCCGCTGAGTGCTGCATGCGCGCCGCATGGAATCGTGGCCGAAAGAGAAGGATCTGGTCAGTTGCCGATCGGTAGGCTAGTTTACTCTATAATTAGATATCCAGGGCAGAATCCCGTGGGGGGATACCAAAGGCTCACCTTTCAATCCTTCATACACCTGTTGCCCATAGTTGAGGGCCGGGGCCAAACCATGAATGCGAAGATACGGATCCTCCACGAATTTGGGCGATGTCCACTCCCCGGTCGTAACAGAAAAGGTCGACTCCACATGGCCATTGACTAGGAGAGAAGAAGGTGAGCGTTTAGTCTTGGTTTCTTCGTGCGGGTCCATAGTGGGATCCTCTCTTACCCATATCCGTCACCGCGAGCCCTAACTTCGTCCAATCTATTCCGCAACCATCGTTAGTCTCCATCCAACCTGTATACGCTCGAATGGGGTACGGACCAATATTCGCTGCTGGTGCGGGTGGGAAAGTCATGATGGTGAATGCTGATCTTGTCGGATACGAGGTTCAAAGTTCTCTTCTTTTGTTTTGTTTTGTTTTCTTTTCTTTTCTTTTCCCTTCCAGGATCGGTGATGGAACAGGTGATTATGACAGGTTCTGTGGATTACGAGGTTTATCTATGCACCGTCTATTCATTTGTGGACTGATGGAAACTCAGCATTCTTGGATCTTTCTCTCATCCTTCTTCTTTTCTCGCTGGACTGGCCCCCACAACACCCGGCATGAGGTTGCAGATGCACTGTGAGGGATGACGGGACCTGCAGACTCATCTTTAGCGTGATAGCTTATTATTATTTTTGCAATAGCTTATTCTTTTACCCTGTTTCAGCCTTTCGATCGGATGACCTCGTCATAGATCTCACGCACAATGCGAGATCACCGTGTCTGTAACGGCCCCCAAGTAGGGCTGTGTGGTGTTCTCTTGTTACAGATGCCCATGCGATGGTGATCCAGTGCCCCAGTTTGCCGGCAAGATCAGGTTCGAGTACTCGGTGTTGCTGAGATGGTCGATCCCCCAGAGTAAAGAAGCTGTAAGCTCACCATCAGCAAGCTCACACTCCTTAGACATTAAAGAAACAAGAGGACAAGTGTGACGGACCGAACGAACCATAGCCATATTGCCAGAATTTTATTAGCCTCAGGACATCCGGTGGTGTAGCGATACTCTGGAGCTAGCAAAAGAACCCCTGCCATCTCAAATCATGCGGAATAGTCCCGCGTGGTCCATCTCCCAGAGTCCGTCTCCTGCACGAACTTCTACCGTCGGAATGATGATGAAAGGCCTGGATCCGGTGCTGGCACCTGGGGATCCCCTTGACCCCTGTCCCTGGCCCATCTCATATGCCGATAACGACATCTGGTCCCAATATTCCAGCGGCCTATTCTCCGCCGACTCTGATGTCCTGCACCTCTCTCAAGCAGATTGGCAAAATGCCGACTTATCAGACAGCGGCAGTTGGTCTGCGACCAACTCCCTCGGCGATTTACCCATGACCTTGTCGGATACCCCATTCGGCCAACCTCCTCTCTGGACACCCAGCAGTGTAGGTCTCTACCTCTCTCTCTCTCTCTCTTTTCCATCTTGCTTCTTCTTCCCTCGTGTTGTCCAAGACATATAGCTTCTATCCTCAGACCGATGTGAACTAACCTCCTTGACAGGACCCATGTCTCTTTCCCAGCATAATACCCTCGGGTGATCTCTCGAGCGAGAATGTATTAGATATCCACCACCAACCCCGTGATGGCATTCCCACGCCGCCTCCCTCGCAGCCACAGTCGAATCCAAGAACACCTCAGGAGCCCAGCCACGGCACCGAGCGCGTGGTCTCCTTGCTGCTCCTTCAACGCGGGGTCAACGTGAACGTCCAGGACTCACGCGGCCAGACCCCACTGCACATCGCCGCCCAGTGCGGGCATCTGGGCGTAGTGCGATTGCTCCTCACAACCGAACACATCGATGTCAATGCTCGCGACCACCATGGGTCGACACCACTACATGTCGCCAGCGAAAAAGGGCATGTGGAAGTGGTGCAGTTGCTAGTGGCCCATGGGGCGCGCTTAGATGCCCGGTCGGGTCGGACCGGATAAGCGGAAACCTGGTCGAATCCTAGTCTATATCTGCATCGACTGCATATCCCGGTGTTTTTTTGGTGTTACAGGCATCCATGATTTCGGAGAAGCGATTTTTCTTTCAGTCATTCCTTACCGTTTCCTTTGTCAGATTTCCTTTGTCATCTTTGTTTTTCTTGGTTTTGATTCGGTCTTTCCTCTATATCCCGTGGCGTTCTTTTTCTGCATGACTTGCCGACTCTTCTCCAGGGGAGAAGAGAAAGAAGTCGACTCGGGGAAAAATCGGTGTTTGTTTCGCGATACGCGTCTTGTTTCACGCGGTTTCGAGGTGTTGTTGATGTTTTCACAGCGCAAGCATACTTATATCCTGTCTGATAGACCATTAAATTGCTTAATTCCCACTTTTTCCACTTTTCTATTTGCTTTTCTTTCTTCTTTCTTTTTTCCGTTGTGATATAGATACTGGTGTGGGCACGGCACTGTATGGCCACTGCGTGGCTTTACGCCGTATATACATACAATACGCCCTCAGGGTAACAGAACATGATCAAAGATAAAATAGAGTCGAGAGAAAATTAAAAATGGATTAGAGTACACAAGAGAATGAACAATAAAAGACCTAATAGAAGTAATGCGTCCTACCTTCCTTCTATTCGATGGCTACTCTACATTGGTATGGTGATTGATGACGCGCCGTGTCGGAGAGGTTCCCCGTCCCTATACAAGTGCTACTCTTTGAATGAGCTTGCCTTTAATTTTCATTTCAACCAAGTCATTTTGAGAGACTGTTTCGGATTATCGAATTATTGGCTCTGGTCAGCCCTTTGATGCCATGGGTTTTGCGTGGTGATGTTAACTTAAAGTTAGACATGAATGTGATGCAGAGATATATATATATTAGTGAATCTAAGGGAGGTACAGCGTTTACATTGGTGTAGGCGATAAACAGCTTAATTCTTAGAGAAATTGCTTTTCGCTTCCATATTTGGTAGTCCGCCTAAAAGTCCACTCGCCACAGTCTATTAAACCTCTTTATTTCAGTCCTCGAGGGTCGACGTTGTCGTCTTTACAGAGGGAACCGTCTCCCTCTCTGAACATGGGGAGTAAAATGGATGGCTGCTATTGGTCAAATCAACACACGGTCTATACTACTATAGGTTAAAGCCGGCCATAACCGAGGGCGGCAACGCATTCAACCAATTAAAACACTACATAGAACAAGCCTTTCCCTCAAGCGACTTAGCGAAATTCCAGAAAACGCCAAGAGGGGTTCAACTTGGGTTCAACTCCGTCAAAAGAGCTTAACATCGGAGACCATGGCGGTGAAGCCCATACGGAGGGGAATTTAAGCGGTCGGTTATTCTGCATGGCAGTATCTGTACCTGTCTACAAGTTTGAATGTTTGACTCCTGGAGATCGCACAACCCCGCTGCCATAAAATGGGAACATCGTGATTCGGACTCTGCGAACGATAGAATCACTCCATATCATCGATAGATCATCTGTTTATTGACCTGACACAGGCATCCTTAGCGAGATCCAACTACGACGGTCGGAATTGTACAGCTCCCACGGTCGCATGGTCCATTCTCCGTATGGACTGTTCCGTAAACCCCTTCATTTACATCGACAACCTCATCGCAAACACGCAACTCTATAGGATGTGGCTCGAATCTGTTTCGACGGCTAGTTTAAAGGAAAGAATGTGCCAGGAGGACAATCGTGAGGTTCTCCACGACGCGTATGATGCGCGTTGCGGCCTACCGATCTGAAATGGGGAAGATGGCATGGCTCAAACCATTTTCGGGATGAAGAATAATATTTTGCAGTGACTTTGGCACGGCCAATGCACGACCGCGTGGTTGACACCGGCAGCGAGAGGCCGTCTCAGAGCCATTACGGTCGGCAGGAAGTCTGTGCGAAAGGCGAATGTCAATAGCCTTCGACGTGATTTGAAGCTCCACACATGACCCAGGCGATGTGGGCTATCTTCAGAGACGGCGGAGGACCCATCGCAAAGGATCGGCCTTTCGTCTATATATAACCCTTCTACTCCGTAATACTGCATTGAATTATACTCGACTGGGGTCCCGCCCCCCTTCGGCATTTAGCTTCTGTTTAGATCACCTTACACCAACCACCGGCAGAAGTCCGATCTGTCTCAAAATAGCAGTCATGGAATCAAACTTCAAACAGGCGTGGATTCCATTGGGCAACCGTGTCCTCGCCCCCAATTCCAACATAGTAAGATGGTATCCATGAGTTGCGCTAAACTGATGAAGGAAACGTTGGTTCTATGGAAGCGATAAGCTAATGCAACGAAGGTGCTCAGCCGCGACATACCCTCTCAAAACTTGAAACTCTAGCGGCGGAGAAATGGGGGCGGTGACCTGCGGGTCCTTCTGCAGGCATCGTTATCACACTAGCCCCGGAAAATGATAAGTTTAGATTTTCGAGTAAGACGACTCTTAAGGTGTCTTTGCGCATGGATCTTGCATATGTCACCAGAGATGGGATATTGTAATTGGATTTCCTTTCTTTTCTCATGTGGAGCTTATTCTACATATTTCCTCCCGGGCGGAGAACCCGGTTTAGAATGACTTGCTAATTACCGGAACTTGACCTGCCAGAACCGGATAGTTCTCACCTCATGGCGATGAGGCTTTGGGATTAATCCGAACTAAGTCCTCTTCTTTATGTCATTGTGGTTCGTTCGTGTTTCTATATACGGTCAATTTGTGCAGTAAGCTCGGACGGATCCACGCTACCGCGACGCTACTGCAAGATAAGATGCGTGTAAGAACACAAGCAGCCTCAGGCAACTCTGGCCCCCAGGCTGACCGCAAGAATCCTTTTGGGGGCTATCATCACCTGCGCCGCACCTTCGAAACTAGTTGCCAGACTGTGACATGTTACAGACTGCTCAAAAAACGTGGCTAACACGAGGTCGGCAGGGGGGACCGTCAGCCCTAATGAGAGAGCCGCCCCCACGCACCAAGGCGGATGGCAGGGCACCCAGTCTGACATGCACATGGAATCCACGACTGCAGCTCGATGTCAGATGAGAAGCGTGTTGATTGGTGGACGCATTTGGAGCTCCTGAATAGCACGGTGCGCTGTCGAGGATTAATATCTACCCAGCTCTGCCCATCTTCTGGCCCATGTACTTACCGTATCTATCAAACGTGCCTGGTCTATAGAAAAGCTCAGCTCTGATCTTCCGTGAAGCAATCAGACTTTATCATTCTTTCTCTCTTTACACTACGTCCGTCATTGTTTTGCCAACTTCTCCCTCACCTGTTGCCTCTTCCTCTACCTTTTTAATTGCAATCCTATCAACTTTCACATACCTTTCAAACTCAATCACCAAAGAACACTAATCACAATGGGTGACGCCGGAGACTACACCGCATTCCAGGCCATCACGGCCCAAATCCCTATGGGATCCAAGGGGAGTTCCTTCTTTTTCCCCACCCTTACTGACGGAGTTATCTTAGATAAGGAGCAGACCGACCAGGCGCAAATCCCCCTGGACCTGGGCACTGTGTCCCAGGGAAAGGCCCTGGCTGCATTCTGCGAACGACATGGACTGTCGGTCCTGAGTGTGCTGAATGTTGCCTGGGCCATGGTTCTCTCCGCGTACGCCGACACCGAGACGGTCGGCTTTCTCTTTGTTCGATTCGTCGCCGGGGTGCCCCATGTGGGCGTCTACCAGGCGGAGATCGACGGGGGCAAGTCCGTGCTGAAGACGCTCGTCGACGCGGAAGAGACGCTACAGGCCAGTGTTTCGTCATCCGCCCTGATGACACCGGCCGAATTCCAGGAATTGTCCGCCCGAGCGGGTGGTCCAGCTTTCAACAGCGTTGTGATGCTGTATGATGAAGAATCCCCAGAGCGGGAACAGGTACGGACTCTGGCGCGACTATGTTGATCGACCGTGATACTAACAAGGAGCACCAAGCCGGGCAATTACATTGCCATTCACGCCCGGTACCTACAGGATCAGTTTGTCGTCGACCTGCAATGTCCGACTTCCTTGATCCCTGCCTCGCAGGCAAAGCACTGCGCGGCGACCCTGAGCCACGTACTCGGTGAGATCATCAAAGCCCCCCGAACCCCCCTCTCCGAGGTAAGTTTAATGAGCCAGGATGGAATGCACCAAATCTGGGAATGGAACAAGCGGATGCCCGAGGTGGTCTCTCGCTGTCTGCACCACCTCATCGACGAGCGGGCCCGCAAAGAGCCCGAGGCACTTGCCATCCAAGGCCCAGATGGGTGCATGACATACGGTGAGCTGCAGGCGCTCACAGATCGCCTGGCCCACTATCTAGTAGATCGGGGTGTGGGCCCTGAAGTGGCCGTGCCCCTGTTCTTCGAGAAGTCTAAATGGGCAATTGTCACCATGATCGCTGTCGTTAAAGCGGGCGGCGCCATTGTGAATCTGGACGCTAAACAACCGCGATCCCGTTTGATGGAAATTATGGAGCAGTTACAGGCTCCGTTGATCCTCACCTCCCAGCAATATGAACCGCTCTGGCAGGACAACTGCAACGTCTTCTCTGTCCACCAGGAAAGTGTGATGGCACTTCCGGCGCAGAAAGCATCCCCAGTGGTTGCAGTCACACCCAAAAATATCCTGTACATTATTTTCACCTCCGGTAGTACCGGAACCCCCAAGGGCTGTGTGGTGGAACACGAGTCCTTCCTGACGGCTGCAATCCAGCACGTCACAGCGGGCGAGATCGACCCAACTAGCAGAATTTTACAGATGACACCGTACACATTCGATGTTAGCATGCTTGAAATCTTCACCACTCTCACTACCGGTGCTTGTGTCTGCTTCCCCAGCGATGAGCTGGCACAGCATGGAATCGCTCATATCATCAACGCACTGCGCATCACATGGACCTTCATGACTCCCTCGGTGGTGCGCTTGGTCGATCCCGCCGATGTGCCTACTCTGAAGACTCTGGCTCTTGGTGGCGAAGCGCTGAGCCAGATCGATGTCACGACCTGGGCGGGCAAGTTGCATCTGATCAACGGTAGGTCCCGTGCTTGCAGGTCTGAGCTGAATCAATTGCTAATCAATGTCATTAGGATATGGTCCCAGTGAATGTTCCGTCGCAGCAACGATCAACCCTCACCTCACTCCAGACGCCGACCCGGCAAACATCGGGCGCGGCTACGGCGCGGTGTGCTGGGTCGTTCACCCGGATGACCACAACCGTCTGGTCCCGATCGGGGCAGTGGGTGAGCTGCTCATCCAGGGCCCGATTGTTGCAAGAGGCTACCTCAACGAGCCCGCGAAGACCGAGGCGGTATTCCTGGACGAGGCACCTGTTTTCCTGCAAAACATGACCTCCAAGCCAGCCCCGTTCCGACTGTACAAGACTGGCGACCTCGTCAGGCACAACAGTGACGGTACGATTAGCTTTATTGGGCGGAAGGACCGCCAGGTCAAACTTCGAGGCCAGCGTTTGGAGCTAGGCGAGATCGAGCAACGTCTCTCCGTGGACTCCATGGTGCGTCATGCTCGCGTCCTGCTCCCCAAGGCGGGGCCTTGCAAGGGAAACCTGGTGGCTGTCCTCTCGCTCCATACCTTCCCGTATGAGGGGCCACGAGACGCCGACGTACACGAGCTGTTGATCGAGCAGAGAAAGCAAGCACGCGGATTTATCCCTGAGATTTCCACCCGTCTCGCCGCTCAGGTTCCCGGCTATATGGTACCAACCTTTTGGGTGGTGGTGGCCGCCCTTCCGTTCACAACATCCGGGAAGGTCAATGGTGTTGCCTTGAATCAATGGGTTCGTGATATGGACGAAGATACTTACAACGAAATCGCCGGTATCGCGGAAGAAGAAGAAACCAACGAGACCTTGCAATTATCCGACACGGAGCTTCTTCTTCAAGAAATATGGGCGGAGGAATTGGGCCTTCCACTGCCGAAGCTGAAGCATAACCGGTCCTTCATTGCTTTGGGTGGTGATTCTATTACGGCCATGAAAGTGGTGGCGCGGTGCCGCCGGGAGCAGCTGAAGGTCTCAGTGCTCGATGTGGTTCGGGCCAAAAGCCTGATTGACTTGGCTTCTAAGACCGTCCGCTCATCCCAGGTGTCTGTGGAGGAGGACACCGTTATTGCCCCTGCTTCCACGCCCGCTGAGCGAACTGCCGCCATCGACGACGCGCTTCTGTCCAAAGCTGGTCTCTCTAGCAAGGACGATGTGGAAGATATCTACGGCTGTTCCCCTGTCCAGGATGGAATTCTTCTGAGCCAGGTCAAGTTTCCCGGCACGTATGAAATTCGGCGTGTCCTTAAGGTGCTCTCCATTAAGGATGCGACTACCACGATTCTGGGTCTTCAGCGTGCCTGGCAAGGTGTTGTAGATCGCCATCAATCTCTCAGAAGCATCTTCGTCGACGCCGGTGGTATCTTCCAGCAGATCGTACTCAAGAACGTCACTGCCAGCGTTTATTGCTGCGAGTACATGTGCTCGGATGATGAAGTTGAAGTAACCAATTTCCTAAAGTCTCTGCCCTCGCCAACATACAACCCCTCAGAACCCCAGCACCATCTCACCATCTGTCGTACCCGCGGCGACAACGTCTACATGATGGTGGAGCTCAGCCATGCGATCGTGGATGGTGGGTCCACTGAGGTAGTCTTGCAGGAGATGTCGCTGGCGTTTGACGGCAAATCATTCACAGAGCCTGCATCGTTGTACAGTGACTACATCCACTACATCTCTTCCCCGGAGCACTCCCAAGGCGGGTCCATGAGCCACTGGACCAGCTACCTTGCAGGGGTTCAGCCAACCATTGTTCCCATGTATCCTCGTGATGGACACTCCAAGCAGATCCGGTCTGTGAAAGTTCCTTTCGCCGGAATGAAGGATCTGTCGAAGTTTTCCGTAGCCCATGGAGTCACTATTGCTAATGTGATACAAACCGCATGGGCTTTGGTTCTCCGGGCGTACACTGGATCCGACGATGTTTGCTTTGGATATGTGGCCTCTGGTCGTGATGTACCTGTGAAAGGCATTGAGAACGCTGTGGGAGCCTTCATTAACATGCTGGTTTGTCGGGTGCGGTTGGATCAGCACCAGGCTGCTCTGGACGCTGTCGACACCATGCAGAACGACTATTTCACCGCTTTGGCCCACCAGCATTGTTCCCTGGCACAGATTCAGCATGGTCTGAACCTATCCGGTATGCCCTTGTTCAACAGCATCATCTCTCTCCAGAAAGGTGTTCCGGACCAGCAATTTGGGGATGCGCTTTCTTTCCGAGCGGTTCAAGAAGATGACCCGACAGATGTGAGTGAAACGCCACAACCCACTTTGAACCCCAGAGCAAGGCACTGACAAATGTTTCTTTTGATAGTTCGATCTCGCAGTTGCTATTGACATTACTACTGATGATGTCGAGATTTCTATCGGCTACTGGTCCTCTTTGCTGACACAGGGTGATGCCATGAACCTGGCCAATACATTCAGCGCCGCGATCTACGGAATTATAGACCAAGGCGGAGTCAAGCCCACCGATATTGACCTATTTAATGAACAGGACCGAGCCCAGATCTTTGAGTGGAACAAGCTTGAGCCAGTTGCGGAGTCTGGTTGTGTGCATGAATACTTCTACGATCAAGTTAAGAAGCAACCTGATGCGCAGGCAGTGTGCGCTTGGGATGGCGAGTACACCTATTCCGAGCTCGATTTGCTGTCCGAAAAGCTAGCCTATCACTTAGCGAAGCTAGGGGCTGGACCGGAGGTGTTGATTCCCCATTGCTTCGAGAAGTCCAGATTGGCAACGGTGACTATGGTGGCGATCATGAAGTCTGGAAGTGCTGGTGTTGGTCTGAGTTCTGCGCATCCACTATCCCGCATTCAAGATATTCTTGATGGATGCCAGGCTCGTGTTGCAGTTGTTTCAGCGCAACACGCCAAACTGCTCGAAGGCCTCGTGGAGCATATTGTTGTCGTGGATGAAAGCTTCCTCGACGAACTTCCTGCTCCCACCGACAACTGCACACTCCCTCGGGCGCAACCATCTAACCCAGCCTTCGTGTCGTTCACATCCGGGAGTACAGGAAAGCCGAAGGGTATCGTCCTCGAGCATCGCTCCCTCATTACCAGCATTCAAGCTCATGGGTCCGAATGGGGTGTCGGACCAGGCTCGCGTGTCCTGCAGTTTTCTGCCTACGCGTTCGATGCCAGTGTCTCTGACACGTTCACCACGTTGACTCGTGGTGGTACGGTCTGTATCCCATGTGAGAAAGACCGCGTCGATGATTTGGCCGGCGCAATCAATAAACTCGGGGTCAACTGGGCTTTCCTGACACCTCGGGTTCTCGGCCTGCTCTCCCCAGAAACCGTTCCTACGCTGAAGACAGTCGTCCTGGGAGGTGAGGCGATCTCACGCGAAGATATTGCCCCGTGGACCGATGCTCTGGAGTTGCGCATTGTCTACGGACCTACGGAATGTACCATTTACAGCATGGGAACGGAACCCCTGACCGCAGACAGCGACCCCGCTGGACTAGGACATGCTGTTGGAACCCGCCTCTGGGTGACAGATCCCGAGAATACTAACAAGCTTCTCCCCGTTGGCTGCATTGGTGAACTGGTCATTGAGGGCCCTCTGGTCACTAGGGGATACCTGAATGAGCCTGAAAAGACAAAGGCAGCTTTCTTCGAAGATCCTGCCTGGTTGCCTAAGCCCGAGAATGGACAGCCACGTCGGTTCTACAAAACCAGTGATCTGGTCCGTTACTACCCGGATGGCCAGCTTCGGTTCATTGGCCGGAAGGACACTCAGATCAAGGTCCGAGGCCAGCGTGTTGAGCTGGGCGAGATAGAGCATGCCATCCTGGAGAATCTGCCGGGTGCCGCGCATGTCACTGTGGACTCGGTTGTTTTGCCTCCTCAAACATTGGTTGCTTTCCTCAAGATGGAGAATGCATCCTCTACGGAGAATGAACTCTTTGTCCCCCTATCGCCCGAGTTCACGGCCAAACTGCGGGTCCTCGAGAAGGTCCTGTCAGATACATTGCCCGTGTACATGCTTCCCAGCCTGTTCATCCCGATCTCTCACATCCCAATGACCATTTCGGGCAAGGTCGATCGGATCGCGCTCCGCCGCGCCGTCCCCGGCCTTTCCCATGAGCAGATGGAGATGTACGCCTTAGCCAACCAGGATAAGGCCGCCCCCCAGACCAAGGAAGAGGAGCAGCTGCAGACTTTGTGGGCGGCTGTCCTAGGAAAAGACCCTAGCCTTGTGGGCCGCAACGATAACTTTTTCCGACTTGGGGGTGATTCAATTGGTGCCATGAAACTGGTCGTCGCAACACGGGAAGCAAACCTCCTGCTTACTGTCGCTGATATATTCCGGTATCCGGAGTTGTCTCAAATGGCCCAACGCGTGGAATTAGCCAAGGCTGACGAACAAGTGAATGTGTATGAACCATTCTCGATGTTAAATAATGCCACCAATACGGACGCGCTGTTGGAGGAAGCCGCAGGCCATTGCTCTATTGCACGCAGCGACATCCAGGATGTATATCCTTGTACCCCTCTCCAGGAGGGTGTGTTCTCTATGTCAAACACCCATACTGGTGCCTATGTCGCCCAGTCTGCATTCCGACTGCCAGCTGGCTTTGACATCCAGCGATTCAAAGACGCCTGGCAAACATTGGTTGACGCCCACTCCATCCTACGCACCCGTATCGTTACTATCGGCTCTACATCGTATCAGGTTGTGTTGACGGAAGACGCTGCTAAGCTCGATTGGCAACAAGACTCTTCCTTGGAGAAGTATCTCCAGCGCGACCATGCCGTTTCTGTGACCAGCGGCACTCCGTTGACTCGCTATGCGATCGTTGAAGATAGTGGGTCTTCTATCTTCGTCTGGACTGCTCACCACGCTATGTATGACGGATGGACTGTTCCACTCTTGTTCGAACAGCTGGAACAGGCCTATACAGGAGGCATCGCTCCATCTACAGCGCCGTCATACGCCCAATTCGTGGAATACATCCAGGAAACCGACCCCGAGGCATCACAGGAATTCTGGCGCTCGATGGCTCCTCAAGAACCACCCTCCTCTTTCCCTCGGTTGCCATATGCTACCTACCAACCCAGAGCGAAGAAAACCTGCCACCGTGATGTCGAGGTAGCCTTAGAGCCTGGATCTAGCCTGACCATGGCTATCATCTTGCGAGCAGCCTGGGCTATTGTTATGGCACGGTACACTGACTCCGAGGACATTCTTTACGGATTGACGCTTTCGGGACGTGACGCCCTCGTCCCCCACATTGAGAGCATTGTTGGTCCCACGATCACAACCGTTCCAATGAATGTCCACCTGGACTCCGAGGCATCCCTCCAAAGCTTCCTTGAGAGCCAACACGAGCAGAATGTTGAGATGATGAACTTCCAGCATGTTGGACTGCGAAACATCCGCCAGATCAGCCCCCAGGTGTTGGCAGCAACTGACTTCACTAACCTCTTCGTCGTCCAGCCTAAGGCAGATGGGAGACGGGCATTTGCCGACCTCGAAACCGTGCCGACAGACATGACGGAATTCGACCCTTATGCTTTGGTTGTTGAATGTAACCTCGGAGATGGCAGCGTTCACTTGGAAGCTCGCGTTGATGATGATGTTCTGTCAGTGGATTTGACGGAGAAGCTTCTGGGTCACTTTGAACATGTCTTGCGACAGATCATTCGTCCATCTGTCGATGTCAAGCTAGGCGATATCAATCTCTTCAGCAAAGAGGATGAGCAGCAGATCTGGGAGTGGAACGCTGTGGCACCGACCGCGGTCAATGAGTGTGTCCACGAGAAGATCTCACAACAAGCCACTCTCAACCCCGAAAATATGGCCATTGAGGCGTGGGACGGAAATCTGACTTACCATGAGCTCGATGAGCTGTCTTCGAGATTGGCTTATCATCTGTCTACCGAATACTCCGTCAAGCCCGAGACCCTGCTGCCCCTGTGCTTCGACAAGTCTGTCTGGACAGTGGTCACCATGGTCGCCGTTATTAAGGCAGGAGGAGCCTGCGTCATGCTGAACCCTGACCACCCAGTAACCCGTCTTCAGGCCCTAATTGAAGACACGGGCTCCCACCTCGTCCTTACCTCGCCCCAACACCAGGGCCTCTTTGGATCCGTCTCAGCTTCCGTTGTCCCGATCACCATGACACTAATTCAAGAGTTGGCTCCCGTCTCGACATCCCAGCTCGCGTCGCTTCAAGTCCAGCCTACCAACCCAGTTTTCATGATCTTCACGTCTGGTAGTACTGGAAAACCTAAAGGAATCATCGTTCAGCACAATTCCGTTTGCACCGTGGCCACCCAGCACGGTGAAGGTCTAGGCTTTGGTGGACCAGGTTCGCGGGTGCTGCAGTTTGCTTCGTTCACCTTCGATGTTAGCATGGGCGAAACGTTTTTCACGCTGATGAAGGGAGGAACTCTCTGCATTCCCACTGAGCACGACCGAATTAACAATCTTGCCGGGGTGATCAACTCCATGAAAATCACGTGGACGTTCATGACTCCGACAGTTGCTGCCCTGTTGGACCCCAAAGAGGTTCCCCATCTTAAGACACTCACGCTTGGTGGTGAAGCTGTATCGCAAAGCCTGGTCGATCGTTGGGCAAGCCAAGTAAACATGATCGACTCTTACGGACCGGCAGAATGTACTATTTGGGCATCCCATGCAAACCCGAGTGCTACTGTCTCGCCTGCAAACATCGGCAGTGGCACCGCCTGCCGGTACTGGGTCGTGGAGACTTCTGACTATAATCGTCTTGCTCCTGTCGGCTGTGTGGGTGAGCTGCTCATTGAAGGGCCGAATGTCGCACGAGGCTATCTGAACGAGCCGGAAAAGACGAGAGATGCATTCGTTGAGAGCCCAGCATGGATGCAAGGAAAGGAGACACCTCAGTACAAATTCTATCGCACCGGTGATCTCGTTCGTTACAACCCCGATGGAACTCTGAACATTGCCGGTCGCAAGGACAGCCAAGTCAAGTTCCACGGCCAGCGTATCGAGTTGGGCGAGATTGAGTTCCACCTTCGTGCTCAAAGAGCGGTCGAGGCCGGAATGGTCACCCTTCCCAAGGCCGGCCCCTGTAAAGGCAAGCTCGTAGCGGTGGTGGCGCTTTCAGATCTTCAACCATTGGCCCTTGAAGGCGATTGTGTCGAGCTCGTTTCAGATGATGCGAAGTCCACGGCTCAGCCACTTATCATGGAGATTGAGGAGGAACTGTCGAGCGTACTGCCTAGCTACATGGTTCCCTCTGTTTGGATTGTCTTGGACTCCATCCCATTGACTGCATCACGGAAGATTAACCGCGTACCGATCACACGTTGGGTCACCGGCATAACCGAAGAAACCTACCGCAGGATTGTGAATATCTCCTCCGCTAGTGTTAATCTGCCAACAACCGCCCTAGAGAAGCAGCTGGCACAGGTGTGGAGTCAAGTGCTGAATATCCCTGAGAGGTCTATTGGCTTGAACCGGTCATTCATGAGCCTGGGCGGAGATTCAATCACTGCTATGCAGGTTGTCTCCCGCTGCAGAGCCACTGGAATCAAGCTTACAGTTCAAGATATTTTGCTCCCGAAGTCGTTGGCGGCAGTGGTCAGCCGTGCAAGCTCACTCGGCGACCGCGCTGTCACTAGACAAGAAACGTACGATGTGCCCTTCGGCCTATCGCCCATTCAGAAGGTGTATTTCACCGACGTTGTGCGCCAGGCGACCCAGCATCATTACAACCAGAGCGTTCTGTTGCGCTTGACCCGCCCCGTCTCGACGGCCGCAGTTTCATCTGCCATTGAGCAAATTGTGGCCAGGAACTCCATGTTGCGTGCGAAATTCATCAGAGGCGACAACGGGGAGTGGTCGCAGATGGTGCAGAGCCAGTCCAATGGCTCCTTCAAGATTGGCTTCCATTCAGCAGCCAACCGCCAGGAGATGCTCGACGTGATCAACTCCTCTCAACGCAACGTCGACATCGAGAACGGGCCGATCTTTGTTGTGGATCACTTTAACCTTTGTGACGAGGAGAGAGGAGAGTCAAGCCCTGACTGCCGAGAGGGACAGCTCCTCTCTCTCATCGCGCACCATCTGGTCGTTGATGCTGTCTCATGGCATGTCATTGTCGCTCAGCTGGAAGCCTCCCTGTTGTCACAAGGTAGCAACCCTCATGCTCCGATGCCTTTCCACAACTGGGCACAAAAGCAATGCCACTTCGGAGAGCAACTGGTTCCAAAGTTGGTATTGCCAAACGACATCCCCCCTGCCAACCTCCCATACTGGGGGATGCAAGAATTACCCACATGGAAGAATGTCGAGGAAGTTCGTTTCACCATTGATGACAACACCACCTCACTTCTGCTTGGAGCGGCAAACACAGCACTCCGAACTGAACCTATTGATATCCTCCTGGCGGCCATCCAGCAATCCTTCAACCAGACCTTCACAGACCGTGCAGTGCCTGCGATCTTCAGCGAAGGCCATGGCAGAGAACCATGGGATAACTCCATCGACCTATCGGAAACGGTCGGATGGTTTACCACCTTCTATCCAGTGCACAGGCGTATGAGGAAGGATGAAAGTATCAAGGATGGTATCAAGAGAACAAAAGATGTTCGTCGTTCTTTCAACGATAATGGATTCTCTTACTTTAGCTGCCGCCATTACAGTGCCGAAGGTCGCAAGGCTTTCAATGATCACAGGGCCATGGAAATCTGTTTCAACTATCTCGGGCAAACACAACAACTGGAGCGAAGTGATGCTCTGTTGAAAGAAGAGCCCCTTCGTGTGGATGAAGAGGTTCAGAACATCGGTGAGGGCATGGGTCGCTTGGCGGTCTTTGATATCTCTGCCGCTGTCTCCTTCGGTCAGCTGGGCGTCTCGTTCTTTTTCAATCGCGATATGGGCCGTCAGGAACAGATCCGTGATTGGGTCAACCGATGCGAGAAGGTCATCCAATCGGCCGTTCAAGATCTAGTGGCCAGCTCGGTGGAGCACACCCTCAGTGACTTCCCTCTCATGAGGATCAGTTACCCTGCTTTGTCGAACTTCACAAACACTGTCCTGCCGGCACTGGGAATTTCTCCTGATAACGTGGAAGATTTGTACCCATGCTCGCCGATCCAGGAGGGTATCCTTCTTAGTCAGACCCGACGACCTGGCACGTATGAGGTTCGCCAGCTTTTTGAAGTTGTACCTAGATCGGATGTTGGTGCCGTGGACCTCCCACGTCTGCTAAAAGCATGGCAGCAAACCGTGGACCGTCATTCTATCTTGCGAACGGTCTTCATCGGTTCATTGTCTGGAGACGGGGTCTATGACCAGCTCGTACTACGATCATACCAAGCAGCGGTTCAGCACCTCACTTTCTCCGGAACGGATGTTGTCTCGCTTTTCCAAGGCCAGCAATCTCCAGACTACACCAAGCCCGTTCCTGGTCACCGCCTGACCATTTGCGAAGGCCCCCAATCGATCTACTGCCAAATCGAACTGAGCCACACCCTGGTCGATGGCACATCGCTGGCACTTTTAGTCCGCGATTTTGTCTCAGTCTATGAAAATACGTTGCCCGCTGGGCCAGGCCCACTCTACAGCGAATACATTCGCTACCTGGGTGGCCTGTCTAAATCTGCGTCCCTCAAGTACTGGACCGACCGTTTGGCTGGCGCTCAGTCTTGCCATTTCCCCAACATGCGTATCGGCAACGGAGACAGCGGGTCTGAGATCAAGACTTACAAAGACATGCTCATTCATATCGATGAAGACGGAAAACTGCAAAAGTTCTGCGAGTCACAAAGTATTACTATGAGTAACCTTGTCCAGGCTGCTTGGGGAATGGTCCTCCGGGCCTACACATCGCAGGAAGATGTCATGTTCGGCTACATGGCTTCGGGCCGTGACGTGCCCCTTGATGGGATTTATGACGCAGTGGGCCCGTTCATCAACCTACTTGTCTCCAGAATGCAGCTGGTCGATGACATGTCGGTCTACAAGTTGCTGAAGGATATTCAACTGAGCTATATGAACAGCCTTCCTCATCAACAGACATCACTCGCAGCGATCCAACATGAGCTGGGCAACAAGGATGTCTCCTTATTCAATACCGTCCTGTCATTGCAACGGCAGCCCAGCCGAGGCCCAGCTCCTCAGGTTGATTTCCGTATCGTGGACCAAGCCGATCCAACTGAGGTAATTCTATTAATCCCAGAGCTGAAATCTCAGATCTTACTAACTTGTACGATAGTATGACATCAGTCTGTGTATCACCACCCACGATGTACCTGGTGTCGAGATCCACATGACATATCTCACGGCCATCCTCAGCGACTCTCAAGCAAACGAACTGATGCAAGCTTTCACTAATGTGCTCGCGACTCTTGCTGATACCCCTGAAATGAGTTTGTCGAGCGTGGATGTTATCTCACACTCGCGCGGCGAAGAGCTTCAGAGATTGAAGGCTGTCAGCCGGACCTTGAACGGTCGCACGTTCGACCTAGCCTCCATTCAAAATCGACTTTCGATGGCCCTATCAGACACGGAGGATGCTGTTGTTGAGGTGATAAGCTTGGATCAGCTAGGTGCACGCCAGTGCATGGCCGTCTTCCACTCTGAGGTCAACAGTGCCAAGGCAGAGGTGTCTCTAATGCCTGTCACTGACGGACATCGGGCTAAATTTACAGATCTTAAAGATACACTCGGACGCTATCTGCCAGAAGAGTTGATCCCAACGCTTTACCTTCCTGTCAACGGTCTCCCATCGGAACGGGCGGCCCTGCAGAAGCTTGTTGACGGTCTGAATGAACAGAAACTGAAGCAGTATCAACTCGTGACCGTTGAGGAGTGTGTAGCGTTGACCGCAAATGAGAAGATCTTGCTTGCTCTCTGGGATGAAGTTCTCGAACTCTCGGATAGCAGCACCGTTAACCCCTCTGCCAGCTTCTTCCGCCTCGGTGGTGATTCTATCGGAGCTATGAAACTTGTGGCCGCCGCTAGGAACCAGGGTCTTGCTCTCACCATCAATTCAGTCTTCCAGAAGCCTACCTTGTCTGCAATGGCTAAGGAACTTAGCCTGCTTGACCAGAACGAGGAGCACCAGCTGGAGCCATTCTCCCTGCTACCACCGCAGCTTGATTCGGAGCAGCTCGCTACTGAGGCCGCCTCGTTGTGTGGTATTTCACGCACCGCCATTGAAGATATTTACCCTTGCACACCCCTCCAGGAAGGCCTCATGGTTTTGAACCGCCAGAACGCCGCCTCATACACTAATCAAACAATCTTTACCTTGCCAGACACATTGGATCTACCGCGATTCAAAGAGGCCTGGGAAAAGGTCGCAGAGCGAAGCACCATCTTGCGTACTCGCATGATTAACGCGTCTGATGGCTTGTTCCAAGTTGTCCTGAAACAAACCATGACCTGGGAGTCTGCTGATGATTTGGATGCCTACCTGAAGAATGATTCGTCAAACCCAATTGATTACGGCCAACCAATGGCACGTTATGCAATAGTATCTGCCCCCACCCAGAAATACTTTGTCTGGACTGCCCACCACTCAATTTATGATGGAATGACTATCCCTATCATTACTAAGCAGGTCTCTGCTGAATACAACAACGAGATGGCTCTGCCAGAGGTTCCCTACAACCGGTTTATTCAATACATCAAGGGAATCACCCCTGAATCAGCTACTGAGTTCTGGACTGCTCAGTTCGCTGAGCCCTCTGTGACATACCCTATCCTGCAAGATCGCACCTACCAACCATACCCGAACCAGGCTATAACCCGCTCAGTGCATTTGTCGAGGGAGCCGTCCGACATTACCTTCACCACCATTCTGAAAGCAGCTTGGGCCTTTGTTCTTGCTGGTCTGACGGAAACCGAGAAGGTGACTTTCGGGGTCACAGTCTCTGGTCGCAATGCAGGTCTTGCAGGTATCAACCAGGTTGTTGGTCCTACCATTGCGACAGTTCCCGTGAGCATTGCGGTAGACGGTAGCCAACCTCCGCTCGACTTCCTCCAAAATATCCAACAGAACTTTTTGGACATGGTGCCCTTTGAGCATACCGGCCTTCAGAACATTCGCCTTATGAGTGAACAGGCCAAAGAAGCTGTTGAATTCCAGAATCTTCTCGTCATTCAGCCAAAAGCGGCACCTGTTGAGGCCTCCGACTTCTTGGGACTCGCTCCGGTGCCAACCAACCACCGCGATGACCAAGACCCCTATGCGCTGATCATAGAGTGCAACCTTCTCGACGATGGCGTCGGCATCAAAGCTCAGTTTGACGATAACGTCATCTCTAGTGAGGAAATCAAGCGGATCATCAGTCGCTATAGCCGTGCCATTGAGCGTCTCAGCTCAATTCAAGAAGCAGGCGGCGACGATAGTATCAACGCGCTAGAGGAGATTGGAACCATTAGCGAGGAAGACCTACAGCAGATCCTTGAATGGAACAAGGATCGCCCTGAAACTATCCAATCCTGTGTTCACTACCAATTCGAGGAGCAGGTTCGCAGGCAACCCGACGCTCCCGCCATCTCGTCGTATGATGTCGAGCTTACCTACAGCCAACTTAATCTGTTGGCCGAGAAGTTGGCTCACGAGCTTATCTCGCGTGGTGTCAAACAAGAGATGATTATCCCTCTTTGTTTTAACAAATGCTCATGGACCATTATCGCAATGTTGGCGGTTATGAAGGCTGGTGGTGTTTGCTGCATGTTTAATCCTGAGCATCCCAGGGACCGAATCCAGCTCTTGCTTGACGACCTCGATGCTAGCCTGGTTGTTTGTGACCAGGCATCATCGGCGATGCTCTCTTCATTACTCCCTCCATCGGGAGTGCTCCCAATTGGCGCCGACTATCTGGACAGCCTCCCCTGCCCGAATGAGCCTGTTGGTGCCATTGCCCAGCCTTCCAATGCTGTCTTTATCGTATATACTTCTGGCAGTACCGGAAAGCCGAAGGGAAGTATCTTGGAACATCGCGCCCTTGTAACCGGCCTTATTGCGCATCTTAGCGAAATGTCTGTCGGTCCTGGTACCCGCGCCTTCCAGTTTGCCTCCTACACCTTCGATGTCTCCTTTGACGAAATCATTGGGTCATTGATGCTGGGAGGGTGTGTCTGTGTTCCCTCAGAGTACGAGAGGATGAACGCCCTTACGGAAGCTATGGCCAAGTACCGCATTACCTGGACGGAACTTACCACCACTGTTGCTAGTCTCTTGGTCCCCAGTCGTATTCCCACCCTCAAGACTCTGGTTCTCAGTGGGGAGCCACTCACGAAAGAGGTCGTCAATTTATGGTCTGATCATGTTCAGATAATCAACAGCTACGGACCCAGCGAATGCTGTGTCTGCACCACCTGCAATTCCCAGACCAGTTTCACAAAAGACCCTACTAACATTGGCCGAGGGTTGGGATGCACTCTGTGGGTCGTGGACCCAGATAATATTGACCGGCTGTTGCCTATTGGCTCCACTGGAGAGCTCCTCATTGAGGGCCCAATCGTTGCCAGAGGATATCTAAACGAGCCCGAGAAGACGGCAGCAGCATTCATCAACCCCCCTAAATGGTGGATTCCTCATGACAAGGGCAACGGCCGGATGTACCGCTCGGGTGATCTGGTCAGATACAACCGCGACGGCAGCTTCAAATTCATCGGCCGCAAAGACACCCAGGTGAAGCTCCACGGGCAACGCATTGAGATGGGCGAAATCGAACATCGTATTCGAACTGTATACGACGACAACTCATACCAAGTGGCGGTTGAAGTTTTGATACCGAAATCTCGTGGCAGTCTTAAGATCCTCACTGCGTTTATCTGTGTGCCTGAGGCTGCCTCTGGAGACGTTGACTCCCTACTTGTTCCCCTCTCTGGCCCTCTTCGCCGAAGCTTCCAGGCCTTGCAAGCCCGCCTGCGGGAGGTTCTACCCAAGCATATGGTGCCACAACTCTTTATCCCCGTCTCACACATGCCCTTATCGCCCTCCCGCAAGCTGGATCGAAAGGTATTGAGGACGGTTGGCAACGGCCTCTCGCCAGAGACACTAGCCTCCTATGCCCTTTCCCAGGCGGAGAAAAAGGCTCCCTCAACTGAAACAGAGAAGGCTCTCGCGCAGCTCTGGGCTCGTGTGCTCGGTACCGACAGCATCGGTGTAGACGACCACTTCTTCCACCTCGGCGGAGATTCTATTGCTGCGATGAAACTTGTCGCCGCCGGCAGCAAGGCAGGGCTTTCCATGAGTGTCGCTGACGTCACTAATTATCCTAAATTGAACAAGATGGCAGAGAATCTCGACCGCTCCTCCAGAAAGGAGGTTAACGATGCGCCACCGGAGCCTTTCAGTCTGTTGCCCGGCGACCAAGTCAAAGATATCCTGACCCAAGCGACCATTCAATGTGCAGTGGATGCCAGTGTGATCGAAGATATCTACCCTTGCAACCCTTCTCAGGAAGCACTAATGGCGCTTACCGCCAAGGATGAGGCGGCTTATGTGTCGCGACAGGTCTTCCGTCTCCCTATTGATATCGACCTAGAAAAATACCAACAAGCCTGGGAGTCTTTGGCCCAGCTCCAGCCGATAATGCGTACTCGGATCATCTACACAGCTGATTCCAAGTCCTTCCAGGTTGTTATCTCTGAGCCGCTTGTTTGGCGATGGGAGGACTCTGTGGAAGAGTACGTGAGGGCCGATAAGCTCTCGCCTATGGTCCATGGTCAACCCTTGATGCGCAACGCTGTCGTTCCTGGCGACCAGAACGATCCACGCCCGTTCCTGATTCACACCTCTCATCATGCTACCTACGACGGCTGGAGTCAGGGATCCATGTTCGAGCAAGTCGGGATCATCTACCGGGAAGGCTTGTCTGCCCTTCCCCCGGTCGTTCCATACAGCAAGTTCATCCAGCATCTCGCTACCAGCGACCGTGAGGCAGCCGAGGCCTTCTGGAGCTCCCAGATTGAGGGAAATCTCCCTGCTCAATTCCCTAACACCTCCCATTCTGCTAAATCTCTCCGACCCAACCAGACACGGTCCCTGCACATTCGCCTTCCGGAGAGGGACAACCTTACTTTCACTACACCCACCGTGTTGAAATCGGCCTGGTCTCTTCTCCTCAGCCGATACACTACATCTGATGATGTCGTCTTCGGCCATGTTCTCTCCGGCCGTAGCACCTCGCTTCATGGTGCTGCGGACATAATGGGACCGATGATCGCAACGGTACCCATTCGAGTCCGCTTAGATCAAGCTCAGACAATTGAGGAGCTCATGGGCGGCATTCAACAGCAGGCTCTCGATATGACACCCTTCGAACAGTTTGGCTTACAGAATATCCGCCGAATGCAGCCCAACGGTTCAGCCATTGCTGATTTCGGTCATCTGTTTGTTATCCAACCTATTCTGGAGGATTCAGAGAACGATCTGGACCTGGAACTAGTCTCTTCGGTTCAGTTTGAGTTCGACACCTACCCACTAATCGTGGAGTGTCACCTTGGTGACTCAGAACTCGATGTTCGTGTCAGATACGACGATATGCTGATTCCCGAACAACAAATGGGATGGTTGCTGCAGCATTATGAGAACCTGATCCTCCAGCTCTTCCGCCTGCCTCAGAACACTCTCATGATGGATCTCACCATGGCTGGCCAAACTGACGTGGACCAGCTTCTCGACTGGATGGGCGCCCCTATTGAACCCGTCAATGCTCGTGTGCATGATCTATTCAGTGTCCAGTCACGGTTCCACCCGCAGCGTCAAGCAGTAGATGCTTGGGATGGCAGTCTGACATATCAAGAACTGGATCATCTATCGTCTCGATTCAGCGATGTATTAGTGAAGCTTGGGGTAACGGCGGGGTGCACTGTAGGCTGGTGTTTTGATAAATCCAAGTGGGCCATTGTCTCTCAGCTCGCCATCATGAAGGCTGGCGGAGCATGCGTGAATCTCAATCCAGAGGACTCCGTCTCCCGTCTGACGGACATTGTCCATGACACTGGCATTGATCATGTTATTGCGGCGCCACAGTATGCTGACCTGACTGCCGCTATCGGGTCTAGCCATCTGGTCATCGCCGATGCAACCACAGCTTCTGAGCTCGCAGCTACCAGTACTGACCTGCCCCGAGCTCGGACAACCATCGACCCCTCATCGCCCGCATACCTTGCCTTTACCTCTGACAGCACAGCTAAACCTCAGATCATGGCGATTGACCACAGGGCCATCTGTACCAGTATTCGAAACCATGGCTCTGCAGTGAAGATTACATCCAAATCCCGCGTTTTGCAATCTGCTGCCTACACATCCGATGTCAGCTACGCGGAGACCTTCACAACCCTTCTCAGTGGTGGCACAGTGTGTGTTATCTCTGAACATGATCAGACTAAGGATCTGGCTTCTGCTATCAACCGGGTAGGCGCAAACTGGGCCTGTCTGACCCCGACCATCGCCAACAGCCTGCGCCCGACTGACGTTCCCAAGCTGAAGACGTTAGTTCTGAGCGGAGAGTGCCCGACTCAGGATAGCCTTAAGGTCTGGGCGGGCAAGATTGATACCCTTCTCAACGCTTATGGCTCAAGCGAAGCATCGGTCTGGTGCTCCGTGTCACAGTTCACCCATCCTAAGGACTCATTTGCCAACATCGGATTCCCGGTTGGTTGTCGGCTGTGGGTCACTGAGCCGGAAAACGTCAACAAGCTCGCGCCTCTGGGCTGCTTGGGTGAACTAGTCATTGAAGGACCTATCCTGTCGGAGGGCTACCTGGGCCATCCTCAAGCCAGTGAGGCGGCATTCGTCGATCGTCCCGACTGGATGCAACACACATATCCTGCTGATGGCTTCACTCGCGTTTACCGGACCGGCGACATGGTCAGGTTCAATGTTAATGGTAGCATTGAGTATCTGGGACGCAAAGATACCCAACTTAAGATGTACGGTCAGCGCATCGATCCCCGTGAGATCGAGCACACAATCAAGTCTCACATTCCTTCCACATACGATGTCTTGGTGGACACTACATTGGTTTCGTCCCGCAACAGGAACATGCTAGTTGCATACCTCTACGATGAGTCCATACAGTCCCCAGATGTCGAAATCGACAGTCTGACCGATACAATGACTACCAACCTGCAGCAGGAGCTCATCACAGTCCAGTCTGCACTGCAGACTTCCGTTCCCCACTACTTGTTGCCCATCCTATTCGTTCCCCTCAAGACCATGCCCACCGACTCCTTTGGCAAAGCGGATCGGGATATGCTTAGTCGCATGGTCGATTCTCTGTCCGACGTCCAACTGCAGACCTATTCGCTGGCCACCGCCGGCAAGAGGCCCCCCAAGACGGAGATGGAACTCACACTGGCTAGACTCTGGGCGGAAGTGCTTATGATCGATCGTGAGTCGATCGGGGCAGACGACAGTTTCTTTGCTCTGGGCGGTGATTCTATCGTCGCCATGAAGCTAGTCAGCCTCGCTCGTGCCTCCAAGATCTTCCTGAGTGTCGCTGATATCTTCAACCATCCTTCTCTTGCCGACATCGCCGCTCTGGCTACAGCCAACGCACCTGTCACCCCTGGTGATGGGACTCCTGTCTTGTCTCCGAGCAAAGGATCATCAGCTTGTGATTCCAGCCTCCTGGACACAATCGCTGCGAAGGTTGGAGTCGAAGAATGCCAGGTTGAGGAGATTTGCCCCACCACCAGCATGCAGGAAATCGCACTGATCGGTGCGATGACGCGGCCCCGATGGATGCTCAACTACTTTTACTTCGAGAGCTCCGACCCGGTGGATGTGGACCGTCTCCGCCAGGGTTGTTTCGAACTGGTACGGCATTTCAGCATTCTTCGCACCATCTTCACGGAACATGATTCCCAATTCTGGCAGGTAGTCCTCCGGCAACTTGATCCGGTCTTCCTGGTTATTCCCACTGATGACCTCGACGAAACAACCCAGAGAGTTTACGAGGAAGGAAAAGCCGGCGATCTTCAAATCGAGAAGCCCTTCATTCAATTCGTTCTGGCACAGCAGCGGCGCGGCCACGCACATCGCCTCATCATGCGCATTTCGCACGCACAATACGACGGCGTCTCACTCCCAACCATTTGGGAAGCCTTGCAGAACGCTTATGCCGGCCAAGCCCTATCTCCAAGCCCGTCCTTCTCGACCTTCACTTCGTTCTGTCCAGCTTCCGATGACGCTGCTGCCATTGAACACTGGCAATCCCTCCTGGAGGGATCAACGATGACAAACTTTGTGGAGCGCCACAAGCCGGGCCTCCGAGATGTTTCTGATGAGGTTATCACCGTCCGGCGCCGGGTGCCGAATACGAAACTCACGAGCGAGGGCATCACCTTTGCCACTGTTGCCAAATCCGCCTGGGCCCTAGTCCTGGCTCGCATGGCAGCTCGGCCGGATGTTGTATTTGGCCACACCATCTCGGGCCGCAACTTGGCAATTGACAACATCGACCGGATTGTCGGCCCGTGTCTTAATGTGGTCCCCGTCCGCGCTCAATTCAAGGACCACTGGACTGTAATGGACCTTCTTCGCACTATCCAGAACCAGCAGGTGGCCAACATGCCATTCGAGTCACTCGGATTCCGCTCAATTGTCGAGCAGTGCACTGATTGGCCGCGGTGGATGCGCTTCAGCAGTGTCATCCAGCACCAGAATATTGAGCCGGACCGGGCTATGATGATGGGTAATGGCTCCTATGAGCCTGGCTTCATTGGCTCGGAACTAGACCTTATGGATGTATCGATCCTATCAACCCCCGCTGGTGATCATGTTGACATCGACCTCATTACAGCGACGTCAGTCATGTCACCAATCCAGGCGGAGGACTTGCTTGACCAACTCTGCTTGACAATCCGCTCCTTCTCTTCGAGCCCTTCTACTACCTTCTTGCCATCAGTGGAGGAACTTCAAGCCGGTCGGCCTTTGATTCCAATGGCCAGAGAATCCTCCGTACCAGATGTCGTCATTGGCGCAGACTTCTCCGAGCCCAAGGTGGCTGCTTTACGAGAGGCCGTGCATCAAGCATGGACAGACACTCTGCCATCGACGAATAAGTCAATCGTGTCTCCAACAGAATGCTATTTTGCAGCGGGCGGTGAACTTATGGGCTTGTCACAAGTGCTTCTGCGACTGCAAGAGCACGCACCCCAGCTTCGCCTGGAGGACCTCCTTCATCATTCCTCGATGGAACAGATGGTGAATCTCCTATACACTCACACTCCTTGAACGATGTAATGGTTGTTTTTCTTGTTTTACTGTGGCTCTAAAAGCTTTCATCTTTCTGTGTGATTTTGTTTCTTCTGTAATTATCTCATTTGTCTCTATGTTTGTGTTCTATCTCGTGTACTTTTCTCTCTCTACTTAGCGATTCACATGACCTTCTGGAAAGGCTAGACAATAGATTTCTTTTCATTTCAACTCGTGCAGTACTCCATTGACGTAGTGCCAACTCTAAGTACATGTGTTGGGCTGGTATCCGTAGGCTATCTTACTGACACCGGTGTATCTGGTGTTAAGATGTAGTATACTAATCACCGGACATGGGTGTGAATATTTATTGATAGTATTAAATTTATTGAGCTTCTTTCATATTCTCTTGATGAATTTCAGTTTTAATTTCAATAGGGCTACGCTACTGTGGGATTCATAACACCAGGCGACCTAGTAACGATGCGCTACTTCCCGGAAGGGTAATCGTGGTTGAACACTCAACTAAGGATAGCGCAGCTGATTGCTTAGACTGAATGTTTGCTAGGTGGACAGCATTTAAAAAATATATATTAAGACATGAAACGCCCACTACAATCTAAATATATCAGTGTGACGGGAGAACAATAAGTTTAATTCAAGCTTACATTGATCTTGAATCTATATTTATCCATCCTCGTAGAGTATTGCTTGCTCTAGACGTGTGCAATATATATAATTCCTCAGATTCTCCGTATTTTCCAGCATAGTATTGGCGGAACCTATTCTACAGGCGGTACTATTCCTGAGCCAATTAATGAGCCCGATCTACTAGGACTAGGGCCATGCGTCTTTACAGTTTCCACTGCGAGAGGGGAAGGTCAAGGACGAGGCGAATCGAGCAAGGAGTGAGAGGCCCGTGCCCGGTGGAGCCCTAAAATCAGGTATCGATCCCGTTTCTGCCTTGTTTCTGCCTCGGGAAGCGGGAAGGACTTTGCTGGACGGTCTATCATGAGAGGCGGAGTTGGTACGTTGGGGGTCCTTTCAAATCGGGTTTAGCCAACACCGAGTGGGATCCATGCTGACAGTAAGAAGGGATGATCTCGTGTAGGTGTACTGTTCTCCATTCGGAGGGTGAGTTCTCGCTGTGCTTCGGCCTGATTCATGTATAAGCCTACGTTGGAGCATAGCAAAAGTTTGCGACAGCCAGCTTCTAGTCCGGTCGTGTTGGAATGATGGCCTTACGAGTCAGGCAGCTTGGGAAAACGAGGGTGATATCCTGCAATCCTAATCTCGGAAGATCCACCAGACAAGAATGCCAAGCCACCAACGATAGTGCTTCTGTTAAGAGGGGCTTGGGTATGGATCCCGATCCTTAGTTCGGTACCTGGACCTTTAGTGCTTACTCTTCGGGATTTTCTACTTGTGTGACTCTATTTTTGGGTGTGTCCAACAAGGAAATAGGACTGGTTGGGCACTCTGGCTGCTGCGTGTCCATGAGGTCCTCCATGCTCGATTGGCTCATAGGGATGCGGAGGTATGCATCTAGGTACTGGGCATTGCTACTGTTAACCCAGAAGAGTAAGTTCCTTGTTTCATATCCAAACTACGGTCAAGCCCCCAGTGCCCGAGTCACTCTTGGTACCGCCAGTAGCCATCGCAAATCCCCTTCCCACCATGTCACAGGGCCTTTTTCTCGCGACGCTTTGACAGTTTATTTTCTTACTCTAATTTCTCAGGCCTAAATCTGAAACAAACGGACCGGAGATTTTGTACGTCATGGTTCGCTGTGCCGTATTTTGGCACGGTTTACCACTCTGTACTGCATCGTTTCATACTTGCGATCCCTGCGCCTGGCATTCTAGCGATTCCGTGACTGCTGACAGTTTTAACTCTATACAGTTCTTTTTTTAGAGCTTCATACGCTAGTTCCGATCCCCAGTGGCGTTCTTTACAATTCCATGGTGCTTTTATGTACCCCAAGCCCTTGTTTGCTAGAGTTCGGGAGGTTTTGTTTGGCCTCTTATTACCTGTGGGCTTATCACTGTGTACACCAACATACATACTCTCTATATGGTCAATCCCAGACTCAGAAACCATCTTGTCTACCAGAAGAGAGGCAAAAGATTAAGAGAAAATAAAACTGCAAATCCAAATGTCCTCGGATGATCTCATCGAATAATTTTACCAACACAACTCCACCGTAAGCCAACGGCCCCTTCCTAAACGAGGCGATTCAGACTAACAGGATCCGTGAATTCGACTGCGACCCAGCAAAATATGGTCCCATTGGTGTCCTTCGCCTTAGTTCGTCTCTGCCATACTTTAGAGATCGGCTCATTTAGTGAAAGTAGGAAATGATCTGCTTCAATATGGACCTCCCCATGTGGCGACCATGTGGCCGGCACCCTAAATTGCCTTTCCTCAGTTATTTCTTTCGTAAGATGAACATACGCTAGGATACCAATCCAACGAGTCTGAGCAATGTTGGGGGCAGAGATCTGTAGTGCATGCAGTGAAGATGACGGCGTGATGTTTTTTCCATACATATATGTAGAGGGCCCCAGGGCGGGCGATGGCCCCCGGTCGTGAGAACGGATAGCCCATCTCCTCCTGTATCGCCATGAGAATGTCAGTGGACCCTAATTGCACGATGATCACGTACGTATAATCTTTGAAGACCCCTTTTCTCCCATCTGCCTTTGCTGATCCGCTGTAGTTCCGTTCAGGTCGTCGGCGAGAACTGGGCGAATATCGATGATCGGGTAGAGCGGCGAAGGGCTCAAAATCGGATTGCCCAGAGAGGGTATCGTAAGAGTAAGTCCCTAAAGGAAGGAGGTGATGTCTTGACACCGTTAACCTTGCCATGTAGGATTGAAGAAGGAAAAGCTGGAAAGTGCCAAAGAGGCAGCAGCAGCCAATGCCCCTAAGGAGGAGGAGAAGCAGCAGCAGCAGAAGCAGCAGAAGCAACAGCAACAACAACATCAACAACCCTTACCCCCATTCCAGACCCCGGTGAAAGTTCAAACTCCGCCGGACTTCCAGCTCTTCTCCCCTCCTCTAGACGGGCTTTCCTTCCCCGAGTCGTGGACTCCGCCGTCCCTCGATGGTTCCCAACGACCGACGATGGCCGGCCGGGGGCCTTCATACAACCCCATCGAGGAAGCATACGCGCTGGCAAATACCAGCAATGGCAATCTCTCAACTTCCCACCCCTCAGCCGTCCCCGCCTCTGCTGCAGGCACGGTTAAATCCTCCCAGCCAATCCACGCGCCCACCCCTAGTATAACACCGAATCCCAGCCCCCCAACCGTTGTTGAATCCGTTCCGTCGCATTCCACACCCCCCGGAGAGTCTTCACTTGCCAACACCGCCCTTCACCGGGCGGCTCTGTACGGGCATGAGTCTGTCCTGGGGGTGCTGATCAGTGCGGGCGCAGATGCCTCGATCGCCGATAGCGCCGGGTTGACACCCCTACATCTCGCAGCGATGGAGGGACACGCCCGCCTGGTAACGCTACTGTTGGATTCACCGACCGGCAGTGGCGTAAATATCAATGTGACAACACGAGAGGGTGAAACAGCGCTGCACCTGGCTGTCAAGCATCACCGGCCAGAAGTGGTGCAAGTGTTGCTGTGTCCGACACGCCGCCACGCTCTCCAGGTGGACGCGCAAGACTGGTTGGGCCGCACAGCCTTGCATCTTGCCTGTGAGCGAAACCGGCGTGATTTGGTCGAAATGCTGGTGCAAGCCGGGGCCCAGTTGATGATCCGCGATCTCGAGGGGCAGACGCCCTTGCATACCGCATGTCTCGGCAAGAACATGTAGTTTTTCTCTTCTCCAGTGATATCCCCTTGATTGATTAGTTTGATGGTTCACATCGTTCTGTCGTTCTGTCTTTCTTCTATTTTTTTTATATATATATTTTCATCTTATTTATATCCTATCTACTGGCGTTGGAGGTAGGTGGCTGTGAGGAATTCTATCAGGAGTTCTTGAATTTTTATAGAAGCATCACGTTCGTTATCCATTGTGTACATATGTAACCCAGATATATGTCGATATCTGTCAACTAGAGCATAACATAATGAAGATTTGAAGTTCTAAAGACAAACAAAAGAAACAATAAAAATAAATAAAGAGGAAAAACATTCAAGAAACCTCCAGGTCCAGCCTTTTTCCCAGTTCTACACAGTCTCCTCCCGATCCTAACCACCCTCAACGGACATAGCCATACTCACGACCGCCATAACCACCTCCTCGTCCCGATTCCACCTCGTTCAGGGGCCAGCGTCCACCGCCATAGCCAGCCTCATGCTCCTCATCACTGGGGCGCGTGAGAGTGTATTCCGAGTCGTTGACGGCGGTATACTTTTTACTGAAGCCCACCCGGCGCTCCTGCTTCTTCGCCTCTTTTGCCTCCTGCTTCATCTGCTTCTTCTCGGAGCGCGAGAGCTTGGGGAACTCGCTGTCGGGACCCGGCATCATCCGACCAGGGTGCAAGACATTCCAGAGCATCATGCCGATGAAAATGGGGACACATTCGAGGATGTAGAACGGGGCCTCCTTGGTGCTGAGCACAGTCTTACCCGCCTGGTTGGGGTTGGCAAACTCGATAAGACGGTAGACGATACGGGTCTATACCGTAGTTGTCAGCCTCGTGATTAAGAAGGGATCCTGAACAAGAGCACGTACCGTCAGGCATAGCAATGTCGCATACATGCCATACACCATCAGCTTCCACGCATTTCCGCGCTCGAGATTACGGTATCCCGACAGCATGCGCTTGTGGAACACGATCAACAGAGCGAGGAAACAGAGGATGAAGAATTCCTGAATGGCGATACCGGCCGTGTAAATGTTCATTCCGGTCCGATTCAACTTCTCGCCGAAGCCGTCGGAGTCCAGAATACCACCGGTACCTTGGATAATAAAAGCGCTGGACCATGGTCAGTGTCTCCGGAATCGACATGATCTCGCGGAGGGCGCTCACGTTATATCGAGCCAGATGAAGATCTTGGCCATGCTCTCGGCTTTGATGCCCTTGATCTTCTTGTTCGGGGTGAAATAGTAAACCATGCGGCCGAAAATCATGTACACGAATGCGTTAATCCACAGCGGGGCGAGCAGGACGAGCAGCTGGGCAGCAGCCAGGGTGGATGACTTGGTCTGGTCCAGCGTCGAGTAGGCACGCATAATCAAACCCAGACATTCCCAGCCACTGCCGACGATGATCACCCAACAGAATCTCTTACGGTAGAGAATGGCCAGGGCTAAGTGGCCTGCGAATGTCACTCCGAAGAGTACGGAGAAGATAATGGCGGCGGGGGGACTGGCACAGTAGGGATACTGCGCATTCTCATTGGTGAGATCTGCATTAATTTGTCAGTGCTGTGTCGCTCATAAAAATAGGTGAAATTTGAGTGTTGTAAGGATCCGAAACACTGATTTTGGGGAGAGAATAAATATCGTAGGGTGGACAGAGATGGGGAGTCGGGGAATTAAGAACGTGGGAAGCGGGGAATCATTATTAAACACGGAAAACAGAAAAAATTGCAAAGAAAACGACACGAAACACTGCACTAGAGAAATGAGAAGAACGTACCGCACTTCGGTGTTAAACCCATGATGCTAATTGACAACCAGTGTCTGGCAGCAAAGGCTTTTAGTATAATCAGACTGGGAGGAATCTGACTGAGGAAGGGACAGAGAAGAGGGGAGAGAAGAAGTTGATGAGATGCACGAAAAAAAGCGATTACCTGCTGCCATTCTTAAACTAGGACGCTCACCCATGATCGACAGAATGACGGTGCCTAAAACAATTAGCCCATCATATTTTTAGAGAGCCAACACACGTCAGATTCTAGTTTGGGGGAGAAACTAGACTGGGATGTGAGGCTCGAAGGCTGCAGGCTGAGCCCACCGTGCATCTTAGCGCGTATGCGAAGTGAGACGCTTAGGGCTGACTTCCCGATTCGGGTTCCAAAGGGCGACCCGTTTGGATTAAATATCTTTGCGAATATCTTCAAAAACAAAGAGAAACGGAAATTAGCCTTGCAGAAACAAAGAAGATCCCTGCTCAACAAAGAAGAAACAACAACAACAACAACAATAACAACAACACTACGATTTACCGCCACAATGTTCTCTACGATTAACGCCTCCTCTGTTGCTTCCCGTTCCCCTTCCTTGGCCAGCGCTGGTTCCGCGGCCTCTTTTGCACTTGGCTCTGGATGGGCCACTCCGGAACTTCTCTCCACCTCCTCCACTTCTTCCCATGCGTGTCAGACCCTTACTATTACCTACCACGCCTTTGAGCACTCTCTCACCGTTGCCAGCGGGTCCTACCCAACGGCTCTGCAGCTGCGCGATGACTTCCTCCATGACCTGAGCAAGACTTCGGGTGACGAGGAATTATCGTCGCTGGTTGAGCTCTGGGCTCGATTCCTCAGCTTTACAGTGCGCCGCCTGGAGCGGGAGCGCCGTGGGTTGAAAGAGGATGACTTGCGGGTGCTCCTCGCCACGGCGATGGACACCTTCGAGAGAGACATCCTGTGGAATCGGGAAGTGCATGTAGTGGTGAAGGAGTTGGACGCAAGCACCGAAGTCAAATCGACCATTTTAGCGGCCTATTTTCAGGCGCGTCATGCTTTGCGAAAGATCAGTCGGCCATCCCACCCACCGTCCGCGCTTATGGCCGCCGCGTTGGACCGCAAGGCGCACTTGTACACCATGTTTGGCGGCCAGGGTAACGATGAGAATTATTTCGACGAGCTACGGATGGTGTACAATACCTACCGACCACTAGTGCGTGACTTGGTCGTCTCCGCATCCAGCATGCTGCAGCGCCAGTCCCTCGACGACCGGTTCAGCCGCTTTTATCACCAGGGTCTGGATATTATCACTTGGCTGGAGCATTCTGAACGGGCCCCAGACTCAGCCTACCTGATCTCCGCCCCACTTAGCATGCCGCTTATCGGTCTTCTCCAACTGGCTTGGTATCGCGTGATTGGGCGTGTTCTGGGGTCCACTCCAGCGCAGATCCAGGCTGCACTCGCTGGGACCACCGGCCACTCGCAGGGCATTGTCACCGCAACGGTTACAGCCGTGGCCCAGTCCTGGACCCAGTTTGACAACCTGTCCCTGGATGCCCTGCGCCTCCTGTTGGCCATTGGAGCCTACAGCCAAGACCACTTTGCCGTGGCCGAGCTGCCACCAGTGATTGTCGCTGATGCGGAGGCTCATGGTGAGGGCTTTCCCGGACCCATGCTCAGTGTGACCGACTGTCCCCTCGATCAACTCCAGAAATACGTCGACGCTGTTAATGCACACCTCTCGGAGGACGCCCGTATTGCAATCGCTCTGATCAATGGACCACAGAGCGCCGTGCTGGCAGGTCCCCCCTTGTCTCTCCATGGCTTCAACGTCTGGTTGCGTGGTGTCAAGGCCCCCGCGAAGGGCACCCAGCACCGCATTCCCTTCAGCAAGCGCAAACCCGAGATCAGTAACCGATTCCTCCCCATCACCGCTGCCTTCCATAGCAGCTACCTGGCCGATGTCTCCGACGCGGTTCTCGCCAGTGTCCCCGACTTGACCATCATGGGCGATGACCTTCGCATTCCCGTGTTCTGTACGCGCACAGGCAGTGACCTGCGGGCCTTCGGCAGCCAGAATATTGTTCCCGACCTGGTGGCCATGATCACATCGCAGGAACTTGTCTGGACCGAAGCGACCAAGTTGCCCGGCGCCACGCACATCATCGACTTCGGCCCGGGAGGCGTATCTGGTATTGGGGCATTGACCAATCGGCTCAAGGATGGCACGGGGGTTCGAACCATCCTGGCCACGGTCGCGGAGGGCACCAACACCGATCTGGGCTATCGCAGCGAGATCTTCGACTGGTGTCCTTCCCCGGGGCTGGCGTATGGTCAGATTTGGAGCGAGCAGTACCGGCCACAGCTGGTCCAGGTGTCTGGCAGCCGCCCCATGGTCGACACCAAGCTCAGTCGCCTGCTGGGACTCCCACCGGTCATTGTGGCGGGTATGACCCCAACCACAGCGGCCTGGGACTTCTGTGCAGCGGTGATGAAAGCTGGATATCATGTCGAACTGGCGTTGGGCGGCTATCATCGCGCGGACCAGCTGGAAACGGCGATCCAACGTCTGCTTAAAGAGATCCCCCCGGGTCGCGGAATTACCGTCAATATGATCTATGCTGCCCCCAAGGCAGTGCGCTGGCAGGTTCCGCTGCTCACACGTCTCCGGGCATCGGGAGTGCCAATCGAGGGTCTTACGGTGGGCGCTGGGGTTCCCTCGCTGGAAGTCGCTACAAGCTACATCCGTGATCTGGGGTTGCGCCATATCAGCTTCAAACCAGGGTCGCTCCCGGCGATTCACCAGGTCATTGCGATCGCGCGGGCCCATCCCAACTTTCCGGTGATCCTCCAATGGACTGGCGGTCGCGGGGGGGGCCACCACTCCTTCGAAGACTTCCACCAGCCCATCCTCCAGGCTTATGGTGCGGTACGCAGCTGCTCGAACCTGATCCTGGTGGCCGGCAGTGGCTTCGGGGGGGCCGAGGACACCTTCCCCTACCTCACTGGTGAGTGGGCGCAGCGCTACAATCGGCCGCTCATGCCTTTCGACGGTATTCTCGTGGGTAGCCGCATGATGACCGCCAAGGAGGCCCATACCAGCCCAGCGGTGAAGCAAGCAATTGTGGCTGCACCTGGAGTAGCTGATGAGGCCGACTGGGAACAGACCTACACACAGCCGGCAGGAGGAATTATGACGGTCACCTCCGAGATGGGAGAGCCCATTCACAAATTGGCGACGCGTGGTGTGCGTCTCTGGGCGGAATTGGACCGAACAATCTTCAAACTCGATCGCGCAAAGCGTCTCACTGAGCTGCAGAAGCAGCGCGACTACATTATCCGCCGACTGAACGCCGACTCGCACAAAGTCTGGTTTGGACGCGACGAACTAGGGAACGTGGTGGATCTGGAGGAAATGACCTATGCGGAGGTCATCTCACGGCTAGTCGAGTTGACATATATCTCACTCGAAGGCCGTTGGATCGATCCTTCGTTCCAGCAGTTCCTGTTCGATTTCCTCTTGCGCGTAGAAGCACGGATCGGCCACGAGAGAGAGGAGCAGGATGGTGAAGACATGGAGATTGCCTCTTCTGTGGTCGCCAGCGTGGACGACCTTCGCGACCCTAAACCAGCTATTGACAAATTCCTTGAGCAGAATCCCTGTGCGGCCGACCAGCTCATGGGTACACAGGACGCGCAGTATTTCCTGCACCTGTGCCGACGACGTGGCCAGAAACCGGTCCCATTCGTGCCCGTGCTGGACGAGAACTTCGAGGAGTACTTCAAGAAGGACTCGCTTTGGCAGTCGGAGGACCTGAACGCGGTTGTCGATGGTGACGTTGAGCGAGTGTGTATTCTGCATGGACCGGTGGCAGCGCGCCACTCAACTGCGGTCGATGAGCCAGCGCGCAAGATCCTGGATGCCATCCATGAGGGACATATTGAGCGTCTGGAGATGCGGGACCCTGACTACTTCGAGGATGGAATCCCCATTGTTCATTGCTTTGGGCCCTACCCCGTCGTCAGTGAGTGGAGCATGGCGCAAGCAGGCATCCACTGCGTCCCCGTGGGTAACACTGGTTCGCTTCTGTACGAGGTATCGCCCGAGATGAATGCTCCGATGCCATCATTGGACCAGTGGTTAGCTGCACTGGGCGGCACGCAGGGTGGCTGGCGCCAGGCATTCTTCAATGCTCCTACTATTGTGCAGGGCCGCGCGATTAGTGAGAACCCACTGCGCCGACTCTTCCAGCCGACGCGCGATTCCTATGTGATGGTCCAGACGGGCCACCGGTCCGACACGACTGTTTCGTTGTTCGAATACCGCCCACACTCTGAGCCAGTGAAGGTTGTGGATATCCGTGCGGATGAATCTGGGTCCATCACCCTGGAGATCATCAACTACCGGAACGCTGGTGGTGCAGCTATCGGCCTGCGGCTGATGTACCAGTACCGGCGCGACGCTGTATACGCGCCCATCCATGAGATCATGGACGGTCGCAATGAGCGGGTCAAGGAGTTCTACTACCGTGTGTGGTTCACCAACTCGCAGCCGAAGAAGTGGACATCCGTGCACGATACCTTCTGCGAGACTGGACTCGAAGTCACCGCGGACTCGATTGCAGAGTTTGCGCACTGCGTGCAGAACGCGAGCGATGCATCTAGCAAACGTCGTGGAAAGACCCTGTATGCACCGCTTGACTTCGGGGTTGTCGTAGGCTGGGAGGCATTGATGAAACCACTGTTCTCGCACGAGTTGGATGTGGATCTTTTGACCCTGGTGCATCTCACTAACGGGTTCCGCATCCCACCAGACGCGCAACCTATCCAGGAGGGCGCTGTCCTCGAGACCAAGTCTCGCATTCAGGCCATCACGATCGAAGATGCCGGTAAGCTTGTCGAAGTGCGCGGTGACGTCTGCCAGGACGGGAAGGTCGTCCTCGAGTTGACCAGCCAATTCCTGTACCGCGGCACGCACACCGACTGGGAGAACACCTTCCGCAAAGTCGACGAGGAAGAAATGGAGTTGTGCCTCAGCGGACCCATGGAGGTGGCCCTGCTGAAGTCCAAACCGTGGTTCAAGCCACGGGATGCTGACCTAGATCTGCAGGACCAGACACTAATCTTCGTACTGCAGTCGACCTATCAATACGCCAGCAGGGACACGTTCAAGGCCGTTACCACCGTTGGTGATGTGCGCCTGAAGTCCTCACTGCCTGGTCGGTCCAGCTCTGTTGCAACAGTTGCCTTCTATGCCGCCACCTGTCGTGGCAACCCAGTCATGGACTACTTACAGCGCCATGGCAGCCCGGTCAAGAAACGGCACATGTTTAACAACCCTAACCCACTCACCGGCGAGGGTTCGTCACTCATGATGAGGATGCCGGATTCGAACGAGGCTTACGCCCATGTCTCCTGGGATTTCAATCCCATCCACGTATCGTCCTCCCTATCTCGGTATGCTGATCTACCGGGACTGATCACGCACGGCATGTACACGTCGGCACGTGTCCGTGGTCTCGTCGAGCATTACACTTGCGCGTCGGCCATTGGTGCGTTCCGTAGCTTCAACTGCTCGTTCACCAGTATGGTGCTCCCCGGGGATGAGATTGAGGTTATCTTCCAGCATGTGGGTATGCTGGCGGGCCGCAAGATCATCTCCGTCGAGGCGAAGCATGTCGGGCGCGGAGAAACAGTGCTGCGTGGGGAGGCCGAAGTGGAACCGGAGGAAACGGCGCTGTTGTTCACTGGCCAGGGGAGTCAGCAGAAGGGAATGGGAATGCAGCTGTATACCCAGAGCGAGGCCGCACGGCAGGTGTGGGACTACGCTGATACCTATTTCTCCGATAACTACGGTGGGTTTCGAATATCTTCCCTATTATAAGCATTCTGTACAGCGTTTATTAATGATAATCAGGTTTCCGTATAACCGACATTGTCCGCAATGACCCAAAGGAGCTCACCGTGTACTTCGGAGGCCCTCAAGGTCGGCACATCCGCGAGAAATACATGAGCATGAAGCGAGAATCTGTGGACACCGACGGAAACGTCCAGCTTCTCCCGTTGTTCCCCGAGATCGACGAGGACACTGAATTCTACACGTACCATGCACCTCAGGGGCTGTTGTCGGCCACGCAGTTCACCCAGCCAGCTTTGACGCTGATGGAGCTGGCGATCTTCGCGGATCTCCAGGCGAAAGGCTTAATCTCGGAGCGGAGCTCGTACGCCGGTCACTCGCTGGGCGAGTATGCAGCCCTTGGTGCGGTCGGGAAGATTTTCAGTGTGGAGAGCCTGGTGCAAGTGGTATTCTATCGTGGATTGTTGATGCAGTTCGCCGTGGAGCGCGACGACCGAGGCCAGTCCGACTTCCGGATGTGCGCGGTTGATCCAAGCCGGGTCTGTGCGGGTAGGTGTAGTCGTCCTGATGCGTCTGGCAGGTTAGATTCAGTCATTACTCACATGGACTCTCTAGGCTTCGATCAAGCAGCGCTGCAGCTGGTGGTGGAAACCATTGCAGCTGAGACAGGACAGTTGCTGCAGATTGTGAACTTCAACGTTGCAGGGTTGCAATATGTGTGCGCTGGACAGGCAAGCCTCTACTACTCTTGCTCTCTCCTCTTTACTTGCTAATCATTAACAGGTCCAACCTCTCCGATGTCTCAAATCGGTCCTCGACCATATCAACGCGACCGCTGCCTCTCTTCTCCCTTCGAACGTCCTGTCTCCCGACCAGCTAACCTCGCTAGTGAAGTCACAAGTTGCTACTACCCAGACTGGCGCAGCACTCACGCGAGGCTGTGCGACAATCCCTCTCAAGGGTATCGACATTCCCTTCCATTCCTCGCATCTCCTCCCTGGTGTGCCTGGCTTCCGACGCTGCTTGCTGGACTTGATCGACCGCCATGCGCTGGATCCGAAGCGATTGGTCGGAAAGTACGTTCCTAATCTGACGGCGCGGCCGTTCCAATTGACGAAGGAGTATTTCGAGATGGTGAAGGATTTGACTGGGTCTACTGCACTGGTTGGGGTCTTGAACGAGGTGAGTTACTGTTTCGTATCGGTCGAGGTTGTTGGAGCCATGTTAATGTAGTCAACAGTGGGAAACCTATATGAGTACTGCTGGAACTTGTGGAATGGAGAAGATTGAGTCTGTTATCCAGTCGATGAAGGTGTTTTGATTTTTTGTACGCATGATTTGTTGTTTTGTACCGATAGACCTGCTTCCTTCAATATACCCTCTACCGCACTGAACATTGTCCAACAACACATGCGTAGGATGTTTGATCCCCATGGTAAAAATCGGACCTTTACTTTAGCGCCCGAATACTAAAGAATGGGGCTGTTTAATTCTTACTGTACGAGACCACCAGCTCCATGGTGGGGGCCTTTTATTTATATCGCCATGGCCCCCATGGTTTTTTCTTCTCGTCTTGACTTTGCGACAATTCTTCTCTTTCTACTCCCCAATCTACAATCGCTGCCATGTCTGTCTACTCCTTTCTGTCTGCGTTGGGTGGTATTCTGCTTCTCTTTTTCGTCTATGACTCCAAAGCTATCCCTGGATTATGGCATGTTCGTGATAGACCCTGCATTTCCCGACGTATTTGATCTTAAATGAGGCATTGAATTAACTATCACGGTGTGACTCCAAATCAATAGGCCCGAATTATCGCAATACTCATCAACCACCTGGTCTGGAAACGCAATCAATCCTCCTCCAGCGATGGTCCATCCGCGCTCTTTCGCCCCCTGCGGACCCGATCCTACTGCTCGCTGGCGGAAGTCGACTTCAATCTACACAAATCCAACAGCACATTCTACGCCGATCTGGACATAAGCCGGATTGAGTTACTACTGCTGCTTTTCAAGGACGTCATTACACCATTATCTCCTCCATCAAGAAAACACCACAGCGGAGGGGCCTACAAAAGCGATGGTAAACAAGCCGGAAGCTTGAAACACCTCACTCCCGCGCTCGGCGGCGTGTCGTGCATCTTCCGAAGGGAGATTAAGCCCTGGCAGCGGTATGATGTTGAGTCACGAATTCTGTGCTGGGATGATAAATGGTTGTATATTGTTAGCCATTTCCTGAAACCCGGTAGTCACTATGAAACTGGGACGGGGGACTCGGAGGAAGGTGTTCTTGCGTCCGCTATCTCGAAGTATGTTTTCAAGAAAGGGCGGCGAACGATAGCACCAGAGGAGGTTCTCCAGTTCCTGCATTTGGTGGAAGACAGTGATCATGCTGATGCTGATGCTGATGTCAATGCCAATGCTGACGCTTACGCTGATGCTAGCATTGAACGGTCGGAACTGGGGCCGAAGATGAGAGGCCAAGACGATCAGCAGGAACACATAGAGGTGAAACGAAAACGTGGTCTAGCACTAGCAGCACACATGGCTGGATTAGATGGTCTTCATCGCGTGGCGTAATTGTTTCAGAGGGGGCCTGAAGTAGTCTTTCGTCAGAGATGGAGTGGGGGTGGTGGGGGGCAGATCTGGCAGGAACCGGGGGGAGCTAGAGGGAACTGGTAGAGATTTGATGAGCCTGCATGTCATGTTTGCCTGGATCATGAGTTTATAATAAAATATTGCGAGTAAAATCTCAGTAAAGTGCCATTAATAGAATAGGCGTCGTAAACCCTAAGGTCCGCGGCTCACCGTGCATATGAACTACCGCCATTACGGGCCCACGAGCACCGCCACGACTCACTCCCTCAAGTTTCAAATGCTGATGAACAAAAGTCGATCGCCATGATCTACTTTCTATCTCATAATGTGGAGGATACGACCATAGATGAAAGAAACCAAACATCACTAGTCCACATTCTCGATGTCTTCGTTCTGGCTTCATTCCAGAGCGGCAGCAGCATGCCCTATTGCTGTCGAAGATACCTTTGGGCCTGTTGTCAACCATGAGTGCAAGGATGGCTTTGATTTCACGTTATACTTCGAAGAGACAGTCCTCACACTGCCGGTGACGCTCTTCTTTCTTTTCTGGGCCTTGCCACGTATCTACCACCTGCGACAACAGACGATAAAGGTGCAGGGAGGATATCGGTATTTCGTAAAACTAGTACGATGCGCCCGAAGTAAAAGAACCCATGAAGAAAAGATGAAGACTGACCTATTCGCTAGGGTGGATATGCTCTGTTGGCCGTCCTTCAGCTAACCCTCGTCGGCCTCTGGGCGGCGCCGTCGGGAAAGACCACTCGAGCTACTATCGCAACGGCGGTCGTCTCCTGGCTGGCGTCCATCATATTCGGTGTTCTTTCTCACTATGAGCATATCTGTACTATTCGGCCCGCTACCATCAATTGCGGCTATCTGTTCCTGTCTTCGATCTTGTCCCTGGCCGAGACCCGCACGTTATACTTCCTGGAGAAGAATCGCGAGATTGCGGTGGTCTATACGGTGACTCTGTGCATAAAGGTGGTGTTGTTAATTACCGAAACCATGTCAAAGAGATCCCTTTTAAGACGAAACTACAGAGATTCACCTCCGGAATCGACCGTGGGGATTCTGGGAGAATGTCTCTACTGCTGGCTCAACCCGCTTTTAATGCTCGGCAACCGCGTGGATCTTACGGTTGAGCTGCTTCCTCCGATCGAGGACTCACTTCGTTCTACGGGGCAGGGTGAAAGTGGATTGCACGCGCTCTGGAGAAAGGGTAAGCTTGTTTGTTCCACTCCTGTATACTCAATCGGGACTAATGACAGCGTTACAATCTTAGACCCGAACCGGAATTCCCCTCACAGTTTGCTCTGGGCATGCTGCCGAAACTACTTGGTCCCAATCTTGTTGGGAGTCTTTCCTCGAGCGCTACAGGTGGCATTCACGTTCGCACAACCCTTTCTGGTCGAAGCAACCACGACCTGGGTGGCATCGAATGAGATTACCCACCCTAAGGCACAGGGATACGCACTGATTGGAGCCTTCGGTATCGTCTACACGGGTATCGCGGTGAGTTTAATCTCTTCATGAACGCAGGATGATGTACATCTGATACTGACTATGCTAGGTTTCTACGGCCTTTGCCCATCACCAGGCATATCGAGTGGTCTCCATGATACGGGCCAGTCTGGTCGATATGCTCTACAGTCACGTCATGCTCATGCGTGATATTGATGTCGAAACCAGCGCCCCCGTCACTCTTATGAGTGCAGATATGGAGCGTATCTCAGGCGGGCTACACTACATTCATGATGCCTGGGCTTGTCTTGTTGAGATTCCTATTGCGCTATATTTGCTGTGGCGTCAGCTGGGAGTCGCCAGTATCGCCCCGATCATCGTGGTGTTTAGTATGTGCACATGCTCCTCCTTTTACTGTCTCGAACATTGCTGATCTTGAGTAGTCTGTATGGCCATGTCATTGCTCATCTCCGGACTGGCCGGCCCTCGCCAGCAGGTCTGGCTGGAAGCCATTGAGAAACGAGTCGATATCACTGCAAAGGTTCTGGGATCTGTAAAAGGAGTTCGCACGGCTGGATTGACCGACAAGCTGTTCAACCTCGTCCAGACGATGCGAATCGAAGAGGTCGTGAAGTCGGAAAAATTCCGTCGGCTGCTGATCCTGGTGGTGGGCGTGGCATACAGCAACGTCACACTCTCCCCGCTGGCCTCGTTCACCATCTACGCCCTCATAGCACGGCATAAAGGCGACGAAACCCTGACGGCCGCCAAGGCCTTCACCTCGCTCACCTTATTCACTCTTCTTGCTACCCCAATCTCTAACCTGGTTGAAGCTGCAACAGGTGTCGCCACCGCCATCGGCTCCATTAAACGAGTGAACGAGTTCTTGCAGTCGGACCCACGAAGGGACGACGCACATGAGCCCCGAGGGACGCGGAGCAACATTAGCATCCCCGCCAGTGTCTTGTCTAGCGCACTGACGGAGATGGGAGTCGTCTATGACGGAAAGGGCATGTCAGTTGTGGAAGGGGTCCCTAGTATCTCTAGTCGCGAGAAGTTACCCTTGTACTACGAAGTCACCGGTCCAGTCTTTGTGGCAGAGGGACGCAGCGCTGGCTGGGAAGAGAGTAAACCGGCCGTGGTACAAGATCTTACTTTTGAGATTCATCGAGGCACAGTGACGTTTGTCGTTGGGCCTGTCGGATCTGGGAAGTCCACGTTTGTGCGCGCGTTGCTGCGAGAGACGCCCATCTTTTCGGGAGGATTAAAGGCTGACCCCGACTCGATCGCGTACTGCTCGCAGACACCATGGTTAACAAACAATACCATCCAGGAAAATATCTTGGGAGAGTCACTTTTCGACCTGCGCTGGTATAATACCGTGATCGAGGCATGTGCCCTATATGATGATATCCGCAAACAGCCGGATGGGGATAAGACGATGTTGGGAACTCAAGGCGCTATTCTGAGTGGAGGGCAGAAGCAACGAGTGGTATGTTTCTTTGTGTTCAGATTGACCTCGTCCTCCTGTCATGGATAGCCTTATGCTAACACAGTACATTACTTAAGGCTCTGGCCCGGGCTGTATACTCGAGATCAGAGACTATTATCCTGGACGACGTCTTCAGCGGACTGGACCGCACCACGGAAGATGCCGTCTTCAATGCGCTGTTGGCCCCAGGGGGGCTCTTACGGAAGCTGGGTACGACAGTGATCCTGACGACGAACAGTCGTACGTATTCCCCTGATATACTTTGCACTCTTCACCCCATTTTGACATTGTGCCAGCCTCTCGCCTCTCTGTTGCGGACCATATCATCGCTCTGGGCCCATCCGGCAACATCATGGAACAAGGAACATACAAAGACCTCCAGTCCCGAGCTGACAGCTATATTCGTAGTCTGGCAGCCCTGCCGAGACGGAAGGCAACGGTTCATCTGGAGGCCCCTGAGATTCCTATCCCAAGGGCCAGGGCCCGAAATCGATTGTCTCAAAATCGATTCTCTCAGCGGTTCTCCCAGCGGTTCTCACAGAGGTTCTCACAACAATTCTCTCAGCGTCTCTCCCAGCCATTTTCACAACAGTTTTCCCATGACCAGTTCTCACAGAATCAGTCCACCCAAAGTCAGTTCGTGCCAAACCGTCTCTCGCAAAACCGGCTCTCTCAGCATCGGCTCTCATTGGCCAGTCCTGAGGTACAAATAGAACCGACACCGCAAGGGGATGGGCGACGGACGGGTGATATGTCCATCTATTGGTACTATACCCAAGTACTGGGAGTGTTCCGGTCGGCGGTGTTTGTTCTTTTGATAATGGCTTATGTGGTTACCATTACATATCCTTGTGAGTATTCGTCGAACAGGTGAACATAAGGCAGTACTGACAAGCTTAGCTATCTGGGTGGAGAAGTGGGCAAATTCAAACGTCGATCATCCCAACGAAAGACTGGGATATTGGCTTGGGATTTATGCTTTTATCGCCGTGATGGCCACTTCCACACTTGTCACTTCCTGCTGGTGAGTTCTCAGATACGGAACTCATGTCTTTATTTAGGGTCTCCCTCGTGCTGATCTTCAACTAGGCATCTGATGGCGAATCTGGTCGCCCGTGGTGCTAAGAATATGCATGCTGAGCTCTTGAAGAGTGTTCTAGAGTACGACTTTTCCAATCATCCTGCCTTTCTCTTCCTCGGCTAACCCTTTAGTGCCCCTATGTCATTCTTCCAGACCACGGATCTAGGCAACACGACGAACCGGTGAGTAACAAAGAAAAAAGATTGATATAGTGACGAGAGGGATTGCTGACCTCTCCCCAGATTCAGCCAGGACCTGCAGCTGATCGACATGGAGCTCCCCCTTTCTGTGCTGAATACTATCCTCACCTTCTTCACCTGTGTAGCTCAAATGGTGGTCATCTGCACCTCAACAGGCTACATCGCCGCCACCATCCCAGCTTGCATAATCACTTTCTACTTTACTCAGCGGTTTTACCTTCGTACCTCACGCCAGATCCGATATTTGGATATTGAAGCCAAAGCCCCGCTGGTCTCCCACTTCCTCGAGAGTCTTAGCGGTCTGTCCACCATTCGGAGCTACAAGTGGGAACAACATTACCGCCGACGCAACAGTAAATTGCTTAACGATTCCCAAAAGCCCTTCTATCTGCTTTTCGCCATTCAACGCTGGCTCGAACTGGTCATTGCCCTAATGGTGGCCGGATTTGCCGTTGTCCTAGTATCTATAGCCGTCGCAACGCGTGGGAAAGTCAGCGCAAGCTCCATTGGATTGGCACTGCTGAATATCGTCACCTTTACCGAGAATCTGCAGGGTCTAATCAAGCAATGGACAGTCTTGGAGACATCCATTGGGGCAGTGGCACGAATCCGCAACTTCAAAGCTACTATCGAGTCGGAACACCTCGAAGATGAGACAGCGGTGCCTCCGCCAGATTGGCCAGCCAGGGGAGCAATCGAGTTTAGCAATGTGGTAGCTTCTTACAAGTACGATACTGCGTCTCTTCTTCCATTTTAGTTTGTGCCCTGGCTAATATATAGTGGTTATAGGAACTCCTCGACCCGTGCGCTCGATCATATTTCTCTATCGATTAAAGCAGGCACCAAGGTTGGGATTTGCGGTCGCTCCGGAAGGTTAGTTCTCTTCTTTTGCTCCCCTAAACAGCCCCTTTGTTTGTTCAAGGCTGATGTTAAATCATAGTGGGAAGTCCTCGCTCGTATCGTCACTGTTTCGCCTCATTGAACTCACCAGCGGGACGATCAACATCGACGGGCTGGACATCTCTCTGCTGGCCCGCAACCACCTGCGCGCTCAGCTAAATTGTATCCCCCAGGAGCCATTCCTCCTGCCGGGTTGTTCAGTTCGCCTTAACGTGGACCCGGGCATGTCAATCCATGACGATATCATCATTGATGCCTTGAAGAAGGTCCAACTGTGGGATGCGGTTCGAGAGCTTGGTGGCTTAGATGCTACAATTACGCCTGATACCTTCTCCCCAGGTCAGAAGCAACTTCTCTGCTTCGCCCGCGCCATGGTACGACCGGAGGGCAAGATTCTCGTCCTTGATGAGGCGACGAGCAGGTCAGTAACCCCATACTGCCATTCTCCTGATACGATAGCTAACCTGACCGTCCTTTAGTATTGACACCAAAACGGATGGCCTTATCCAATCGCTCATCCGGAGTGAATTTGCCGATCATACTGTCATCGCCATTGCACATCGATTGGAAACCATTATAGATTTCGACGAGATTATTGTCGTGGATGCCGGACGCGTCGAAGAGCAAGGTCCGCCGGCGGTTCTGCTCGAAAGAGGAGGTGCATTTGCGGAGTTATATTGGGATAAGGATAGGAGCTCAGACAGGGCTCCTTTGAGGATTTAGATTTGGGGATTGCATTTGGATCTTCTCTTTTAAATCTTTTTTCTTCCGTTGTTTCCATTTCTATTTTATGTCTGTGTACATATACATGATATTACGATAGATAGCAGTGCTCTGGCACCCTTTAAAGTGTACCTCTAGTTGAAGGACAGAATAAAACGTCACAATTCTTGAATATCGCTGTCGATCTTGGAGCTACTGTTCATGGCAGGTGTATTGAGCCCACGTCTAAGAAGGGCTTACATGGCCTGACCTGAAATGTAACAGTGCCCAATACACGTTAATATTAAATCCATGTCGAGCATAATCCGGCTTTTGCCTTGGATTGGCATGCATAATGAGCAACCCCTGACTAGGATCCACTTCTTGTACGGCATGCTTGCCAGCACATTGACTATACTTCGGCAATTCCCCTCAGAACTTACCATGATAGGCAACTGAGCAAGATAACTAATTTCTCACGTGCACATTATCCGTGATAGGCGTCTTTTTGTATACAATTGTAGCCTTAGGTCACACCGGGGTCTGTACAGTACATGGTTAGCCCTCTACATCGGGCTTGGCATGATGCGTGAAACATGCGGCACAGGGTCTCCTGACCATTAATGGGGTTGGAAGACAAGGATACGTCATGGAGAGCGTGAGTAGTGGGGTCAAATGGTCTGTGGCCCTGTTCTATGTTCTAGGAACTAAGAATTGGGACGTTGATAAGCGCCGCCGAGGTTTGTACCTGCATGTAACCCAAGAGAATGCCAAGACGATTCTGAGGAATCATCGTCCTTCCGCCATTGGGCACTTGCATAAAAGTCTCGGCATTCATTTCCCGCATTGCAGAATTGACGCTAATGCGGTATTAAGAGCAATCTAATGTCTTAGCAACCTGTCCCGATTGGGAAGACCCTGAATCAATCTATCGGAGAGCCGACGGAGTGGTTTCTTCAATGCAATGTCGCAATTGCATTGTAAAAATGGGTATTACTCAATGGCCCTGAACATTATTCGCATACTCTTCAAGGAGTGGTCTGCCCCCGGGTGATTGCTCCACCATGAGGTGCATGAAGGTAACCCCGAGCAGCTATAGATGAAGTTTGTCGGATATTGCAGGAGTCTGAATGTGCAGCTGATTCCTTCTTTTCCCACCATGATGGATGGAACACAATATGTCTAGCTCCGGGTTGTCTCGGGCCAAGAAGATATGCCTCTTCGCGTTGATTCAGCGCGTCGAAATCTCCAATTGAACCGGTATAAATAACAGCTGAGCGTCGCGGCATTCAAGGCAGAACCATTCCACAGATCATCTTTTATCATTTGCATCGAGTCCAACGCCCTGGCAGTTCATGATGCGGGGTCTTCTACTAGCTGGAGCCCTTGGCCTACCTTTGGCCGTCCTTGCGCATCCTACACATCATGCACATGGACTTCAACGTCGCACAGTTGACTTGAACTCATTCCGTTTGCACCAGGCAGCGAAGTATATCAATGCGACTGAGTCTTCGAGTGATGTCTCATCTTCTTTCTCTCCATTCGCTGAGCAAAGCTACGTGGAGACGGCCACTCAGCTCGTGAAGAATATCCTGCCAGATGCCACCTTCCGTGTCGTCAAGGATCATTACATTGGTAGCAATGGGGTCGCTCATGTCAATTTCCGTCAGACGGCCCATGGCCTTGACATTGACAATGCGGACTTCAATGTCAATGTACGCTGCAGTCCACCTATACTATGTTCCGTGTTAACCACTTCATTTAGGTTGGGAAAAATGGAAAGATCTTTTCCTACGGCCACTCCTTCTATACGGGCAAGATCCCCGATGCCAATCCTTTGACAAAGCGGGATTATACCGACCCTGTAGCGGCTCTCAGAGGAACCAACGAAGCTTTACAGCTTTCTATCACTCTGGATCAAGTGTCCACTGAGGCTACCGAGGACAAAGAGTCCTTCAATTTCAAGGGAGTCTCTGGCACCGTTTCGGATCCCAAGGCTCAGTTAGTCTACTTGGTGAAGGAAGATGGCAGCCTTGCTTTGACCTGGAAGGTGGAGACAGATATTGACAGCAACTGGCTGTTGACCTACATCGATGCCAATACCGGCAAAGATGTCCATGGTGTGGTTGACTACGTAGCCGAGGCAGATTACCAAGTATAGTGAGTATTTTAAGAATGGGACTTGGACTGTAGAATAAAGCTGACACATAAACACAGTGCATGGGGCATTAATGATCCCACGGAGGGCCCTCGCACCGTCATCAGCGATCCATGGGATTCGTCCGCATCTGCGTTCACCTGGATCAGTGACGGAGACAACAACTATACCACAACTCGCGGCAACAACGGTATCGCGCAGTCGAACCCTACTGGTGGATCGCAGTACTTGAAGAACTATCGGCCTGATAGCCCCGATTTGAAATTCCAATACCCCTATTCGCTCAACGCCACACCCCCAGAGTCCTATATTGATGCGTCTATCACCCAGCTTTTCTACACTGCCAACACGTACCACGACCTGCTCTACACTCTGGGCTTCAACGAGGAGGCCGGTAATTTCCAGTACGACAACAATGGAAAAGGAGGTGCTGGAAACGACTACGTGATCCTCAATGCTCAGGACGGTTCTGGCACCAATAACGCCAACTTCGCTACGCCCCCGGATGGACAGCCCGGTCGCATGCGCATGTACATTTGGACCGAGTCCCAGCCTTACCGTGATGGCTCCTTTGAGGCGGGTATCGTGATTCACGAGTATACTCACGGTGGTATGTATCCCTTATGAACCCCAGGATAAGGCAGTCTAAACTAACACCACGGTACGCAGTCTCTAACCGTCTTACCGGAGGACCTGCTAACTCTCGCTGCTTGAATGCCCTTGAATCCGGCGGCATGGGTGAAGGCTGGGGAGACTTCATGGCCACGGCAATTCGGCTCAAGGCCGGCGATACTCACTCGACCGATTATACCATGGGCGAATGGGCTGCAAACAAGAAGGGCGGCATCCGTGCTTACCCATTCTCAACCTCCCTGGAAACCAACCCTCTCACCTACACCAGTCTCAATGAGTTGGACGAAGTGCATGCCATCGGCGCGGTGTGGGCTAACGTCTTGTACGAGCTGTTGTGGAACTTGATCGATAAGCACGGCAAGAATGACGGGCCAAAGCCCGAGTTCAAGGATGGAGTTCCGACTGACGGCAAGTATCTCGCAATGAAGTTGGTGATCGATGGCATGGCATTGTAAGTGACGATCTCGTTTCCCCCTTCTATCTATCACACAGTCTAATCATGATATTTAGGCAACCTTGCAACCCCAACTGTGTCCAGGCTCGCGACGCCATCCTCGATGCCGATAAGGCTCTCACCGATGGTGCTAACAAGTGCGAAATTTGGAAGGCGTTTGCTAAGCGTGGTCTGGGTGAAGGCGCTGAATACCATGCGTCTCGTCGGGTGGGTAGCGATAAGGTGCCCTCTGATGCTTGCTAGATTTTGTATATATATATGTATCAGCTAGGGAAAATCGCCCGATTTCCCTCATCCCTACGCCTGATCCTCCGCTCGAAGAGATAAGGTCAAATTGCCTATATTACTATATTTTTATTATTATTCAAGGGATACACGTCAACACATTAATATATCTACTAGTTTATATACTAGAATATTTACTAGCTAATATGTCAGCTGGTATGTCAATATATCTACTAGTCGGTATATAGAGGCCCGACCCCTTAGAATACTACCACATAATCTAACACCGCGGGATAAGACCCCTAATACACATATACATACACATATATATAATACAAATATCAATGAGAGCTACTGATATATATACTGCACGGGCATCTGACGGTAGTGTCCTTGTTCGCGGCTGCCCCTTTCGGTGAACCATTTGCATCCCACGGCATGAAGACTTCTAGGAAGCACACTCCCTTCGTGTAATGCAGTGCATCCAATATCCTCCCCAGCCTTTCCTGGAAACGTTTATGTCAGTCACCTGATGAGTCACCTGACGCACAGTCATATACTGGCTTTCCAGATAGTTGAATAACACACAACAATCATCTACCTCGCAGTCCTCCAGCTCTACCAGTTTACAATATCAAATTCGAAATCAAACCAGCGATGTAAGTAGCACAAAATCATCCCCCCTGCATGTTGTCTCATATATTGGAGGTGCTACTACCTCGAGGACGTATACTCCTGTGGGTGCTCTGAAAGGGGCCCCTTCATCCAATGCCCCATTCGCCGGGGAACGAACAGCAAGTGCGCCCGCCTTAGTCCACAGCGGCCCCGTGCTATAGGCAACTATTGCCCCGATCACCTCGTTGGACAGGCGGCCACAGTGACCTATGCTATTGACCAAGGTGGAGGGGGGGACAATGGAGGGCAACAGCAGGGCCAGGGGGGTGACAGTAGTGATGAGTTAATGTAGTATTTATTGACAACAAGTCACCTGTCAGATATTGGACACAAGGGCCAGAGTGCCATAACCTATCCATGCTATTGAGCAGCTCGAGTTATCAGACAAGAAGAATGGAATACATGCTGTTAAATTACCCAAATATAGTCAACGTTCACGAACTCCCCCATCACTTAGCTGATACCTAGAGAGAGAGAGAGATTTGTATTATATCTGAAGACAGCTCCCATTCAGGGGCTCTTCTCGGATTGCTAATGTACAAAAGATAATTAACCAAAGAAGGAAGGTAAGCCTTGATATCCCGTTGACCCCGTGGTGGATCCTGTAGTTGACGTCGATTCTGCGGTGCCTTGCACCGTGGCTCCAGAGATCTTGATGGTATAGTCCAACCCTTGCTGAACCTCCGGGGTGAGCTTGAAGGCATCATACTGGTAGAGTGTCTTGGGGGTATTGGCAATCACGACGCTGGCTTCTTCATTGCCGGTCATGACAGCCGCGCCCGACCCATTCTCGAGCGAGACATACCGAACAGCACCCGTGTTGGTGTTGCGGATAGCAAGCGTCGCAGAGAAGACTGCGCTGGAAGTAATGCTAACTTGAAGGTTGCCAGCTCCCGCATTGCTAAGGGGAAGGATGTTGGCACCCATGTATTGTGGCTTACGAGAAGATTTGACCACATAGGTACCATCGCCTTGGGGGTCAACATTCGCATAGTTGAGACCATTCCTTTGGTTGAGGAATGCTGTCTGAGCAAGTGTATGGCCGATATCCACATAAGCCATGCGAGCCCAGTAGCGACCGACAATGTCCTGGACGGATACGGCCGTCGAAACGCGCGCAAGAGTATGGAGAGGAGTCTCGTTGCTACCCTTCTCATATTGTTGGAAAAGCTGGCGAACAATGTCGCTGCCGAGACCCGCGTAGTTGTCCGGATTGTTGGTCAAGTAGGTCAAGAATGGCCACGCCTGGTAGTAGTTCCCACTCCCCATCGAGCCATCCACAATGACCTGGAACGAGTCTCCGATCACTTTCTTGAGCTCGATCATGGTATCACCAGTCGGTTGGTTGTAGTTGGACCTGGCCTTCGCACATAGCGGAGAGGTGTTGAATGTATCGGCCACCCAATTGGCGACCGTTTCCCACCATGCACCCGTGGCAGTCTGGTCCACCCAGTTCCGACTGTGATAGGTGAGGGCATGACCATACTCATGAACGGTGACTCTCGGATCCGCGAGGGAAGACGGAACCACCTCTAGCCAGCTGAGACCGGTGTTTGGGTCAGACTTCTGCACGCCTGCGGCACTGCCCAAATTATTTACTTCGTAGACATTCTCCTTCCACAGTGTTGTCACTGTGCTGGGGTCCGCGTTATAGGGAATTCCCGAAGTCGTCCACCCAAGGTCACCGACGTAGCAGCTATAAGCAGCCTCAAGCATGGTCAAAACCGCGTCTGCATTGCTCTGATCCGACGAGTAGAGACGAAAATGGTCTGAATCCTTGTAGCTAGCTCCTCCGGGGCCAACATTGGGATTCGCGGTGAATGATATTGGCTGGGCACCAGAACTTGCCTGCGGGGCCGGTGCTGCAGAGGCCTGGATTGCCGCTGAAAGAAGTATAGGGATGATCTGCTTCTTGGTCGGCATGGTGTCCAAAAAGAAGGGATAATGACTGATTGCCCTCTTCATGAAGGTGTCCGGGTCGCCATTCATTTATACCCATCCCGGTAGTTCGAAACGCAGGACCCTAGAGTGCCAAGAGTGACGTGAAGCAACGATGGCGGTCATCGATCATTTGCTTCAGGGACCAACATTGACTTGAGACATTTGAAGACAGAGTCCCCTGCTGTGCTCCACAGCAATACCCGAGACCGGATCTATCATCTCAAGCCTCTTGGCCAAGGCAGAGCAATAATCGAACGGGTCTGCGCCAGGCATCGGGGCTCACGACAATCAAGTGGAAGTATGTGATGTCCATTGCTCTCTTGAGTCAGGACCGGGTCCACATATTGCCTCATTTAGCCCTTTAAGTCTGCTTATGGATCGAAAGTGAAAACTTCGTTGCGGACTTGAACCTGAATCGCGAGTCTTGGTCAGGCTACCAGGAACTTGTGGGGCAACGGAACATAGTATAGGAGAACTTGCCGAAGGATTTGAGAGTATGAGCAGGTCCCAATCAACCGATATGAAACGGAAAAAGGGGGAGGTTGTGGGGATCATCCTCTGTCTCAATCTGAAATCTCTCCCGACTCCCGTGGTTTCAGATTCATCTTGCTCGGAGCATCTTCGGCATTACTGTTTCTTGCCATAGCTCAACCCTATCAATCAAGGCAAGAGTTGTACGATTGACTAGGACCTCGGTAAGTGCTTCAAGAACATGCAGTCATTATCTCAGTTGTGTTTTGATCCATCTGCTGGCGAACATTCATAACTGGTCGCTCGGAGAATGTAACTAACGGAAGGGATGGTTCCCCAGCCAGGCACCGATATGCCGAGCAATTTTGGCCCAGTTGCCCTCTAAAGTCTCTTGTTATTTGATTTGTGATCTCAAGCCTGTTACTGCTCTAGTATTGTACCGGGCGATTTCTAAGGAAGGGACTGGAATGCATACCAACATGGTGAAGACAACCAGGACAAGAACCCTAACCGAAGCCATCCGGTGCCAGCCGCGATGATCATTGGGCGACGTAAGATGCAGTGCATATTGGACTAATTAAATAGTTCCTTGTTACTCAAGCCTTATGCATGATTTGAGTTATTCTGGTCTTTTTACCCCGCAGTTTCCCTTACTTTGCTCTCACTTTGCCTTCACTTTGCCTTTACTTTACCTTCACTTTAGATCAGTGGATGATGCCTATCGACTGTTGCTCCACCTGCCCTTGCAAGCGCAAGACCCAGGTGCTACTGAAGACAGAGTTTCCTTATTCTGCTGTCATATTCAATGCTTTCACCAAATAAAGGTGATCCCGAGATCGAGAGAGTCGATCATGTTGAAAAACAAGATGCGGACCCAAAGCCCACTCTGGAACAGAAGAATGTCGGAACCTTGCAACGTCGCCTGAAATCTCGCCATGTACAATTTCTAGCACTCTCTGGAGCTATTGGAACAGGGCTTTTTGTCGGCACAGGTCAGGTGCTGTCGCTGTCAGGACCACTGTCGATGACCCTGGCGTTTGCCATTAGCGGCTTGGATCTCTATGCCGTGATTAATAGCATGGGGGAGATGGCGACTTGGCTGCCTTTACCAGGTGCTGTTCCTGTCTACGCAACGAGATTCGTGGATGAAGCCTTGGGCTTTGCACTTGGGTGGAACTATTGGTATCAGTTTGCCATTGGCGTGCCCATTGAAATCAGCGCGGCGGCGATGGTCATTGAGTACTGGCCTAATTCCGTGTCGCCTGCGGTCTGGATCACGATCCTTTTAGTACCCATGATCGTGGTTAATAGCCTGCCAGTCCGAACCTACGGCGAGGTAGAGTTCGTCCTGGGGGCGATCAAGCTGACGACGATTGTAGGCTTGATGTTGCTGATGTTGATCATCACTCTCGGCGGCGCACCCACCCATGATCGGATCGGATTTCGGTACTGGAAACATCCCATGGAGGAGTATCTCAGAACCGGTGCGCTGGGACGGTTCCTCGCCTTCCTCAAGGTGTTTGTCCAAGCGATCTTCAGCTATGGTGGTAGCGAGATCGTCGTGGTAGCCGCGGGGGAAACGGAGAATCCGCGTCGAAATATCCCCAAGGCTGTGCGTCGCGTGTTCTGGCGCATCACGATATTCTACGTTGGCAGTGTCTTTCTCGTTGGAATGTGTGTCTCTGCGCGTGACGACCGCTTGTTGAATGCCATCAAAGCCGGGGCGAAGGGGGCAGGAGCCAGCCCTTTCGTGATCGCGATTCAAAACGGTGGGATTCGAGCACTGCCCTCCATCATCAATGCGGTCATTTTGTCCTCAGCTGTGTCGGCCGGGAATTCCTTCTTTTATGCCTCGACGCGGGTGCTTTACTCGACGGCTCTCGACGGCAAAGCACCGCGCTTTCTTCGATATGAGAGATTCGGCGTCCCGTATGCCTGTGTGGCGATCACCACCGCACTAAGTCTCCTCGTGTATCTCAATGTGTCATCGAGCTCCGCCGAGGTCTTCTTTTGGATCAGTAACCTGAGTTCCGTCAGTACGTTGGTTGTGTGGACTGCCATTGGGGTTACGTACCTCCGATTTCACCGGGCGTTGAAATATCATGGCATTCCTCGGTCAAGCCTTCCTTTCAAATCGCCATTTCAGCCGTATTTGGCATGGTTTGCGGTGATGTGTTCTGCTATCATGGCACTTTTGAACGGATTCGACGCCTTCTTCCCCGGCCATTTTAGTGCAAAAACCTTCATTCCACCCTACATCGCTATCCCCATCTTTGGAGCTTTGTATCTCGGCTACAAGTTCGTCAAAGGCACTTCGATCGTCAAAATAGAAGAAATCGATCTGTGGTTGGGGAAGGAGGAAGCCGACCGTCTGGAAGCTCTCTGGGAGCAACCGAGGCCACGCAATTTCCTAGGTATGTCCAGTTCCTCCAAGAGGTATGTAACCGACTGCCGCTAACATGAAGTAGAAAGAATCTGGTTCTGGATCGCATGACGAGATGTAGGGCTTCTACGCGGTCTAATTGTTGTTCTTCCTATGTGGCCTTGTCGTAAGCTGTTATGGATCTACATTCAGCTATCCTGGCTTCACTTGTAGCGTCCACAGATAATGTTTCACGTTTCGGCCGACCAATATTCATCATTAAGCTTTATAATTAGCCACAAAGCTCTACTAATTTCTATTCTATTGCAGTTTCTGAAGCAAGATGCGCGCAAGGCCCTGTCTGACAGTACGGCCTATAATCAGATAGAGCTCGTCTGACTAGATTGTACGTATGTAGGAAACCCTGAGAAGACAATTATTCCTTGTACAGCCGATATCCTCAGATGATCAGCGATCCTCCAGTACACATCTTCAGCAGCCGATTTCCCGACAATGGATACCCAGAGCCGACGACTACCACGTCGTAGGATGCCTTCATTCTTCATTGACCGGAAAGAGCGACATAACCTGGGATAATCGTCCGGGCTTGTGTCATTGTTCGATTCGGCCATCGTAGTTGCAGTGCTGATATGAGGTGAGATGGTTGAGTGTGACAGATCGAAGACAGCGGGATCATTGATTCATTTTATGTCGGAGTAGTGAAAAGTCTCACTAGATGCTTTCAGCCACACTGTACCAAAACTTAAATTGAGGCAATAGACGTTGCTCATTCGCTCGGGCTTCCAAGCCGGCTGAGGTGAGACTGCATGCATGGTTCCTATGCCCGAGTGCCAACGATGCCACAGCCCCGGGCTCGTGCCTTGTAGACGTATTGGTGATGCTAGCATTGGAAAAAGGATCCGGGACAAGTTCAAAAAGAGAGGGAGGATAGCATTCTGTTTATTTTAACATGCATCTGGTTCATGATATCAACTCCATTCGATTGCCAACATGGCTTCAGGCAGAGCATTACGGTGCCAGAGACCGTACAGGGAAACCCTTGATTTCCAGCTCAGGACAGATGTGACTTTGTACAAAGCTCCACCGAACAAGGTATCAAGAATCAATCTGAAGTATACACCCCTGCTTGATCAGCTTCCACTCGAAATCCTCCACTTGATCTTTCTCGATCTCGATCTACCCAGCCTAGGGATGTTGCGTCGAGTCAGTAGGAGAGGAAGGCGTTTAGTCGAATCGCTTCCTGCGTACTCTTTATTGAGGGCCTTGGCATCTGATACGCTACGGGTTATGGATATGATCAAGTGCTCTTCATACTTCCCAATCGGTTGGCTGTTTGCTGAGTTCTGCTATCCCTGGTGCAGAACATGTACTGATTTCAGGCCTCTTCTTTATTTCCCGACACTGACCCGTTCCTGTTATAAATGCAATTTTCTCCGACCCGACTACCAAGTCGAACCCATGCGTACGGTCTGTTTCCGGTTTGGATTGACTGCAAAAGATCTTCGTCAATCATCACTCCCAATTGTTCACCCCTTTGAACGGCATCGACCCCGCTTAATGGATGTCACTCAAGCAAAAGCCTTAGGTATAAAGCTCCATGGGGGTGAAAAGGAAATGGAGCGAGCATACCAGACTCGTCTGAAGGAGCGTGCAAGAGATTATCAACTTCGGGTCAAGCAATGGGAAAAACACAGGCGTCAAGGTACCCACACTAGTGGACGACCCCGGCGCCGGTTGAAGCCTACATCACTAGATGAGAACGAAGAGAGTAAGGAACCTCTATGGAGAATACAGGCGACAGCGACATTTCCATACTGGGACGTCCGGGCACAAATCTTGGAGCCCGGCACCTACTGCAGGGCTTGCACGTATCACTGGGAGGAGAGAAAGGCAGATGACTGGAGACACACGAACACCATTTGGCATCCACATCCTCCTAATAGATTAGCCTATTATCAAGCATTCTTGGAGGCTGATTTACCTCAGCATTTTCTCAATTGTGTAGCAGTGCGGGCGAATTATGACTTTCGTGTCAAACATCCGAGCGATATCTTTTTTAGGAGGCATGGGACTGATTTTATTGTTGGACTCAAAAGTAATACTGATGTCTGATATTTGCGTGGGAGACCTTTGGGACCCACCATGGCGTTAGCCTAGAGACTGAACGAAGCACCATCTTGATGAGAAAAACGATGAACGTGGGGGTTGCAATGACCTCTAATGTGCATAGAAGTCCAGTCTAGCGCACTAGACTCTGGCAGTTGACCACTGGGCTGGCATACATCAGAAACATATACATATCGGTACTAGAAGGACAGTACCTCCTCCGTGTAGCCACTGCATAGCGGATTCATCTCCCGCATACCAGTTTTTGACCAGCGGATTGTATCTCGTGAGAGTACGTGGCCTGGTTCTTGACTTCTAGCGCCCTTGGTCTATGCCGAAAGAACCTCCCACCACTATGACAACCACTCCTCAAAGCTACGCTGGCTTCGGGAGGGCCTTGACTTCTCTATTCCGCGCCTCCGGATAACGCCGGCGTGATTTCTCCTTGCCTTGGACCAGATCCCTCAGGAGCGCATATCCTTCGGGCCCAGGAACTTGACGCTTTACGACTTCACCCATTTGTGCCACATGTTCAGGATTTTACGGAGGATTGTATGGGGATGGGAACAGAACGCATGGCTTGGGATTCGAACCGGATCTAAATAGGTCACCGCCCGTCCACCTCAGGCTTCACACAATCCCACCGCGGCACAGATAGCGGCGGAGCTTAGATCTTGCCCCAGAAAATTAGCTATCAGACTGCCGTATACACCGACAAAGTTTTCGCATTTCTCTTGACCCTCTGGGAGCGAGCGACAAGCATTGTCCAACGCCCCCTGGATATCCGTGTATTTTGTGTTGTCGCCTTTAAGTGCCACAATTGGTTCGAGGACCAGTTGGCAAATGTTACATCCGAGGCCTCGTAAATTATCTGCAGGGCCGGGAACCGCGGGGACTTTTCACCAAAACGGTCATTAGCATTGGCCAATGGTCCAAGGATTATGATAGGGGACGGGAACGCACTGGTGGCGGCCAGGGCAAGGGTCAGACCGCCCAGAAAGGAGGGGATAATGAGCTTGACCATATTGCCAACGGTTGTATCCAAAGGTGTGACGCGTTGGTAAAAAGCAAAAAAAAAAAATTTTTTTCCTTTTTGTATATGAATAGGAAATAAAATGGGGTCAAGCAACAACTAGGGGGGGAGCGAACTAAAATATCATCGGTCAACATTTTCTGGTCTCCTCGTATCCAGGCAATTTTCTGGTGGAGAATCAAAATCTCTCCAATCATCCGACTAGTCAAGTTGAGAAGTGATTGACTCTGCTATTTAGCCGATTGGGGTTACAGTTCTGTAGATCTGTCGATCTCCAGAGCCTCGGTACGCTTTTACGTCCTGTCGTCGAGTGGGGAACGATCGTATTGACCCCGGTGGAGCAGTTGGCGTAAGATCGAGAGCTGGACTATTGAGTGGTAGTGGCCTGCGTAGTCCTAAATAGTAAACCTTGACGGGGCTATGGTCGCTCCTTAGTCGATTATAGTATATCTATAATGAATCTACTTGATAGTAGATAGTAGCTTTCTATCAATATAAAGTAGTTATGATTCTCAGGTTGAACAGTTCTAACGGACTACCTAAAGATACGGGTAATATGTAACAGATGACATGTAAGAAAATATGTTGCTCTATAGGTGCATCTTCTGAATTCTCCGCAGCTGCCGGAAGCCATATCGCGAAAGGAACGCGATGGCAACCAGGGAGGATGAAACCAGCACCGCAAAGGCCGTACCGCTCTCTTCGAAGTAGTTGACGACATTCATGCCATACCAGCCCGCTACGAGCGTGGCCACGGCCATTCCTAACATCAGGATCTCGATCTTGGCTTCCAGCACCATGATCTGGTTGCGTCGCACGTCCAGGATTGATTGGATACTCTCTTCCGTCTGTTGAATCGTTCCCATCAGGCTGGTCGCCTCCTGGACGACCGCATCGCTCGCCTTGTAGTACGCTTCCAGCAAGTATTCCACCTCCTGGTGATCCTCCACCGGGTGAGGCTTGCCGGCTTGCTTGTCGCTGAGGTACATCGCGGCCATATCCTCATCCGTATTCAACACGTCTTGCACCGCACTGCGGACCTGCCGTGCGCGCTTCTCGGTCGCCGCGAGTTTCCGCACGAGCTCTAATAATGTGCGTAGATTGGAATGGATTTCGCCTTCCTCCTTGTCCACCATGCGTAGGGTCTTCATGACTTGATCCTTGGTGAGCACATACTGCGCTTCCAGAGTGGAGGTGACCGCCGCCAGCGCCGCCTCCAGGACGCGCAGTTCGTAGGGTAAGCCCACGGACACTCCCAAGCCGGGGTCCCCACGTAGTTTCGACTCCAAATCACGGAGGAAGACACGTGAGATCGTATCAGGCTCTTGTGTCGACGTCTCGTCCAGGTGAAAGACCAGCATCTGGTCGGCTTGCACCAGCAGTCGCAGATTGAACATATGGATCAGCAGGGTGGATTCCCGGATAAGGATATGGGGGAATCCATCGGATGGCACATCGAGCGTACGCAGATCGCGTGCGCTTAGATCATATTGGTTGACAATGTCCAGCTTCGTCAGCTTGCTGAAGGGCATCGCCACGCCATGGCCATTATAGCGTGTGTATCGCATGTTCGTGTTCCCGCTCAAAGGCGTTCGCGAGAAACTGAGGGATAAATCCAACAATCGTTGGCTTTGATGTGCATTTTTGGAGTTTGGATCGGACTGCGTGTGGATCGGTCGGAACGGGTGGATTGTCCTGAAGCCCAGATTCCTATGGCCATGTGGAGTTGAGCGGGAACTGGGTGGGTGCCATGATCGAGTCTCTGGTATTATCGATACTTGGAATATGTTCGGGACTGCTCTTCTGAGCCGAGAAGAACAGCTGGTGGAAATCAGCATCGCGTTGGTCTCCCTTGCATGAACGGGGAAATTGATCGTTTTTGGTTGAAGAGAGAGAGAGAGAGAAAGAGAGAGAGTGAAAATGTATAAAAGGAAAGGTATACAACGCCTTCACGTGACACCGGTTGACGCCGGCATCTCGAGAGTCCAATGATATTCTATTCTACCTTGGTGTCTACGATCATGTCTTGAAAATTCCGGAGAATTTACGAAAGGTCGATTGAGGCCTCCATAAGCAATTGGAACCTTTTTCATCACTATGAAGAGTGCTGCTGCGAGATTCTCGCCTTTACGCCGAGATAGGATTAATGTAGAGGATGCGGGATATATATTCCACAACATCCAAGGGTATCTTCACCTGAGTATGATACTGATCAACGCACCACTGTAGCTGTCTGCACGGTGAAAAAAAGGATTGAAAAATATTTTCCCGAATATGAAGAAATTTGACGAGTTTTCCGCATTTTCATCTGCAGTCATCATTCAAAAGGCCTGGTTGAACCCCCGCGATGACTAAGCACCTTGAGCATCACCTGTCGTCGAGACGTTGTTTTGCTTCCGATCCACATTCAAGTTTTTCCACGAGGCTCAAAAGTTCTTGGTCCTCCGGATTCCCAGCAAGTCCCACCCGTGCGAGCAGCTCTGCGTCGGGCCAATTTCCCCGGGCAGCGTGACTGGTGGCCAGCCAACGCGCCAAACTGGGACGGTCGGCAACGGATGCGAAGTTGTATGTTTTGATGTTTTCTTCGTGCTGACCCAAGCGGCAGAGAAGCACGGCAAGTTCTTCCACCTCAGGATGTCCGCATAAACAGGACAACGCTTCTTCATCCCTACCTTGCTGAAAAAGAGCCAACCCATACTCCACGACTTCTTCATCTGACGACAAGCCGGCGCGGTTCCGCAAGCGCAAGCAGTACGCCTCTGCCTCTGCAGGGCGTCCCAAGAAGCGCAGCGCCTGACTCGCAATCAGGAGACCCCTGCGCTCATTGAGACATGCTTCGTTGAGCGTTGTGAAGGCATTGGCGTAATCCTGTTCGTGCAAAAAGCACTCAGCGATGTCCAGCATCGCCCCAACCGGGGTCCTGGTGGACAGAGCACGAAACTTCTCGTAGGCCACGCGGGCGTCAGCATAGGCACCCAGCTCTTTCAACAGGTAAGCATGCCTATACTGTAGCACCCGATGGTTCGGTTCACGTTGCAAGAACTCCCGCACGATGACCTCGGCCTCTTTTAGTTTATGTGAAAGTTCCAACGTGCGTACCGCACTATCAACGCTAACGGCGGTCATGTTGGCAAATCTGTATTCCGGATGAGAGGTAGGGTGGTTCGGGCGTCGGTCGCTTTCTGGCCCACTTGTAACAGTCAATCGGGCAAGCGAGCGATTCAAACTTGAGGATTCCATGATGTAACCTGTCTATTCACGGGCCACATAGGCCTGCTATTATTGTAGAGCGGGCGCAGGTCGTCACACGGCTACTATATCGAGCCCAGTAGGTCAAATCCAGATAGTCGTTGATCACGTCGTTTCGTTGTACATTCCTACACTACCAGCTGGTACGGCCCATGGGCATATGGAGAAATTAGTCTGATTAGACTAACTATGGCGGTGGGCTACCTATTATATGCATGGCTTAGGGCTCACACCACTCCGACTCCACCTATCCATGGTCGAGGTCTGCTGGGAAAGAAAAGCGCAGGAGCCGATAGGAGCCTGGCTAGGATTGTGGCTTATCATATTATTTGCCCCATCTAAGGAGCACCTGCACATTACTACTGTATCTAGAGTTGATATCGGGTCGGATTTAGCGGAGAACCAGATCAACTCTAGTACAGATCCGTGGCGAGGCCTCGATCTAACTATAGGTATACTATATGAGGTTTAGCATAACTCCTGGACTCTTGGTACCCCAGTGTCTCTGCACATCCTCATCCCGGCTGGATCCTGCTGGCCATGCCACGGACTGTAATGCCTAGACTGTCCCTTGGTTCTCGAAATGTATTAAGAACAAAGAGAATACCTCATGATGCTCGAAATGCTTCTCAGTCTCTATGAACTGATACAGATCTCGTCCTCTGCCTAATGCTTTTTCAGTTTCCAACGGTAGCTCGCCAGCATCAAATCTTCCTTCCTTTCGGCTCCCGCAACGGCTTCTAAACACCATCAAACCATGATCGGCGTTCTCGGAGCCTCCGGTACGATTGGCAGCCTACTGGTATCGAAGCTGAGTGGTGAAGGACATGCAACTCGTGCGCTTGTTCACCACTCCAAAGCGGCCACTTAGCTTGCTCTCCCTCATGTTGAGGTCTAAACTGGAGACTACACCAACGATGTCGACCTACACGAATTTCTCACGGGGTTGGACCAGCTATTTCTGTTAACGGCGCCGTCTGAAGAACAGGTTGAAGTCCAGAGCCGTATCATCGACCTGGCGAAAGATGCAAGCGTAAAAGGCATTACCAAACTACCCGCCTGGACAGCCGCAGAAGACTCGCCCTTGTTGCTTAGCCGGCAGCATCATGCCATAGAAGTTTACCTTGCTGCGAGTGGAATACCGTATACCATCTTGGAGCCACACACATTTATGCAGACTACAAGCATGGCTTTCGCTGACGAAATTGGTCGCAACAGTACCATGACCTCTTCCGTCACATCAGAAGCTGGTATATTCATGGTAGATGTACGTGACATTGTCGAGGTTGCAGCCGCTGCTCTCTCCCATGCCCAACACCGCGGTGAGGCTTTGGTTATTCACGGCCCCGAGGCACTCTCCTATGCGGATTGTGCAAGTCTGATCTCCAGACACCTTGGCCCGGATATCCGATACAATCTGGTTTCCTCCTCTGAGGCCAAGGAACGATTTCTGAAAGCTGGAATGGGAGAATTCCTAGCCGACACTCTTACCACTCTCTCCCGGATGTACAACTCAGGTAAATACGAGCCTGCGTTAAACACAGTTGTTAAAGATTGGGCCGGACGACCTCCGCTAATATATGAAGACTTCTTAGAAGAGTGCCATCATGCTTTTCAGTAAGTGAAATTATATTATTGGACGCAAGACTTTATCACGTCGAACAATTATACAGTTTATCTTTGCCACTTGCTTGCCCGTAGAAAGGTTCACTTACGCTGTCAGAATTCTAAAATTTTGACTGTTTGATACAATCCAGCCTAGAGGCTACTGTATATCACCGAGAGGTAGGAAAGTAAAACTAGATCTGGCAGAGAATCATGACCTCTATCTCGACAGCACTCCCTTGGTTGAGTATTCCCCCATCTATTCTATAGCAAACCTCGTGTTCAAACATGACGTGTCCAATCGCAACTTGGCTGATCGTGCCCAATCGCAAACAGGCGATAGTGGCCAAGAAGTGGAGACGGTGAGGGGAGATGCCAAAGTCTACAGGGTTAACATTCCCGCAAAGGGTTTAGGCGAGGCTATCTCCCTTGCTGATTGCAGATCGGCAAGCTCGGATGCGAAGCTCTCCCCGCGTTTTCGCGACGCTATCTTAACCTAATCGCGCAATATTTACCGCCTCGCCAAAGTATGCCACCTGCCAGTGACGTCTCTGTACATTCTTCTGGACTATGTATTGGTATCTGGCCCGGATGGGCCAATGGCATCGACAATGGATTTGATAGGCAAGGACAAGGAGGAGTGCGTGACCTGACCCTACCCTACGGTCCATACTTGATATATGTATGCGATATGTATTGCCCCAAAGTCCAGGAGCATCATGCTCATTTTGTCTTCCTCATGATCGTGACCCTAAAATGCCCGATAAGACCAACGTAGAGAAACCCTTGGAGGAGCTCCCAGATGACCCGGATCAAGCGCTCGGGGAGCTGGGGTATATACCCTCAGAACTCCGTCGGAACCGCTCGCTTTTCACTCTTCTTTTCCAATCACTGTCGATTGCTGGAATTCCCTTCGCCGAAAGCGGTGCACTCCTGCAAGCCATCTATGGCGGGGGTCAACTTTCAATCTTTGTCGGCTGGATTGTGGTCTGCCTCATGGATCAGTGCGTGGCCATGTCGCTCGCCGAGTTAGCCTCTCGGTATCCCACCTCCGCTGGTCCCTACTACTGGTCCTTCCAGTTATCCGGAAAACATGCCAAGCTCCTGTCATTCATGACGGCGTGGGTGTGGCTGATCGGGAATTGGACTATCACCCTCGGGGTCAACTTCGCCTTTGCGCAACTCTTGGTTGCCACGGTGTCAATCTATTCCAGCTGGGAAGCCACGGATTGGCAGCTCCTTCTGGTCCTCTACGCCATCTGTATCCTGGCCTTCTTGATATGTGGTTTCGGGAACCGCTTTCTTCCACTGGTAGACACCCTTTGTGCAGGTTGGACTCTGGTGAGCATCCTGGTAGTTCTAGTAGCAGTCTCAGTTTCCGCCAAAGCGGGCAGGCACACTCCCTCCGAAGCCCTCGCGCAGTATGATCCCTCCCTGTCCGGCTGGGGCAACTTTTCATTCTGTATCGGTCTCCTACCTCCGGCCTTTGTCTTCTCGGCGATCGGGATGGTATCCTCGATGGCAGAGGAAGTACATGCACCAGCAATCAAGGTGCCCAAGGCCATGGCCCTCTGCATCCCGGTCGGTGGCACCGCGGGCCTGTTCTTTGTGATCCCTCTCTGTGTCACTCTCCCCGAACTGGTCGACATCACCAACGCGCCAAGCGGCCAACCGATCCCCTATGTGTTTCAGGTGGTGATGGGGACGCGGGCGGGTGCAGTCGGTCTCGTCTCTCTTCTGCTTGTGGTCGGGTTCTTCTGTTCCATCAGCATTACCAATGCCGCATCTCGTTGTACTTGGGCTCTCGCACGAGATACTGCCCTGCCCATGTCGAGGCTTTTCTCTCGTGTTGATGATCGCGTCTGCATTCCACTATGGGCGCTGGGTCTAGTGACTGTGGTGCAGATGCTCTTGGGCTTGATCAACCTGGGCAGTAGCAGTGCCTTTACGGCGTTTGTCTCGGTTGGTGTGATTGCCTTGGCAATCACCTATTCCATTCCAATCAGCATCTCCCTGTTTTACAATAAGCGCTCCGAAGTATCCAAAGCAAGGTGGAATTGTGGTCGAGCGCTTGGCACGACGGTGAACCTCATCGCTCTGGCATGGATTGCCTTTGAGCTCGTCCTCTTCAGTATGCCTTCCACCTTGCCGGTCACACCCGTGTCTATGAATTATGCGTCGGTGGTCTTCGTGGGGTTCACGGCATTGGCATTTATATGGTATATAGTTCACGCGAGGAAAGGTATACCGTCTTTTAAAACATGTGGAACTTCCTCTGCTAACTTGTTATAGTTTATGTAGGACCTCCTCTGTCGGATGGGATGCCCCAGGACATGTAAAGACCATACAATTGGCGCCTGGCCAAAACCAGCCACCATCGATATTTGAGAGGGGATAAACAGTGCCCGGTCACGGTGAAAAGATGATTTAAGAGCCTGTTTCAACTGACTTGTCGCAAGTTGTGACCTCCTGATTGAAGAGAGGCCACACCTCTACGATATTGTCTTGATGTCCAGCAGTCCAATATCCTCCTACCGGCCTAAGCTTCACCAAGGGCCATATGTCCGGATAATAGTTACAATTATCATCGAATTTACTGAAGTTCATGGAATACTTGGATTGTACATAACTGCTTATGTCTGCAATCACTAGTTGATCACAGCGTGGTAAAGCATCGCAGTAGATTTTGAGTCCCTTCGATAGCCTCGCCCTGCCATCATTCTATAGTATCAGCGCCCTCAAAAATCGCCACACCTACTGACCTCTCCCACGTACTGCCCTTGTCATCCGAGATGGTCACATTGAAATGGTCAATCCCAGCCTTGTCACCCGCAGCGTACGTTGCGACTGTGCCGGCTACAGATATGGAACCCAACTCCCCACCGGATACCTTGAAAGCTGGGTCGGAAAATCCGGCAGCCAGGTTGGCCAAGTCGTACTCAATGGAAGCCCCTGGCGCTACAAATACATGCGGGTCCGCCAGAAAATTAATGTAGCCTTCAATCGCCGTATAGCCATCTCCGCCAGTGGAACCGTCCCACCAGTCGGCAATACCGTCGTCGTTGGCGTCCCAGTTTGTCGGCCGCGTAGTGGTTGGGAAGTCCTCGAGTCCACCTACATCCGCTTCGTTGTCGATCAGTCCGGGCTTTCCGGTTTTCGAGCCCTTGTACGTGGCTGTGCCATTCAGGGTCTCCTGGATGATTCGCTTGTCGTGGTCATCGACGACCGGCTGACTGGCGCCACTGTCAGAGAGCACACGCTTGTATGCCTCTGTGGAGGTATGCTCTTCGATGTATGAGGGAAAGAAACTAAGTTCCGGATTTGTATTAGCACCGGTGACCGGACAGAGGAAAGGGGGAATATGATGAAGGGCCCTGAACGTACGGCTCATCGAAGAACTTTTGGTATTCAGGTGCCGGGTCGATGCTGACGTCTGCAAAGCAGGCGATCTTAGAGGTCTGGCCTGTACCATCCCCTGATGGGTATTGAACGGAGTCCTGGTCAAATACGTCGGGCATTGAGTTCCCAGCACAGTAATACTGCTGGGTTCCGGGCAAGTTATCTTCGTACTATATCGTCCACCTTGGTCAGTCACGGCATGATGCATCAATCCAAGACCTATCGCTCACCATAGCTTTCAGATCATATGTCAGCTCACTTGCAGGTCCCTGCTTGTACAAATTACCAACGAAGTTCACTTCCTTAGCACCGCCATCGGTAACACGCGACCCTATTGAGTTATTAACTAAATGGAGACGGGGTACAATAGAAAGCCATACCAAAGTTGTACACCACGTTATTCCGAATATCGAGGCGGCCAGCGAAGGTAGAGTTGTCGTCGACACCGCCACCCATGCTCCAGCTCCGGCCTTCGGCATGGCTAATCAGGTTATGGTGGAAGGAACCAACGTCGCCTCCAATGGTTGCTGCATACCCATGAGCCGTGCCAGCAGGGTAGTTCTTGTGTCCAGCGACGTTGAGGGGCTCCGAGATCATGTTACGCTGGAAGGTGATGTTATGGGCTGTGCGTGACGAGAAGCACTCGTCGATTGCCCATCCCTATGGCCTTGGTAAGTCACCGTGCACAGTGGTCTTGGAGGTATAACAGCTCACCATTGAACAGCGATCCAGAATGCAGTAGTTTGACCCCGCCATGCCCATGCCATCAACCGTTTCGTTCGAGCTAGTTCCAGGTCGGACCCGCACATGTCTGAAGATCACATCCGATGCACCAGAGAGACCCAACGGGTGGCCTTGGATGGCGATGCCCTTGCCAGGTGCCGTTTGACCGGCCACGGTCACATAGCTGTCACTCACCGTGAGGCGCGAATCAATCGTGATGACTCCACCTACATCGAACACAACAATCCGGGGACCAGTCGCGACTGCCAGCGCGTAGCGCAGTGTTCCTGGCTCTTCGCTGTCCTCCAGGCTGGTGACTTTGATGACTTTGCCACCGCGACCACCACGGGCAAAGCGTCTGTCTCATGTCATTATGTGAACAATTTACTCGTTCCTTAGCTCTGCATTAGGACTCACCCATATCCCTCGGCTCCTGGGAACGCTAGTTGCGCAAGCCGAAACATGAAGATCCGACCTGTGTATGTGTTGTCCCCAGAGATCACATCCACACGCCAGTAGAAAGTATCCATTGTGTTTAGCCCTTGAACATGTTAGAGCGAGCCGACAATCGAGCTGGAGAAGGGTACTGTACCTGAGAGGGCGAGCTGGGTTTCACTCAGCCCTTCTTTTACAACCTCAAGGGCATCAGACGAATTTCCCATGTAGACATTGTAAGTGACTGAATCGCCAGACAATGGTGCTCTCCATGTTGCTGTGATACTCTCCCCATCGCCAAGCTCAAGATGCTCTTCACGATGCGGTGGAGAAGGAAATGAGATTTGATCTTTCAAGGCGGGCGTGTCAATTTCGAAGCCATTCAGATAGACAAGTCCATCGGCACCGGAGGGCGTGTAGACAATGTCTACACCTTGATCGGCGGAGTCCGCGGTAAATGTCACATAAGACGTCGCGGCCTCCCAGATGTTGTCGACTCGAATTGACTGCTCAATGTCCTAGAAACACGCATCATGTAAGCCCTGATATGGCGGAGTCTGGCTTCCAACATACTGAAGCCTTATCTTCACCATCCACGGAGACCGAAACTGTCGCGGTGGAGTCTAAGGAGTCCCAGGCGTTATGCCATGTCAAGAGAGTGTGCTCCCCTGCCTCCAAGCCTTGGATGGTCAGCGTAATCGGTCCGGGTTTGCTGCTGGAGGTGGTAATCCCTTGATTGACGACTCTTTCTCCGAGATGGGAGACGGGCCGTGTATACTGATACTTGTAGCTGTTTCCTTCTAAGTCCGAATCGGCCGAGCTGGACAAGGTCAAACCGAGAGAGTCAATCGTAGTGGACGCATTTTGGCTTTCGTTCTCAATGGTCCAAGTGTGAAAGTCGGGTTCAGCGAGCTCGTTCACGGTGGACGGGCTCAGACGGACCCTGATCTGCGCTGTAACGACCGCGAAAAGCGACGCGCTCACAGCCACAAGGCTGCATAAAGATCCCATGCTTCCGTTCGATAGGATATGCTGTTCCCCCGGACTGGCACTTCTCGCGGCATCTTTATGTGTCAATGTCCCCGCGTGTGTCAGCGCGACTGAGAGACAATATCATGGCACATGCTATGCGTCTCAGTTGCAGCGTTTCATATAAATGTTGAGTCTGCCCTCATCGTTGGCGGAATATCCTTGAATTGCAATCGTGACCCTTGAAAGCAATTTATCGATGTTGCGATCGGCGTGCCGAGCCTGGCGAAACCGGAGATCTTCATCCTCTCCCAATCCCATTCGACTCTCCTCTCTGGTGGGACCCAATATTAATAGCCAGCAAACCAAGTCGAATCGCCCGGGTCGACTCGGTTAAACATCGGACACTTCGCTTAAGTTCATCCAGCCAGTCAGACAGCAATTTTGCCAGCAATCAATAGCGAATCGTTGTTTGCTCTCTACTAACACGCGTGCGATGAAAGAGTAAAGATGAAAAAATAAAAATAAAAAATAAAAATATTTGGACGGCCAAAGCGTAGGCGAGAAGGGCAGAATGCAAGACCTAGCCTGTGTAAAAGCTTCTAACTATCAGTTTCTCGGATTGTAGTATGCTGAAGGGAGGTGTTGGCAGATTCACCTCTGGATGATGATGTCCCTTGGATCTTAAAGGTGCCGTAGAGATCAGTGATTATCGTATGCAACATTTCATGTCGAGGGTTGGCTCAACACTCTAGATGACCTGATAACTCCCAGCCGACATGATGGAACAATGGTGGTTTTGGAGTATTGTCACGGTGAGACTGGTAGAGGACTCGACGATGAAGCAGCGTTGGTTTAGCCTGAGTGGTGTATGTTTTAGCTACTTTTCCACTGAAGATATTACGTTAGAGAGCTGAGTGACTTCAGCTTTTTCAGTGGCTCATTTGTCAAGATCTCTCAAAGCACCTGGGTGAGCTCATTTTTATACCCGGCTTGTCAAGGGTTCACATGAACTCTTCATCTACTGGTTATACCCTCAGTTAGACCATGTCACCCTGACATAACCCTAAAATGATGGGCGTAGTATTGCTCAAGCAATGGTTTTTATGTATCTTGCAGCATTCCATTATCTACCCGGGGAGTGGAAGTAGAGTCTTATATCCGTACTCTCACGCCCACATATAATTAAAACTCATTCTGCTCGCCAGTGACGTCCTGGATATTCTGACTGATATAGTAGTAATGTATCCTTTACCAATCTCTATGGTATGTAGGTTTCAAATACACTCAGGGAAAACGGGCTATATCATCTTTATCCCTGGACCTGAGTCTTGACAGCGCCGCTTCTCCCGGTACACAGACCTCTCACTAGTAACGTAACTCAGTGCCTCTGTCTCCTCAATTGTTTGACTCTTTCACGGTGCAAAATAATGAGGTTTCTACTGGATGTGAATGTCATCACTGTGATGTTATATTAGTCGTCATCCATTAAGATGAAATCTAGGAATTCTCACTGAGCCAATACCTTCGTCCAAGGCCATCGCATCTGGCTTCCACCCGCCAATCCCCACCCTTCGCCCGACTGCTTGGTGAGATCGCCGATAATGACGTGGCAGTTACTACCAACACCCATCCATGGCACGGCAGCGTGGATGGAGAGCAGTTAATGACATAATGATATCGACCAATGTAGCGGTGAATATTTGAGTCCCACTCGGCTACAATATCAATAGCTGACGCCGCCCGGACATATCTACGTTTATTGGATGCCCTCCTACGCGATCTGCACGCCCGGGCCAAGTCAAATCACCCGTGAAGTCTCACATTGGTTGACTTTTTCCAGAACGGTGGGTCTTCACGGCAGTGGCTGGCGGACAGACTGTAGATGCCCCGCCGCTGATCTTTGGAGGATCCAAGATAAGCCTATTGGGTAGCACATACTCCCTTTCAGCTCTGAACCATAGTCAATCATTACCTGCTGTAAGAGCCCCGCTACTGGAAGGGGAAAGCCTGCATCTACTCTGGCAACCTAGAGAACTAGCCGAGCCAGCTGAGGTAGGCGGGGTAACTCCATAGGCAGAGAGGAGGCCTGAGCGGACTAGTATAGGGGAAGAATGGTATAAATACGTAGGCTTGGACATGAACACTCGGGTATGAAGACAACAAGTCTCATTGAATACTCAACGACACCATGAGCGGCGATTCAGAGTCACAGAAGATCAGTAGCCACGATGTCATCAGCTCCTACTTCATTGGACCTAGGTCCGAGAATATGAAGGACTTCAAAGCGAATATCGATATCATCCTGGAGGAGATTGTCAGCACTCGTAATAAGTACCAACCGGACCGCGCGGACGCAACTGGCGCAACTGGCGCAACTGGCGCAACTGGTGCAACTGGCGCAACTGGCGCAACTGGCGCAACTGGTGCAGCTGGCGCAACTGGTGCAACTGGTGCAACTGGCGCAACCGACGAAACTGTATGGCTGTTCCTGTCTTGCTTTCATTCCTCCCTTATTTTCATCTTCCTCAAGCTTCAGTACACATGAAGAAGCTGACCAAAATAGGAGAAGTTTATCTCCGATGATGTCCGAAAAAACTTCAAGCCGTTCAGCGACAACTTCAGTGTGGCTGTTCAAAAGGCTGCTCAAGCTCTGGGCAAGCACTCAATCCCTTTCTGGCATCCTCGCTATCAGGGCCACATGTGTACGGATATGGCGATGCCTGGTCTACTGGGTTATTTCATGACTATGATCTATAACCCGAATAATGTGGCCGTGGAGGCAAGCCCATTTACCACAGTCGTTGAGCTGAGAGCGGGAAAGCAACTCTGTGAAATGTTCGGCTTTAATATAGACGATGAAGCTACGGATTTGCCTCTCTCCTGGGGCCATATTACCTGTGATGGGACCGTGGCCAATCTTGAATCCATTTGGGTTGGTAAGCAAGCCTTCCAACGATGACTATTGGGCATTCTTATTCTAACCTACTCCTCATCTGCAGCCCGCAATCTCAAGTTTTATCCCCTTACCCTGTATAAAGCTATGAAGGAGGGGCCTCTAGGTTTCATCGCCAACACTTTCCAGGTGACCACGTGTGTTGGAGAAGAGAAGCTATTTAAAGACCTGGGCGTGTGGGAACTGCTAAACCTCCGACCCGAAGAAATCCTGGGCATGGGCGATGCTCTGTATAAGCAGTTCGGTATCAGTAGCAAATTCCTGGAGGAGGCCTTGACTCCATTCACCATCCAAACGACTGGCAAAGACGTGCTGGAGCGTGAGTTTCGTATCAGGAAACCCGCCAAGTATTTCCTTGCTCAAACACGGCATTACTCGTGGCCGAAAGGTGGTGGTGCGTATTTTTCCTCTTGAGGTTTTGAAGATCAGTCGCTAACGTAGATAGCGATCGCTGGTATTGGGTCCGCCAACATGCAGGGTGTGGAGCTGGACATGGAGGGCCGTATTTCTCTTGACGCCCTGGAGCGAGAGCTTAATCGTTGTCTTGAAGAACAGCAGGCCGTCTATGCAGTAGTGGCCGTCATTGGAACAACAGAAGAAGGTGGAGTTGATCGCTTGGATGAGATCCTGGCCATGCGTCGACGATTCCAGGACAGGGGACTGTCGTTTTTGGTGCATGCTGACGCTGCCTGGGGTGGGTACTTTGCCAGCATGATTCCCCGCCACCTCATGGACCCGAGAACTACCCCGGAAGATCTGGATGTCAACAAGGACGAGAGCAATGACCAAAGGGTAGATAAGGTCCCTTCGTTGGCTTTGAGAAGAGACACCCTCAGAGATATGGTTGCACTCAAAAAGGCCGACACCATCACAGTCGACCCACACAAGGCGGGCTACATCCCCTACCCTGCGGGCAGTTTGTGTTATCGAGATGGTCGCATGCGCTTTTTGGTCACCTGGACCAGTCCATATCTGACACAGGGATCCATGGAGAATATCGGTGTGTATGGTGTTGAGGGCAGCAAGCCTGGGGCTGCTGCGATGGCGGCCTGGATGTCCAACCAGACAATCGGCCTAAATCCGACCGGATATGGCCGTCTCTTGGGCGAGGCCGCCTTTACCAGTGCGCGGGTAAGGCCACACTCTTTATATACGTTTGGGTAATATTTGCTGACTTCCCCAGCTATCGGCCTGGTACGCCGCCATGCACATCAGGCAAGATCTCAAGAAGGGTACCTCGGAATTCAGGGAATTGGATTATGAGAAGAAGGTTCATCCGCACCGCCGCTATATTGTCATTCCCTTCAATCCGTTAGCAGTCGAGAAGGAGGAAGGCGTGGACAGCCTAAGCAAGAGAGCTGAAGAGCGTCGCAGGGAGATCCACGATACAGTACTCAACAAGGACAATGCTCAAGTTTGTCAGAATAAGACTTTGAAATGGCTGCGAGATATTGGCTCTGATCTCAATATCAACGCCTTCGCCATCAATTGGTATCGGGAAGATGGCCATCTCAATACGGACCTGGAAGAAGCTAACTATCTCATGAGGCGGGTAGTCAATCGACTGTCCATTACTACAAGCCGTGGGGATCCCAGCAAGGTCCCACTCTTCCTAACCTCCACGCAGTTCGAGCCAGCTTTGTACGGCCAATGTGCCCAGAATTTCATGCGGCGCCTCGGACTGAAGCCCTGCGCCCAGGATCTCTGGGTCCTGCGAAACGTTGTGATGAGCCCCTTCCCTACGGAGCAAGACTTCATTCGCAAGATCATGGAGGAGCTCGAGAAAGTGATTTTTGAAGAAGTGGAGTGGTGTCGCAAGCGAAACAGCCTTGACCACAAGGAGCTCGAGTTCCTTCTCAGGGGAACGGATGATATTTTCCTCGATTTCCAGACGAGTTTCCACCGCGCCACTCAACGCCAGCAGATCATTTTAGCCGCCGAACTGGGACCAGCCGAGAAAGCGAAGTATATTAGGCTGAAGAAAGAATACCCTACGCATGACATTGCCTTCAGGTCGAAGGAAACCCAAAATCTAGAGGAGTTGATCACAAGAATTAAGATTAAGAATGAAGAAGACCCTGCAAACGCTACGACGCAAGCCATTACGATAGACGGTGAAATCGGAGCTCGCGACAGGCGCGGGAAGTTTTTAATCGACGGTATTCCATGCAGTGTGGAGTTAACCCGGATTGTTAAAAGTCGTCCTTTGAACTCCGCTAATCGCGACGACCACTATCCACGACACTTTATGCCTTTCTATCTGTACGGCTCCCAGGACCAGTACCATATCTCGCATATGCTGCTGCAAGCACCTAACGTGAACTTGTCTGCCTGTGATGTCAAACTAAGCGAGGCGCTCTCCAAGACAGTGCGTACTCGACTAAGCAAGGGTGAAGGTCTGATCCTCACTTTAACGGGGTATCGCGAGGAAACAATGCATCCATTCCCACAGAAGAACGACGACATCCTCTTCAGTGAGGACTTTTTCTTCCGCCCGGGACAAACCTTCAAGGTCAAAGTATACAAGGATCCCAAGCCGGACATTGCCGCAGGCCCGGGATTAATTGACAATCTCGGTCCCCCAATTGCACGAGGAGATATGATATTGAGCAACGATGTTCATGTCGATGTGGAGGCTCTGAATCGGGATCCGCTGGAGAAGATGGAACAAGACGTTCCGTGGGATTCAGAGTTGGACGAGATTCAACGCGTATTGATGGCTGGGCGATCGATGGTATCTGTCTAGTTTCACCGATATATTTCGATCTGTTGCATGCTATTCGACATTTTGCAAGAGCTGCTCAAGTCTCACCTCAAGATTGGTTCTACAGGGGTATTATCTAGTTCAGTAATTAGCACCAATAGAGGCTCGTTGAGACATACTATCATTTAGTTGGGTTTTAATTCATATCACTTCTAGTAGACACTCAAGAAGCTATATATATTACAGTGATCGACAGGTCAGTCACCTGTTCGTCCAAATCCCATTATGAACAGCCTAAGCCTTGAGACCAGCAACTAGCTTGTCACCGATCGACTTGATGCTGTCCTCGAAGTCCTCGGTCTTCTTGGCCTTCCAGTTGGCACTCTTTCCAGGTACAGCATCCTTGCCGGTAAATCCGATATAGAGGACATCGTTGTCATCGTGGCCGTGATCACCATCGGGCTTCTCCTCGGGGAAGCAAAGTTCCGCCATTGAAAGGGAAGCCTCACCAGTGGAAGTGCCCCCGTTGGTGTCACCCCAGATGCCATAATGCTGAATAGCCTAAGTTAGCTGGCAGTCTCTCCTGGGCAAGATAATGTACGTACCAGCTTGCCATTGCACACAACAGCCATAACACTCAAAGGCTCCATTCCGTATTCTTGAGGCTTGAACTCGGGGGAGTGTTCCTCATTTCCAAAGACAATGTAGGGATGAAGATTAGCATCAAGGTCGGGAATTCCGAACTTCTTCACTTCATCCTGGAAAGCGGTCACACCCTGACCAGATGGGTCATTGGAACATTTCCCCGCAGAATTGTTGGCTCCATCGCAGTCAACATCCATGTTGGTGTACTGGCCACCCTTGGCAGAGGAGTGCATGAAAATTGCTCCCTTGATATCACCACAGTATTCAAAGGATTTGCCATCGCTGTGATCACCGTTGGTAAATCCCTTTTTGTATACATTTGAACATTTGCCCTGCAGAAATGCCAAGTATTAGATACTAATGCCCAGCATATAGGATCAAATACCGGTAGATGGAATTACCTTGTGCTTTTCATAGATCTGCTTCAAGTTGTCCGGCAGGTCATATGCGGTGGCACCAGTGACCAGGGCAACGGCGAGAATCTCGGAGAGACGCATTGTGTGAAAGGAAAAGCAGATTGATTGATGAGGACTAAAGCTGAGGAGTCTGGTCTGTTGGTTTCATGGTCATTCTACAAGAAGTGTGCTCAGCTTTATACCCCATCTAACCTCGAGCATATGATCTTTGAGCGATGGTCATCATTACTCCAAAGCATCGCCCCCAAAGCGATCGACGCATTGCAATGTAACGCTGTCATGGCCCAGGGGTAGTCTGTGGCCTCCACCCGTGTTATGACCCCATTGATGTGCACTCCAAAGCTTCCATCTAGGGATCCCCCCGAAGGAAAGGCTAGAGCACACATAACTCTACATCAGGCCTTACCTAGTATAATTCATATGAACCGTGAGATTAAAGCAATTATGCGTCCAATATGGCGCTTAGCCCTTTGAACTAACTCACTAGCCTAGGTAGTCTACAAGCACAAGCTGGATAATAGGTCAATGGAAATGGCCTGGTCCTAATGCATCAGATCATCGGCTCTGTCCCAACGAGACGATGTAACCCTGAATCCTGCAAGAGGCCCGCTTCCGAGGCTGCTCTGTTTCCGCCCGTCGGTTTATTGATTGGATGAAACATTAAGATGGCTTCCTTCTCAGTAACTGTATAGGGTCCCAATCCTGTTGATTCAGAAGGGGACCTCCCTGAGATGACGGGTGATACTCTAATGTTCATTGCATTGTATGCTTGAACGAGACTGTAACGGTTCTCCAGGCAGCCAGGTAAACCCACAAAAACGTTCAAGGTGCTAAACTACCTCTCAGGAGAGATGCATGGCAACCTCTTTCGCGAATCATGTCAATCAGGTCATGTCAGGGCCCGTCCTATCTCTGTGATTGATTGGTTACCCCCAAACTTTGGGTGCCCCAAGTGGAAAGTGCTTCTGTAGATAGTTTCTATTTCTAGGAAGCTGCATTCTAGTCTGAACCGTAAGATAATCCTTCTGCTTCTGCAGAAACGTCGGCTCCCCCCCGAAGCATCGGGAGGCTCCCGATAAGCTTCGATCGGTAGCTTGCCGATGGTAGACTCGTATTGGTGACGACGACAAAATCAACCACGTGTATGTATCTGTCCACTTCATACGCCGCCTCTCTTGCTGTTGAGGTTCAGCGGGTTGGTTCATGATCACCGATTCGGTCGGTTCGTTGATGATTATCCCAAAATCCCAGTGTTCTCGTTTTCTACCATACGCCGACATCCACCGTACGGGGTAGGAGAGTGTTAATCAGCATGGAGATCTACATTGACGGGGGTGATGATTCGGGGATAGACCCATACTACTCTCAGTACTCAGTACGATAAAAGCAAAGGGAGGCTGTAGATTATCACAGTACCAGATTGCACACCTAGTTATCCTTCTGCCAACTACATCTACTAGAGGTCAGAAGTTGCTTACATTCTTCCCATTGTTTACAGTTGCAGAATTGGTATTAACATCATCGTTTTACTGACATGACAAAGGGGAATCAATGCCTCCTCGGTTCTTACAAGTCTAGTATCCTAGTCACAGGCAAGGGGGATAAAGCCAGGGCATTCTAGTGATCTATGCTTTCCGAATCACCGCATGGCATTTGTCTTAGCACATAGTGGATCTGAAACCCCATGTTGCCTTTTCTATCGATATCGGTATCGTAGAGTAGGCATCGGGTCATGTCTTTTTCGATGTTTTCCGGCGTCCGCCCTTCTCATGGTTCCTGTCCACCGCTTTGCGTTTACTTGTTTTAGCTGGCTTGTCTGACGCTCCTGGTGTTTTACCATCTGCTAGCATTTGGACCAGTGTCTCGATGCGCTTCGCTCGGCGCTGTGGAGCAGCCCACTGAAGCTGAACCAACACTGAGTACCGGTCTGACCGATTCAATCCTTCAAAGAAAGTTGAAGCTGCTGGCGTCTGCGTCAGCGCAGTTGCCAGATCATCAGGCACGGTGATAGTGGCCGGGCCATCATATGCGCGAGCCCAGCGACCGTCCGCCTGTGCAGCTTCCACCACGGCCAATCCGGCTGGCCGCATACGACCAGCGTTTAGCAATGACTCTACGGTCGTCACGTTCTTCTTGGACCAGATGCTCTTTGCACGCCGTGGGGTATATCGTACCAGCCACCAGTCCTCATCGTACGCATGCGCACGACCATCGATCCATCCAAAACATAACGCTGTCTCCACAGCTTCGTCGCGAGACACGGATGGAATGCCTGAAGACTTTTTGGCCAGTTTCACGTAGATCCCTGGCGATGTGGAATGCTCCCGCTCGAGAAAATGTTCAAAGTCAGTGGCTGATCTAAAAGGGTGAATTGGGAGATCTGATGGTTCAGCTATCGCGTGTGCTTTGGGTGGCATTATGGATGTGGACTGGAGTTTTCCGAAAGCCGAGGTAATTAACACGCGAGATGGGTTTCTATGCGTGGGTACGCGTCCAGGGACGCGCATTGGATGGCTTCGGAGTGGTGGAGGAATGAATTCCATCCAACGATGTCGGTCGAATGTCGATCTTGGGTTTCGACGCCCCACGTGCTGTCAGCTGAGGCCATGTGACCCGGGTTTCCCGATTGGGCTACCCGGTCCATGTTGAAAATCGAATGAGATATTCGAATAGTATGTGCTCATTCTGCGTTCTATATCACTCTATATGCTCTATATACAATACAAAATGACGGCCAGCGCGAAGGATGTGACACTCTAGAGACGTTCATCGTTTCATAAAGGGAAAAAAAGAAGATTCCACGCAATCATGCCAATAATCTCACCACGCACGCTTCAATCACTTGATACCCTCTTCAATTAGCAACATTAACGAACTACCTTCTCGGGGATGCCACGTCGTCGTCGGTCCATGCGCAATCGCCGTTTCCATTTGATGCGACTCTTCCGCAGCGAGCGCTGAGTGCGCTCCCAAGGATAATTCACCGGCGACTCACCTCCGGTGAAGATCATGAAATCGTACAGGAACGCACCGATCATAGCACCACATAGAGAGCCGGCCCATGGCCCGTAGAACCAGTAAGGGTTCGTGAAAAGTTCGGACCCGTACCCGAGGGCGAGAAGGGCAAGGCGCGGCCCAAAGTCTCGACTGGGGTTGAATGCAGCCCCTGTCTGGTACGAGAAGGTATTCGAAAGCACAAACACCATAAGCCCAACGATCAGCGAGTTCATGCCCGCCCCGGGAGGTGCATTCTGATCGTCACCCAAGGCCAGGATTGTCGTTGCCGTGAGGGCCGTCCCGAGAAATTCCGTGAAGAAGGCGGTTGCTGGATCAATCCATGACTGACGCTGGCCAGTCACAAAGCTGGTGACGATCCCCGTATCTGGGTGGGTAAGCAGGTATTGTTGGATTGATTGGTAGTATACACCGTAGGCAGTCAGTGCAGCGACAAAAGCACCCACAAACTGCGCTAGAAAATACTCCGGCATCTTACGCTTCGGGAAGCCACGATAAAACCATAGCATAATCGTTACACTGGGGTTGAGATGGGCACCCGAGACACCACCGGAGACATAGATCGCTATCATGGTAGCAAAGCCCCACGCCCACGCAGTTGTATTGGGATTGCCGGCATCAGCTACCGTGACAGAAATATCTGCACAGAAGCCAATGGTCAGCTGGACAAATACCGCCAGGGATTCAGCTAGCGCCTCACGATGGTGAGTGCGAATAACGGACCAGGTTGTATGATTGTTGTGTACTTCGTCTTCCACCAGCTCCTGCACTAGTGGATGCAGGTCTTCCGGTAGTGAGGATTCATGCAGGGCCGAAAGGTCGGGCAGGGCATCAGCTGCGGCAGTCTGTACCTCTGGCTGCTCTGGCTGCTCTGGCACGGGTTCAAGGGGTTCGTCACTACCGTGAGGCAGACTGTCTCCAGCCTGACCGGAAGCTACGCTCGGGACTGCACTTGGCCCTTCTGGCACTATGGAAAGCTGATCGCCCGGGGCATCAATCCGTACTGACGGGCGGCGCCGACGGGCGGAGGAAGTCCGAGATACGCGCGACGAACCAACATCTCCGGTAAGAACCTTGTTGACAAAGTTGTTTTCGCGTTGAAGGCGAGCATCCTCCACCTGCGCTGCCATTTTCCGGGGATCCGCCATTTTCGGAATTTGTCCCTGCTCCAAGTCATTCGGATCCACATCGAGCCCAAGCTTCTGGGAGTTCTCGGCCGGACGCTCTGGCTGCAACCGTGCATCGAGCAGCTCCTCCTTAGTGGGCACCATGCCCGCCCGCACCACACGCGGTAAGGGCTTTGCGAGAGACCAGACGGGCTTTGCATTTGAGGGCTGTTCATAAGAGGGGTTGAGATCCGAATAGCCCGGCTGGACAAAGGGTTCGTGTGCCTGTCGCAGCTGTGTACCATCCTCTGGGCCCCCCATGGTGAACTGTCCCTGCGTACGCTCCGCTAGAGTCGTTCGCTGGGCCAAACTGCCTGTCCGCGCTGAGCGGACCGTACTGCGGCGTCGGATCCCGTCGGATACTACATCTCTTGAAGCGTCCACTCCTGAAGTGCGACGAGTAGGAGAGCTATAGTTAGCAGAATCACTCACGCCGCGTCCAGGTGATATCGGCGACGTCTCCCTGTTGATATCTCTTCTACTCTGGCTGGTCGCTTCCGACTACCCCAACCGCAATTCGGTGTTAGCAAGAAGCCATAGGTGCTGAGAGATGTTTTGACCCAATCCATGATGAAGGAACTCACCCTAGCTCGGGGGCGTCTGGGGCTACTTTCGTCCATGATCGCACATTTCAAGATAACTGAGTCAATTGCTATGCCGCTAAGACTAGTCGAATGGAGAGGGCAGCAGCACTGTAACAGCTAGAAGACAACGCACGAGCAGAAGAGAGTCCTGGGATGGTTAATTCAGTTGCAAGGGAGATAGATAAGGACAACAAGAGGATTTTTTCCAAAGAGCGCAGAGAAATGTCCAGAAAATGAGCCAATGAGCTACTCCATGATAGGAAATGAACAGCGTTCTAGCGCTCGCCGAGTACTTCAACAAGCTTTTGTCAATGAAGTGGTGGAGATTTTCCGCAGAAGTGGAGCCACTTTGACAAGATATGGAGCTCTATTTGGTCAACCACAGGGGTCTTTGAAAAGTAGCCAACGCGCCGGTCGACCCGGTTGCTCTGTAGTACAGTGTCTTTGACATTACGTCCCACTGCATCTGGCTGCTCGTCCAATGGACTCCATCGGCTTGAAGAAACGGTTTCTGACGTCAATGCTGGCTTGCCCTCTGATCTCGAAAACACCATCATTATGACCACAGGGTCAAGATGCTTGTTTGCTATGATACAGAGTACTTCGTTTGCACGATTTAGAGGCATCTCATCAAGATCCACTGTAGAGGACTTTGAACCCATGTCGAACTTGACATCACTGAGACCATCCACCAGTCATTTTGTGAATATATTACGCTATACTCGATCCGATGGGCCGTCGAGCGTCAAGCACGACCATTCTTCGGATTCACCTTGTGCCAGTGGTTCCAGCAGTAATTTATTTTTATTTTTACTTTTATTGTTCGTCTGTTCCCCAAACGAGATGAGTGGCGTTTGGTGCCCCTGGGTGGCAAGCGCACGACCCAGGTACGTACTACGGCGTAATCAACCTGGCCACCTTAATTCGTGGCACGATGCTCCAGGGGCAATTCCTGTGGAGATTCTTTCCTACCGAGCAAGCTCTCTTTGTGACATTGAAATCCTGAGGCAAGAAGAAAGATTCAGGGAGGGAAAAGGGGGGAAGGGAATGGGAAATTTTTCATTGAGGGGCCGCCAATATCCGGAAATCCCCACTTCTCTTGCCCTAGTCACGGCTCACAACTCGCCGAATATCGGTTATCCAGTGGCTCGCCGAGCAAATATTCATTCCTCGCCTCTGTCAAATAATACTACTAAGAATTATATCGTATCATATGTAGTGGCTAGCTCATCATTCTGGGTCAATACAGCGGGGAAGGAAATGCCATACATTATGGAGGACCAATGTGGGCGACTGTACGGTCTGCAGATATATATATCTTTATATTTGTATCAACTACCTAAGGGTTATTCTACCCTGGGAACAGGGAGCAATTTCACATTAATCTATACACGGAAGCGAAATTGGTTCTGCGAAGGAAAACATGACACCCTAATAAGGATCATCGAAGCAGACCAGAAAGTTCAAAAGGCGTGCATCGACTCGCAAGTGTAAAAAAGACGATCAAAGATGCACTGACAATCTCTACGATAATGCAATAGTAGACACCTTGAAGGTTTCCTCATCCAGCTAAGCTCCCTATCTACATGAAATGTTCGACAATTGTATCCTAAAGTTTCGAATTATAGTGGCTGCCGTTATCAGGCACCATCCGCACTCGGTGGAGAGCATTCGCATCATTGAAACCCTTCATGAGCTGGTTACGGGGCGTTTCTCCATGCGGCGGTTTCCGCCATTCAAACCTGCGCAGCATGTCGGACTCGATTCCCATCACCTTGTCGGCGACGAACTCGCCAAGTAAGGGTAGGAACTTGAAAGCGTGACCGCTGCCGCCTGTGGCTACAATGACCCCTTCTTTGCCGGGGATGCCATCAATCACCCAATTGTTATCAAACGAGTCCGTGTACCAGCACAGTCTGGTTTGCGAGATTCCGATCCCACTCTGCCTCAATTCGGGAAGATACTGGTCTAAAAATCCCTGAACGACCTGGACGGACTTCTCTGGCAATCCGGTAATGAACGGCGACGTCCACTTTGTGATCGGTACACTGCGCACTTGGCCCGATTGACCTTGTTGTGGATTCGTATACTTGGTTCCTCTGTACCCGATCTTCATCACGCCTCGACTATCCAGCGGAAAACCATATAAATTGCCATTTTCCCCGGCCCGCGTATTCCACTGAAACACGGGAAAGTTGTCTGGCGAGAACCGTTCCCGAAGGGGAGATCCTTCCGGAATCTGGATCATGGCGATGGATCCAGCTGTGGTCTCACAGAGGCCATCGATCTCGGGGATCAGACTGGGTGTCCAGCCTCCACACGCGATGACCGTCGCGGCGGCCTTGTGATGTTTGCCGTCCACAGTCTTGATGCCTACCACCTTGCCTGTCGGATCTTCTAGGAAGCTCTCAAAGCTACCCGCTCGTCTATCTAGGACCAGTTTTACACCTAGCCTCTCCGCTAGATGGAGCGCATAGAGGCAAGCTTTGTCAGCATAAACAAACCCACCAATCATGTCCAAATAGCCCTGATGCTTTCCATCTTTGGAGAGGTTGAAAGGATCCACTGCGTAGCTAAATCCATCCGCCCTGGCGCGTGCCACCTCCTTTGAATCAGAATACAGCAGGTACTGTGTAGGTCCTTTACCAGCCTTTGTAATGTTGTTCACAGAGAGCTTCTCGAAGTCATTAAGACCCTTGGTTTCGTCGCCGAAATGATAATTGCCACAGTTGACATAGATGCGATCTTTGCTTGTCATCCCGGGCGGCAATATGGTTTCTTCTGTGAGAGATTTGTTCCATGATTCCCAGACCTCGATCGCCTTGAAGGTCAAATTCTGGTACCAGACCTCGTCGCCGTACGCAGCGCGGATGATCTTGTTGCAGTCTGAATTGTCCGTCAGAAACTGGGGCATGGGTCTTGTGTGTGACAGATCTATTTACCTGCAGAGGCAGCATCGCAGCCCTTGTCGAAGTCGTATAGGGTCTCATGGTATGGCTGTCGGTCAAAGACAGTAATATCTGTGAATCCTCTCTTGGCTAGATGGATGGCACTGCTGAGGCCGAAGACACCTGCCCCTACAATCACAATAGGTGACTGTTTGTCCTTTAGATGTATGTGATGTGCCATTGTAGAAACACAGGGGGACAAAAACAGATGCCAAACAATATCATTCACGCAAAACGAGATCAACAGCTCAGGGTCAGCTGTACAACTCCAATCTTATACTTGGGATGGATCAGCCGTTTGGAGCTCTATCTATCAGAACGCAAACCCCACCCGAGATTGTGGGGGCACCTAAAAATCGCTTTTATCTCCGATCAGCCCACCTTGCGACCCTCTGAACTCAGCTACTGGGTCATTTAGTACGGAAGTAGGATGTTGGTCGTGGGGAGGAAGACGCTAGAAAGACGCCTGGACGAGGGTGGTTGTCCAGTGGCTGCCCTTGCGGATTGAATCAGCTCCGTGTTACGTGACGAGATGTAGGTTGTCGGAATATTCCGTCGCGGCTTTATACAGGCGTCTTACCTAGAAAGGCAATTTATCTTTATCTCTGTTGTTATAACCCTAAGACAGACCGTTGTCACTTTCCTTGCTGGCTTAAGTTGAACACCAGGATTCCAGGTCACGGACCAAACAGCTCAGCAATCACTTTTGTCGGAGACAACACCGATACCCAACGTCGATTGGACCTTCCCCGTTTGCTCATTGATTGAGCGATACGTGTCGAGGGTGTTGATCCTGCTGGTCAATGTTGTCAAGTGAAGTGATAATGGCGTGCGGGGAAATGATATCTCAAGACTTGGGCTGGCGGGTTCAACCGACAAGAAATTACCCTGTCCGTCGAATCTGGCCCTAATCCTATCTATGCCGCTCTCTTCACAGCAACAACAACCCGGATTAGTGTTTAATGACATCCGTATACTAGATATATTGATATGGTGAACCTTGATCTTGTAGGACATGATAGGATACGGCCCCTCAGTATGACGTCCGGCTCGAGAGTGTGCCCATCTTCCGCGTCACAACGAGGTGTATCGCCCAACGGCTACTCCTCATGGGTGCATACAATGTTAGCAATATCTATCTAGCTGGGGCTGATAGGGTGATTAGTTGTAGAGCTACTGTTGTCAAAACTGAGCATATAAGAGGCTACTTGACCCTGTTTTCCCAGTCTCTGCTCATTGCCTTCACGCATCCACATTGATCCTGGCCGTCCCTTGCCCCTGTGCAGTCATGAAATCCCAGACCTCGAAGAAGGACGAGCTAGAGCTTGTGGTTTCTAACGCCACCGCCAAAGAGGCGGGCACGGTACCAGGTGAATCGATCAGAATCGATCCCTCCATCGAGAAATCGGTACTCCGGAAGTTGGACTTCAAGTAATACATTGGCCTGACCTAAACGTGAGCTACAGCCATAATTGACTCAAAATATAGACTCCTTCCCGTCCTTTCATTAATGTACTTCTTCAACTCCCTTGACCGGAGTAATCTGGGGAACGCGAAGACTGATGGCATTGACCAAGACCTCAAGCTGGTTGGCAATCAATACAGTATTATCCTGGCCGTGTTTAATGTTACGTTCTCCCTGTTCGATCTGCCCTCCAATTTGCTGCTGAAGAAGTTCAGCGGCAAAGCCATGCTTCCTATAATGATGCTAGGCTGGTAAATATCCTTCCGTCTTTAGGATGTTATTAGTATGAACTATATTGACACTCTTGTAGGGGCAGCGTTACGCTTCTTCAATGTGCAGCATTCAACTTTGCTGGCATGCTGGTATGCCGACTGTTTATGGGCATTTTCGAAGCAGGCTTCTTTGGTATGCATAAATAGCTCTTGAGCGACAGAGATTTGGCTAATGAAATACTCAGCGGGGGTAATCTTCTACCTGACGCAGTTCTATAAAAGGAATGAAATTGCCTTTCGCCTCTCAATATTCTACGGCATGGTCACGATCGCAGGTGAGATTCCCCATACGCAAAACAATGCAACAACATAACTAACCACCATTTCCTTCCTTGAACGATAGGTGCATTCTCCGGCCTCATTGCCTTTGGTGTCTTTCAGATCAAAGAACACCTACCAGGCTGGAAATACCTTTTCTTGATCGAAGGCGGTGCAACCATCATCATCGCCACATTTGCAGCCTGGTGGCTCCCCCTCAGTGGCTCCAAGTGTCACTGGTTCAACGAGGCCGAATCCCAAGTGGCACAGATGCGTCTCCTGCAAGACGGATCCGTCCGAACGACAGATCGCCTTTCCATCACAGAAGCTCTGGGCGCCCTGTTGGACTGGCGGGTCCTTGTCTGGGCCGTCAGCTGCTTTTGCTTCGGTGTTGCCCAAAGTTCCGTCAGCAATTTCCTCCCGCAGATGGTGGCTCTCCAAGGCTATTCCGCGGTGAAAACTAATCTATATACGGTGGCCCCGTACTGCGTCGGGACCGTTGTTCTCTGGATCATTGCCAAGTCGTCGGATCATTTTCGAGAGCGCTCTTTCCACCTGGCGGCTGCATTGATCATCACGTTTATTGGATACGTGATTCTCGCCACCGTTGATCCAAATACAAATAAGGGGGTGGCCTATTTCGCCTGCTTCCTACTTGCAGCGGGCGCTTTCGTACCAAGTAGTATCTTTCATAGCTGGCATACCAACAATGTCACAGATGAGAGCCAGCGCGCAGCCACAGTGGGCTTCTTGGTGGGCTCGGCGAATTGTGCGGGCATCCCATCAAGTCTATCATTCAAGGCAGAAACCGCACCAAGGTATATGCCCGCGTTAATTGTGAACTGCGTCTTTCTTCTGGTGGGTGCGTGTGTGGTGATAGGGCTGGGGACATGGTTCAGGCTTGATAATAGAAGGAGAGACAAGGAACAAGGCGTCCGACTGACTGCAGGTGATGTTGCTACGCAGAATCTGGTAGGAGGCTGGAAGGACCCCAATTGGAGGTGGACCCCTTGATACGTTACTTTTGTCCTTGGTAGGAGGAAAATTGCTGCATTGTCATTTCTCCTTTGGGCTGGCCATTGGCTTGCTGGCCTCGTGCGCTGTCAGTCATCAGTATTCAAGACCACCGTCTGGGGGCCTTAGCACATAGGAGATTCAGCGAGGTGCGTAATATCGAGTAAATCAAGTGCAATAGCTAAGCCGCTGATGAAGAGAATCATAAAGTATAACTCGTAAGTCATGCTTAACCTGCTCAACCATTTTGGGCTCTATAGGATAAACTCATACCTATATTACGACAATGATACGTAGGTCTAGTGCGGGTTTATTGTAGAAATTTCACAACAATAGTTGGCTTAGGCTGGTCCTGATTTAATTCGTTTAATATGTGCAATTAGTATTTTTTTATTTCTCTATATTTCTATAAAGGTTAAAATCATTCCTGGAAAAACATGCACGAGAGGCGGAATTCCAGACCAATGCTCAACGATCTTCTTTCACCGGAGACAAGGGCTGGCTGGCCTCCTTGAGTGCGTTCCTAAACTTGGCCGAGAAGGGATTGGGATCACTATCTTGGTTGAGATTTCCAAGCGTGTGATTCACATCCCGGTGGTTCGCCTCGTCGGCACGTACGCACAATAACAGCGAACGTATAGACCGTTGGCCTTCCGGCATCTGCCAGTACTTGATGGCCATTGCAGGGGCCTCCATATTGCTCCAAAGCGGCAGGTTTCCCTTGTCAAGCTCCTGGATTGCTTTGGTATAAGTGATCACGGCTTCCTCTTCCAGGTACCCGACAAATCGGTGACATATCCGAGGAGAAATTAAGTAGGCGAGAGAAAATCCCGTAAAAAAGACACACTGTGCTGCTAGCACCATGAAGTACATGGCAGGGCCTGGTTGGGATAGTTTGAGGAAGGTTAAAAGGTGCATCCTTTCATTATAGGCCTCTTCCAGGAGTGTCTCAATCCTATGCAGTAGAAGTGGAAATGTTAGATACATATCTTCGAATAGTGTTCAAATACGTCGTCAAATGACTCGCTGCAACATACCATCCGTAATCTCGCCTCATCCTCCTTAGGCTCTTCAGGTGTCGCAGCATAGCAGCTACCATCCCGGGAACGCCCGCAACGCTCTCCAAAAAAATAAACCTTGTAATCCATTTCTCCTCGGTCATTCGGAAACCAGATGAGTGTATATCGCGTGGATGTGAATGATGATATCCCGTGACCAAGTCCATGCCCCATCGTAGGAACCGGACAGTTCCAAGAGCCATTCTATCCGACCAGTCTTTGGCGTTGCGGTGAGCCGTCTGAATCGAGTGCAGCTGAGATGTCGTGTATCTGCATGTAGTGTAAGAACGAGATGTGCGACTTTCGAGCTCTTATGGAGCTTGCTAGTGGAAGGGAGGTATGCAACGAACAGGGTTGGACTTACACAGGATGCGTCCATGATGACTTTGTAACGAGAGAGGACCGGGTGCTCTGGCATCTTCTGCCGGGCTTAACTACTGTCCGAGGGGAAACTCCTGCTAGAACATGCTTCCCAAGCAATTGTGCGGAATTGCCAGCTGCCAGGCAGGCTCTGTTAGGAAAAGTCATATTCAGAAAGGACGCCATGGTTGACAGATGAGAAAGATTACAGCGCGGTAGGTCAAGTGGAAAGGGCATGTATTCAGAGTAGTAGACACATTGAAGCCCAGTGATGCCTTTCTGTCTTTCCTGAGAGTACAGGATGTCCAGATATTTATAGGTAACGGACTGCGCAGCCAGGCCAAGAGTACGACGAAAGCCTCGAGCTCAGGGAGTGCCCATCAACCTGTCCACACACCCACCGCATGGAGAGAGATTGGGCTGTAGTGCTGGCGCTTTACCCCCAGGTTCTAGCCATAGTCTACCCCGATTGACGCACCATCCTTGCGAACCAACCAGTGAGTCACTAGTTGTCGTTGAGGGTATGTTGAGGATCCCCGTTGCAGCACGACGAAGATTCCCCGGAAGCATCAACTGAGTCAGTAACCAGTTAGAGGGCATCAAGTGGATAGGAGACTAGAATCTCCTCGTTAACTTTCTTGTTCAACTCTTATGTTCTCTGGTCTACCGCGTACCCCGGGTCCTGCACCAGGGCAGGATGTGCTGTACAGTGCAGCCTCGATCATGTTCGCAAATTAAGGTTACGATGACAATGCAGATCTCAGAACCACTAGGGATTCGATTACTGATATTCTATTGCAAAACACCAATCCAGCTGGTCGGACAATCTAGGATTCGTCGGCAGTCTCTCGGCGTGAGATGCCGAGCAAACACCGAAATATTCGCAATCGGGAGTCCCTTCACTAGACGGCCACGTTTTACTCACAGTGTCGAGCGAACTTCACATCACGATAACATACTCTGTGCAAGGACGGCCACTGCAGAACAGACAGGGCGCTATGATGGTTGCGATGTTGGTCTCGTTGAGAGGTGTTGATATTCTGCTAAGATAAGCAGCACGTGACGCGATTTCTCTATTTCGTCTGTCGTTGTGGATTCTCTCTAATAACTCGACACCAAGCAGAGGGCTAGATGTCGCCTTAATGATTCTACCACGTATTTCACGCCAGCAAATCCCTGCGTCCCTACAATATTCCAAACGGCCAGCTGAAAAACGTATACGTGCTGCCCTCGACTGCGTGAAATTCCCCAATCCGACCCACACTGGAAATATCTCGATCGTGTTCCTGGTCCTCCAGGTCGCCCGTATGTTCGCCTGCACCTTCAGAATCCACCTCTCAAACTTGTGAAGCATGAGTAGGACAACCGAAGGGACATAACGGGGGAAGTGGTTAAAAGATCACGCGATAAAGCAGTTTGAGTATTCTTTTTCGGTGTCGCGGGGGAACAAGACATATCAGTGCTCAGGGCAAGTTGGCGGCCGCCGGGAAGAGGATACCAGGTCACAAGGCGATGGCGCAAACCAGCTAGCATGCTGTTCAATGATCTGCGGAAAGGTGCTTGGGAGCTCCCATAAGGCGTCGCCCAGTGCCCTATGGCTCGAGAAAGCTATGGTAAGCAGCAATGGGTAGACCATATACCTTGCCCTGTCTCCATCGACCTGCTTCCCATAGCGTGGATGCGACCGAAACCACGAGTACATCTGGTAGTCATGGATCAGTAAGGTCCAAGACGCGTCCAGGGATACGCATCGCGAACAGTGGCCTTCGACGCCCAGGAGAATTGTGAGAGCTGCCTTAGAGCTCAGCCTACTTGTAGTTTATTCCGGTCCAGTTACGGTGTAGGAGTAAAGACTTCGAACTACTGCCAATGGGCACACGATTGCCCATTGGACGTGTCGCGGTATATCGTGTTTTTGTAGTACGACAGGTTATCCTCCAGACGTGAATTCTTTAGACGGTAGGCAGGAGCGAGTTTCGGCATTAATGTCTACTTAGATATCATTTGATCTCAAGGTGATAGGACAGAACTCGCAGGGCTCCTGTCATATCCCCATCATGTCAGGTACAGAAGGTTGATTGCGGCTCAACTGGACGTATAGCACAGCGAATTTTGTTAGAACTCAGTCGCTCCTCGCAGCATGCCCGGTCAATTTCTCTGGAAGTTTACACAAGCTCTAGTGCCCAACGACTACACAGGCTGTCACAGCAATGTTGGCTCGATTCGTTCCAGCTTGCGGAGAATCCACGGGCGCGGCATCCGGCGAAAAGTCCACCAGCCATTATTGTCATATGGGACATACAAGCAACATAGAATGCTCCGCTCACTGAAACTAGACCGTCTGTCTCAAGTTCATTGGCTGGCCCTGTGCTAAGGGACGTGACCCACAAGGAAAGGGAACGAAGCGCTGAAGGATGGGTCGGTTAATATTCGGTACGGGGTCCATGTCTCGAGTTCATTTAGGTACCGCGCGCTAAACCTCCTTTATTCCAGGTAGCGATGGGACTCTGATTCGAGGATAATCCGGCCAGTTCTGCAGAGACCGGCCACGCTGTTGAGACCAACGATAGGATGTCGAGGACGTGTGGGTCAGGACGGGGGGATTTTCGTAGGAACCTGCGGCACTGGTCCACCGCGAATAGATTAACTCGAGGCTTAGCTTCCGGATTCCAATTGCCGTCTGCTGGGAATTATGCCGAAGTCCTATATTTCTCGATGTCTTCGAAAGGAAACGTCTCCGCGACTCATTCCCCCACTGGTGGAGAACGTAAAACAATGCCGCTCAAGCATCGTTATTAAGGGGATCTGCTGTCACAGAATCATACAATCAGAGGAATGTCGACGCCCAGCTTATAAAGAGCTCTGTCCCTGTCGGGCTTCTCGTCCTTCGTTTGCACAGTAACTCTTGCTGAACTCCCTAACAACAAAGCCTCAAGCGCACTACCACCGCAATGTATTCTCGCAACCAGGTTCTGGCAGCTCTTGCCACCGTCGGCATCACATCGGTGAACGCCGCCATGGGTCCCGCACTTAGCACTGGCCCTGTTGCGTCCAACTCGTTCATCCGCGAAGCTACTTCGACCCTTGTCCTACCCAAGGGACCCAGCGGAGGATCTACGGACGCCATCACCTCCCTATGGGTGGGTATGGGCACCTCGAACGGTGACTTGATCCAGTCCATTGCCGACAATTGGCAACAAAGTGACTGGACCATGTATGCCTACACGCTCATGAAGACCAGCGGTTCGTATACCAGAAGTATGGTGATGGTGATGCCCGCTAATACCGGTGGCAGACACCTCACAGATGCCAATCTATGGTGATGGCCAGCAGAATGCTGGCGAGGGGGACAAGGTGACGATGCACTGTAAGGAGCAATGGCAGATTCCCTGAAGTCCCATGTGCGCGTCCTAATCATGTGCAGACAAATTCGACGATGCCAGTGGAAATTACACACAGACCGTGCAGATCAACGGCGAGACTGTCTCGACGCTCTCCACGAGTGATGGGCAGGCTCAGGGCTGGGGCAGCTCTGTTGAGTGTGCCGAGAACAACTGTGGCACTGTTGGCGCTCACTGTAAGTTCAAAACATCCACAGGCGAGCCTCAGGAGACTAATGCATGCATCAGCCTGGACCGACACCAAGATCATTCTTGACGTCGCCGATGCCAACTATATCAACACTCTCGCAAAGGGAGAGGGAGTCACTGGAGGAGATATGACCACCAGCGACGGCGGCAAGACCTGGACTATTAGCACCTTTGGCATTCCAGACCACACTTTCTCTGACTAAAAAGTTCGCTTGATGGTCCCCTGTATAGTAGTAGCGTTGAATCCAGATTCTCTTTCAGGCAAATGACCGAGCCGACCGTAGTTCAGGAAAGTCACTATCAGGGATAACATGGTTATACCTCACCTTACGATATTCATAACTAGGACCATTCGACAATCGATGGAAATGTGGAACACAGCAGTTTCGTGCGATGGACCGTCTTGATCCTGAGCTAATGTGGCCCACCCAATATCTAGTCCTCGCGTGTACAATCAAGAGAAAATGTGTACGATGCTCGTAAGTACTAGATCGCGGTGGGTGTGGTACGAAAGATAGGTACGGAAATATATATCGTTCACTGAGGTAGAATACGATATGAGGCACAAATTCTGGTTTTTATTTTCTAGTCCATATATCGCTGGAGATTCCCCCACCGAAAAGGGAACTATATTTAATCATCTTGACTAGGTCGAATCAATGATACTATGCAAAGGACTGGGTTGCTTATATGTTGGCAGGGATTCCCAAAGTGGCCCGGAAATGGGTTCTTCCGGCCGAAACACTAGCTACTTTTAGATGGGCAAAAAGAGCTTTACACTTATCATACACACAATCGAGCAAAACAATCATAATACATTCATTGATACACTACACATTGTACAGTGGATATACCACGTACAATCCAATACACCAAATAGACAGTTTAAGCCTGGTTGATCAGAGAAGGCTTCCAGGTGTTCCAGAACTTGCTTGATGAAGCAAGCATACTCGAAATGAGCCCCTTGACCTCTTCCTCATGGTCACAATCATGAGCATCCCCACGATGTCCGGATTCCAGCTCCTCCGCCTGTTCCTCGACGTACTGGCGGGTCTTCCACTCAGGAGGGGAGGACAGTTCAACCTTGACCATCTGAGCCACACTGGGAGTGCCCTGGTCATTCATAGCGAACAACATGTACCACCCAGGAAGGATAACACCAGCGTCATTGGGAAGGTCGGCGGTATACTGGTTTCCACCTTTGTGCGTGATGTCGAGAGGAATACGACGCTGATCGGTGTTGACGGTGTGAGTAGTAGTTCCCACACGGACTAAGGATGCAGATTCAACTTCAGAAGCCGTCTCGAATGTGACCGCTCCGCCAACGGTGAGCACATTGCCGTTGATCATTTTCGTGATCTCAGGACGAACAGCTCTGGTGCCGTCGGGGTTGAAGAGGTATGGGGGATTAAAGATCTCGGCATCGTAGTGATTGGCAGAGCAGTTGCCACAAAGACCTCCACCACCATTGAGGACGGTAGCGTTGGGCAGCAGCATCGAAATACTGTGGTAGACACGCTTGATGTTGTTGCGGCTCAACTGAACAAAAGTGTCCGTCTCAGGGTCATAGAGTTCAGGCGTGAAGACAATATCTTCCTCATGGAAGGGCTTGCCCCAGGTCTGGCCACCAGCAATGAAGACCTTGCCATCAGGAAGGACAACAGAAGTATGGAAAACACGCGGCTTGTGCATTCCGCCCCCACCTTCACGACGGGTCGTTGATAGGCCTCTCCGATGGTGATAACATGGGCTCTTTTGGAACCGTTAGAGCCATCGTAGTGACGCTGACCACCAAAGGTAAGGATCTTACCCTTGGTGGCATCGTACATGACGGCGCTGCCAGACATGGAATCCTGGTCCTTTCCCCGGAGTCCAGCACTGTGCACGGAACCCATAACGCGACGCCTACGGTTCCGATCCCGACCGACTTCGTCGACATCGTACCAATGCATCTCCTTACTGGGACCCGCCTGGAAGACACTTGCCTTCTTCCAGCCAAAGAGCCAGCCGTGGTTATCCGCCCGCCATTGGCCCAGACGGTCGTCGGTCATCATGGGTTCGACCTCGCAGCCTGGGCGTGTTTCCCAATGGGCATTCCCATCAGGATAAGGATAGTAGACCTCGCCGTTCTTGGCAACCTTGTCTCCACCGCTCCAAGATCCTCCAATCACGAAAATGCGACCGTCGGAGAGGGTGGTGGAAGACTGGTATCCCCGGGGAATCGCCATGCTAGGGCCTTTCACCCACGCGGTGCCATTGTACACACTGGTGCGACCGGAGTCAGCACCACCACTGACGACAATGTTGCCATCAATGTCCATGGAGGTACCGGGGCAGAACATGTCGTGCTTGGTTTCGAAGACCTCACTCTGGGTGATGATGCCGTCGCGGTTCATGGTGCTGGTCAGAGTCTTACCACCGGGGGAGGCGAAGAACTGGTCGTCGGCCCAGGCAGACCACATGATAATGTCACCGTGCTGCTCGACGGCTGAGGAGACAGGGACGATCGGGAGATCGATCGTGGGACCCCAGACACCCTTGCTGGGATCCTCTTTGGGGTAATCCGTACTGTTGTACGTGTAAACGGAAAGGTTGACGATAGAGATCTGTCCGTGCTTCTTCTGCGTCCGATTGGGGAGAGATTTGCTCTCCGACACGAGCTTGACATACTGAGCCCGTTTGGGGTTAAACACGGATAGCTTTGGGCTCTTGTTGGATCCCCAGGTACCGTATGCGACCGGGGTCCAAGTTTCGCCGTCCTGCGAGAGAGAGATGTGGTGTTCACCAATCTGGCCATGTTCGGAATTCTTATTCAACTCAGGCAACATGGTCAGACCGCTGACAAGGTATTGTTTGCGGAGATCGACGACGATCTCCGAATTCTCTCCGTCAGCAGGGTTGCTGAGCCAGTATCTGTCGTCCCGATCATCGATGGCATAATCGCACGCGTAGCCCCGGTACTGGCTGGAGCACTTGACTACCCAATTTTCATCTGGGTCCTCGGGATTCGTTTTGGAGATGAGATACGAATTGGGAGGAGGCGATTGGTATTTGATCTCGCCAGTCACAGACTTGGCAATCTCGACACATTCGGCTTCGGAGGATTCATAGGAAAATTCAGCGGGTTTGAAGGCGTCAACAGTGGCCGCCCCCAGAAGGAGACCCGATGCCCACTGGAACTTCATTTCGAAGAAAGTCCTGTGATACTGGCAGTAAACGTGAAGAGCGAACAGACGGTGGCATATAAATAACAGCCGGCAAACAAGCCTCACCAACCACGATCCTAATTATCCCTTGCTGCCCTGGACCGGAAGTGGGGACGCAGCTCGCCACCAACACCAGTTCGCTTACACAGTAAGGATCGTCTGTGGATCTGGGCTGAAAGGCGATCGAGTTTTTCAGCTCTCGTCACGGGTGGAGTCTTCTGCCAGGTTTATCTTCAGGGAATCCTTCCTTGTTAGGAGTGTACGTAGTGTTGTATCCTTAGTGGCTCTTGTGCGGTGTTGATCCTAAGCCGCACCATTATCCCGAAGATTCATATCCTGACGGTGTGTCCGTCTCGATATTGTAGAGCGTGATTGAGTTAACCGATATATAATCCACTAACTCAATAATTATTTCTTCATGTCTAACATGCAATCACCTGGGTGTACCGGGGCGGGATGTGAAACCTGGCGAGGTGGGAAGTACCGGCAATCTGGTAAGAAGTGCAACAAACGCGAGTGTGGATGTTCGGATCTTAGAGCAACTCGCTAAACCTGCTTTCTCGGTAGTGTTTTGTCAAGATTGAGATCATCATTCCTTAGTTCCGAGAATCACTGCCGATCATGGTTCTATTTGACACTGGAGCTGGAGCTATCATACGCCACGGACGACTGGAGTGGATCTCAGGCCCCGCCGTACGGACGGCTCGGTCCCTTTATTAGGGTTCCAATCCGTGTAGCTCTCTATCATATTCAGCCGAGAGTTTAGTTGCGAAGGGATGTTTTGTCTGTGATTGGACGTGGCTGAACGTGGTTATCATGGGAATAGCTTCCCAACTCGTGGTGGGATTTCAAGATATCAACAGAGCCCAACCAATTGAGACAGCCTATAAGGGTGCCAGAGTGGACCTCCACTGCCCCCACAGTTCAGCTGAAGAAATGCCGCAGTCTGTGCTAATGACGATCGAACCCCAATATGGATCTTGACTGCTAATCTTTGAGCTCTGATTAGTGTGATCTGGAACGCCAGGTTCAGCTAGATCAGCGAGAGAACCATCCATTTCTTCTCACCCTCACCGGATGGAGGTGACGCCTTGATTACATTGGACATTTTCGTCACAGCAGGAAGAATAGTGGATCAACATGCCGCGCATACGACAGATCAGTTTCAGCAGGTGGAGAAACGCGCCCAATGAACTGGAAAGAACATCTCACTATCCGAATCGAGGATCCACAAATCACGGGCCATTCATTACCCATTGCTTTTGGCCTGTGATGTATGATGATGTTGTCATCTGGCGTGGAGGGGTAGTGAGGACGTCAAGGAGGAGGTCGCAGCTCAGCTGAGCCTAGTAATGGATTTTTCGGACTCAGAGAATGAATATTTTTTGGCCCAAATACTAAGCATTGAATCTTATTGGTGGTGCAAGGCGTGGCCTTCTTCCTGTCGTAAAGCAGACTTAAAAAGGCCTTCCCCCCAGCAGACCCCGTTTGCTTCGGTTGTCTTTAACAATCAGAGATCACAATGCCTGTCTCAAAGCAGAACCGTGTAGTCGACACGGACAACATCCAAGGGAGCATTTGGCCCCGTCTCCCTAAATACTATGAAACCTACCTCTTCTTCAAGATCACAGATAACGAAAAGTTCAGACAGCACCTCAGAGCTATCCTCGATAAAGGGGTGATCACCACCGGTACTGAATGCGAGGAACACTTGAAGTCAGTGAATGAGTTTAACGAAGCATGCGCGCATTCTCGTCGTCATGTTCCTGAGAAGGATCGGAAGCCCTTCACGGCGGTAAACGTCGCATTCACTCACATGGGGTTGCTCAAGGTTAGTCGAGACGCTCTATAGGCCTGATGCCATAGCTGTATATTCTAACACCGTTGCCATTTTCCAGGTGGAACATCCTGATGTCGAAGTGAACTTTCAGGAGATCCAGAAGGAGGATCCTGATGAGTATTGCAGAGATCGGATTAACGAGGGCCTGTTTGAGAAGGGGATGTTTGATGACCTCGTCTACGAAGGTGCCGATAGCCCTCCCGCTTTGGATCCCGACTTTCGGGCTCCTCCCGGCAATGAAAACAAGACCGGGCTTGACCGGTGGAAGTGGCGAGTGGATGGTGTGTTCATCGTCGCGGCCCATAATGCGAAAGCTCTCCGTCGCAAAATTGTGGATCTGGAAGATGCCTTCAATGTTGGTGATGCGGACGAGAACAGTATGAAGATTGCCTTCAGAAGGGATGGTAAAACTCGTCCGGGTGCAAACCGTGGCAAAGAGCAGTACGTTTCCCTCTGTCGTTCTATCGACTCCGAATGATGCTAATTTTGTAGCTTTGGTTACGAAGATCACATCTCCCAGCCAAAGATTGACGGCTTGGATGACGACCCGGCCCCAGGTGAACCTCAAGCATGTCCCCCAGGGTATGGAAGACCTTCCTTATTTCTTGAGAGTGCCATGACGACTAACACATGCTAGCTACATCTTCCTGGGCCATGAGGGCGATCCCGAACGGAGACGAGGCCCCAAATGGGCTAAGGAGGGCAGTTTCCTCGTTTTCCGTCAGCTCAATCAAAAGGTTCCTGAATTTGAAGCTGAGCTTAAAAGGCTGGCGGAGAAAATACCAGGCAACTACGGCGGAAATCCTGAGAAGCTGGGTGCTCATATGATGGGACGATGGAAGAGCGGTGCGCCCATGACCTTCATACTATATCACTAGTCACCGCTGGACGAGCACTAATTCATGATATAGGAGCCCCCGTCGCCAAAGCCATCCACGAGGATAACCCGGATTTAGCATTTGACAACACCTTCGATTTTAGACCCAAGAAGGACATCAAGGGCTGTCCATTTGCGGCGCACATCCGTAAGATGCGGCCCAGAGCCGATAAAAAGCGAGACTTTGGCTCAGAAGAAGATGATGAGAATCATAAGCCCCTCCCAAAGCCAGGCGAGGACGAGGCTTTCGATGAAGGACAAAAAGAGGACGCCAGCGTCATCCTCCGTCGGGGTATTACCTTCGGGCCTGAACTGACCGCGGAGGAGATTCGCAGGGGGGTGACACTTGAGAACCGTGGCATGTACTTTGTGTGCTACCAGAGTCTTATCCGGGATGGCTTCAACTTTCTCATGACCCGTAAGTCCACCACTTACATTTGGATCACCTCGCACACATACTAAGATGCTAATTTATATAGGCTGGGCGAGTAACTCCTCCTTCCCTGAGTACAAGACTAAGACCTTCCCCGACGGCCCTGGTATGGACCCCTTCATTAACCAGAGGCTCCGTACCGATCATCCCGAGGGTCACATCAGTTTGTACGATGGAAGCAATCCGAACAAGACCGTTAAGCTGGATCTTGGTCTTAGCCCTTGGGTTGATCAGAAAGGTGGTGAATACTTCTTCACTCCTTCCATCAGAGCCTTGAGGGAGCAGTTTTCAGCCGACACTGTGAACACAGAAGGTGAATCCGAAGACCCCGAGGAAGACCCGGTGGTGAAGAAATTGCAGGCCAAGATCGAGGAGTTGGAGCAGGAACAGAAGGCGCTACTAAAAATCACCGAGGAGCACGTCGCAGATATCGAGAATTTGGAAGCCCAGCTGAAGGAGGCCCAAGAATCGCATCAGAAATTTGTGGAGGAGACTCGTAAAGGGACTGTCGTAGGATATGCGGGGCTTATCCATTTGGACTTTTTGAACAAGTTGGATACCGGGGATTTACGACAGTTGAAACACCAGGTCCGAGATGCTCTGGCACAGTTGGCGGGCGATGTGGACTGGAAGACGTGGCAACGAACCATTCGAGAGCTCAACGCGAAATACGGATTCGACTTGTTGTACGGTAATGGCGGGCATTACGAGGGGCGCCATTGGAGGGAGTGGAAAGAGATCCAGTATTCGACGAGCAATTCCGACTATGATCGTACTGTGGCCTTCCGCAACCGAATGGGCCAGTGGTGCAACAACGCCAAGTGGAAGGCTGAAGGTGGCGATGCCGCTGGATGTGCATTGATGTGGTTGACTTTCGTCATCCAGCTGCACGATGTGTTGCAGGTGTACCGGCCAGACGTTTGCTAAAGTAGTATACTGTTGTGGTCGCCCTTCATATTGATTTGTATACAGAGCCTGAATGATATATATTAGTGGCAAGGTGTGTATTCTGTGTCTTTGATAGACAGTAGATATCAGTTAGTCCTTTATCAACACCAACTCTAACTTGAGCGTAAGATGCGCCGTCAGTGAGGACTGTCACGCAGGACAGTATCACTGTCAACTGAGGTAATCTTCCACACAGCATGTGTACCGACCAGTCACGCCTCTTCTTAAACGTATAGGTCCTTTAAAATAATCCTGTGCGAGCTCTAGAGTTTGAAGATGGTGGCTCTGGGGCAGGAATGTAGCAACATCCTCGGGGCGGGTATGGGCGGACATAGAGAACTTCTTCCCATGTACCACTACTGGTCCGCTGGAGGGTAGGATATTTGATACAGTACATTCTCGACTAAGGTTTACTGATGCCACTTTCCGGCTTTTCTATGATTTACAAGTGTCGGTTATATCTAGTGCCAGGCGTCAGGTGGGATCAAAGTTGATTACCTAGCGAGATTCCGTTCGAGTGTGATTTGACGAGAAACGATTAAGGAAACACGGCGACGACATGACATTAGTGCCTATGCAGGAGTGTTAAAGCCCTATGGCCAGGAAGTCATATGGGAGTAGGACCACAGCAAGCAATTATCCAATGGAGGAAGCTCAAAAGTGGGATTAAGAGGACTCCGTAGGTGTGTGGACGCTCTGGTGCCTAGATCTAAGCGCACTTAGCGAGTTCGGCTGTCGATACAGTAAAGTTGGTCTCCAGCAATTGCTGAGTGATGCGTCATTATCGCCTTTGGGCCAGCAAGCACTAGCTTCAAATCCCACGATGCTGCCCACCAACTTCTAGATCCGTTCGTGACAGTTTGTGATCATCCCGACCCGAGAGGATGGCATAATATTCTATTTTGTGACGAGACCGTTCGAAAACTAGGAAGACATTTAGGGTGGGAGGCCACACACCCAGCTGCGCGGGCTTCTAGGTCATCGAAAAGTCAGAGGAATTGGGTTGTCCTCGATAAAGACTAATCCAACTTGCGCAAGACTGCCCAGGATTGGGGTAGGGGTCGGTTTCCACTGGCTTGCACCTTGTCTCCCGGAGCCACTTAGTATAATGGCTGCAAAGGGAGATATTTGACCTACTCGTATTAGACCCCTGTCATTTTGACCCTAAGAGGAAAAGGATTGTGTGTACTTAGGCCAAACCCGACGTGTTTTACGTATTGGTTATTATGCTAGTCTCTCCACCTATATTTGGTTTATCTTCTAACCACGTTGTACAAACCAGTGTTTCTGAAGCTTGCTTTGAACGTCCGTCTATTAGGTTACTTCTCTTCGTTGTCTACGCTGTGTGTGCCTTTTGCTTGTCGGTTATGATCTCTTAGCATTCGACGCAGTATTGCTTCCAGGGCTGTACTAATATAACCTCATAGATTAGTAATGCTTGTAGCGGAACCTAGCGAGGCGCTAACAGAGGCTTAGTTGACGCCTTTGCTTAGCCTGGCCAGGTTTTTCAACTCGACCCAGTGCTTCATCATAATCCTGGCCACAGCAGAAGATACTATGACTAATTATGGTGTGATCGCGTCCACGGAAAAGAGCGCAAGTTAGTCGGCACAGGATAGTAAAACCTCCCTCGTTTTCTCCCCTTCAATCATGTTGTTTGCTTCACAGCTAATTCTGCACCCATAATCGTGGGATTGGTTGGCGGCAACACAAAAGCTACAGAGCCCTACTTGGGTGGCACTTTTAACGGAAATTCATTTGATAACCTGGCCTATGTAGAAGACAGGGATAATCACTAGTGTCAGGAATTCACTGACTGGGATGTGAAAAATAGCTCTCAAGTGGAGGATATCACCCAAAATTACATGGATTGCAGTTTCGTTCTGACACGGAAACCCAGGCCGGGCAATGGCGAGTTTGTGGTTGAAATAGTCCAGCATCTCCCTACCCTCCATTGACGTATTGTGAGATGATATGATGAAGTAGTAGTAAGACAATATTGAGCGATAGGGCCAAGTCGCCTCCGTTAGGCCACTGCATGTAACTCCACACCCATCGTAGAAGCGTAGTGAACAGTACGATAGCAAGTACACTGAAACGTCGTCAACTTCGCATGTTCCAGTCAGTTGTAGACAGAACCCTACTTACCTTGACGGGTTTCGCAAAATCCTCTTGAGAGTACTCACAGTCCGCGAAGGAACTGGTGGGGAGGCATGAGAGGAAGAATGAGGGATCAACGTAGCGGTTCTTTTATCAGCATCCATTTGGCTCAATCTGGCAAGAAAAATACTATTTCAGTGGCTCAAAAAAGGGAAGAAGGCAGGTTGCACGGAATAGTTGCATTAATCGTTGCTGGTTAGAACAAAAGACCAGATACTTAACCGACCCCGACAAGGTCCGTGTGGAGTGTCGGGGAATGTTCGACCATGGCCGATACGAACAGGCCCTAGCATCGGTAGGGCTGATGAGTATGTATAGTTTTTTTGATAGACTACCGACTCTGTAGACTAGTTTTGTGGTTCTGGTTAAATTGAACACAGTCGAAACTTGTCCGGAGAGGACGCCGTATATGTAGGTCTTGAGCACATAATAACAACGCGACGTAGTAGTCTAGACCTACGATAGCTAAGGATATATTTCACGTCAATCCAAGTGCACGTACGCAAGAAGTATTATTCCGAGAATACCGAGGTTATCGATCTGGCGCTATGGTGGAGACGGTTCTAAGACGTGCCAACCAGAAAGATATCCTGTACAAACTAGATGGGTTTGCATGGCCAAGCTGCCTGAATGAGAGGGCAAACCCCGTATTACCCCGACTTCGGACAGATCTTTAACTCCAGTGGGCTGCCGGACTATCACCACCCACGATAAGTGGTCGTCTGTTTTAGGCCTCTCTCTCTCTCTTCGTTATTCTTGTTATTAATTGATTTTCTGTCCCAGTTCCTCCCAATTACTCGAGATACAAGCCGAGGATAGCTGGTTTGTGGGTGATAAGTTGCCAAGAGGAATCTCGTATCCTTTTGCCGCGCGGAATGTTGACACGGCGATAGCAACAGAAATTTACAACGCGAGTGTGGCTACTGGGTCAAATACATGTCTTGTGAAATATGCCAGGATGATTGAAGCGAAAGAATTATCCGTTTTTCTCCATAGTGTTGGGGCAGGTTTGGTGCTTCAACTGAGCTTTCCTGCTCTCCGACAGGTCACAGCATCTATCCTGACCCTTGTGAGTAGCAGACGTTATGGTACCCACGTATATACCGAGAAGAATGGAAGACCCAAGACGCAACCGGCCAAGCGAGTTTGGTTTCTGTTGACATGCATGGTGTGTGGTTGCTTCATCGCTATCCTGCGGGTTGCGACTCCCGCCAATAATGGGTTCCTCCTTGAACGCTGGCTGCAACTGACGACCTGGGTGAGTCTAGAAATGTGTTAGTTGTGGTATATACTGACAGCTGTAAGATTGTCATGCTGGTCCATCATACCACGCTTGCGACCGAGTCAGTATCTAGTGCAAGATATGTGATTGGATTGAGAGGATGCCTTAGCTGCCTCGTAGTAGCATTACTCTCGGTAGTTGAGCAATACACGGGCGAGGAAGCAAAGAAATCGTCCGAGGCGCTGCTTGTGCTGGCGCGAATGAACCACGCAATCATTGGAATATCAATCGTGATCACTCTGTCATTGCCGCGACGATCCCGCATATTCCGGGACGGAAAGGCAATTGACGGTGAGGGTTCATCCTCCATTCTAGGGCGTCTTTCTTTCCACTGGGTGAGCGAATTGGTCGCGGTGGCCGAAGCCCGACGTCGGGTCACCCTGGGTGATCTACCGGAGCTGGATGATCGGACACGAGCAGGGATTCTGCAGGAAGAATTTACACAAGCCGCGTGTAATAAGGCATCACATCGCTGTGATGAATGGTCTTTGTTCAGGCTACTGCTCCTTTCGCATGGCAAATGCCTGCGCAATCAGGTTATGCTTTCTATCCCGCTCGCTGTTGTAGCGTTTACACCACAGTTGGCATTGTGGATGATGCTGCAATTGCTGGAAGAACAGTCAACGAGGCAGTCAGATACTGCATCCTTGGCGTGGTGGGCATTGGTCTGTGGCCTCACGATTGGTTTCTCTGCGTGGCTCGAGAACTGGCTGTTGTGGCTGGCCATGAATAAGATCTCGGTTCCCTTGACACAGCAACTGACGGCGATTCTGTACCACAAACTCATCAGACACTCTCAGCTGGCTGGGGATAGTCTCAACGAGCAGAACCTCACAAACCTCATCTCCATGGACACGCAGCGCATTGCGACCGTGGCAGGATTTCTCTATTCGAACGTTCTACAGGCAATGAAGCTAATCGTCGCGAGTACCCTGCTGGCACACTTACTAGGATGGCAAAGTTTGCTTGCAGGGCTTTCCACCTTGCTCGTCATTACGCCGTTGCACCGGATCTTTCTGCAGAGGTATGGAGCAGCGGAGCGAGCCTTGACAGGTCTTCGGGATAGTAAAATGGCTGCCTTAACAGAGGCCCTACAATGTATCCGACAGGTCAAGATCGCCGCACTGGAACGCAAGTGGGAGGTTAAAATCAATCAGCTTCTTGAACGAGGGCTGCAAGAACACCGTGCCGCTTTCCACTGGTATTTAATGAATTTGGCTTGCCATCTAGTAGGACCTGTTCTGGTCTCAGCCACGGCTATAGGGATCTACACGTGGATACATGGCAGTCTGACCCCCTCTGTGGCGTTTCCTGCCCTGTCTCTGCTGGGATACATTCAGTTCATCCTAGGGCTCATTCCTGATCTATGGTCTGGGATCGTTGGCGCCAGGATTAGCTTGAGGCGGATGGGCCACTTTCTTGAAACGGAGAAGGTATCGTCGACCATAGTCCCAGGTGAACGTATAGAATTTCAGAGCGCCACAATATGTTATGAAAGCTCGGAAGGGGCTCAGGGCTCAGGGAGCTTGCGCGACGTAACAGCCAGCTTCCCACCTAAAGAGCTAAGCATCATCACGGGGGCTACGGGCATGGGGAAGAGCCTGCTTCTACGAACGATTCTGGACGAGTGCCACATACAGTCTGGAATCCTGCGACGTCCGGTACCAGCATCACACGACGAGATATATGGACAGACAACGCCTGCACAACAAAGGTGGGTGATTGATCACGCCGTCGCATTTGTCCCCCAACTTCCGTGGAACGAAGCTGCCACAATACGCGATAATATTCTCTTCGGCCTGCCTCTTGAGCCGGAAAGATATCAATCTGTGCTCCATGCCTGCGCGTTGACGGAGGACCTTGAGCAACTTGAGCACGGCGATCTGACTGATATCGGCCCCAATGGGTGTAAGCTGAGTGGGGGACAAAAGACGCGTGTCGCACTTGCTCGAGCCTTGTACTCACGAGCGGGAATCCTGCTGCTGGATGACATTTTCAGTGCTGTCGATATTCACACCGCGCGGCATATCTTCATCCATGGCTTGACGGGTGAGCTCGCCCAAGGCCGAACGCGAATTTTGGTGACGCACCATGTTCAGCTTTGTGCCTCTAAGGCCAAATATCTGGTATCTCTCGATAATGGGACAATTGCTTTCGCAGGAATCCCATCCCGTCCATTGGTCCCGAGCCCCGAAGAGAATGGAGATACGCCAGATAGTGAAAGCAAGCATGACATACATACGCCCGAGTCGACACCAGTTGCACACTCATACAACACACTAGTCTCGGCGGATGATCCGGCCGAGAGAACGAAGGGCGCTTTCATGGAGGATGGCCGTTCACGACAGAACCTAGTTCGCCGGGACATATTACGCCACTACATTCAGACTAGCGGTGGGTGGAGGTCGTGGGCTGTCGTAGCCGGGAGCTATATTGGCTATAATGGTCTTTTACTTGCTTTGGTATGCGCCCTTACCGTTCCACTATTGAGAATTCCATTATAATCGATAAACTAATGCTGAGAACTTAGTACTCCTGGGTGCGCCTGTGGACCGAAAGCGGATCCTCAACCACACCGGACCCTCGAAAAATGGGATATTACACCCTTGGCTATACTATTATTGCATGTACCGCATGTGTACTGGGGACATTGCGATCCTACTTCGTGTTTGATGTCTCACTCCATGCTGCCGGGGAGCTATTCCACCAAACAATTCATGCCCTGCTGCAAGCACAACTTCAGTGGCTAGAGTCCATACCTACCGGGAACTTGATCAATCTGTTCGCTTCGGACTTTTATCTCATTGACTCACGACTGGGATTTGACCTGATCGGGCTGTTCAGCGCTGCCATGGACTGTGTTGGTGTGATCATGGGTGCGGTTTTGGTTTGTCCGGCGTTGACAATCATCGCCGCAATCCTTCTTTGCGCAGTGATCTGGTATACGAAGCGCTACGTCGTGGCGGTCTGTGAAATTAAACAACTCGAGGCAACCACAAGGGGTACAGTTTATGAACATTTTAACATGACCTCGCAAGGGCTTAGTACCATCCAGGCATTCCGCAGGGGTGAAGACTATACCCGCATTATGCATGCAAAGATTGACCAACAGGCCAAGACCTCGTGGTATTTATATCTGCTCAACCGCTGGCTGACATTTCGTATTAATGTGTTGGGCACGCTCTTCTCCTTATTTACTCTTTTCTTCGTTGTCAGCAGCCCATCGATCACAGGCTCTTTCGCCGGGTTTGCCCTGGTGTTTACCAACCATCTCTGTCATGCACTGGTCATGTTAAGTCGAACGTATGCGACCGCAGAGATGGACTTCAGCGCGGTGGAAAGAGCCATGGAATATACTGAGGTACCAACAGAAAATAGTGACGGTGAGGATGCTCCGGACCGGTGGCCTACAGAGGGAAGATTGTCTGTCCGGAGCCTGACCGTAGCCTACTCGCCGGAGCTTTCTCCTGTCCTTCACAATATCACCTTTACCGTGGAACCCGGACAACGCCTTGGAGTCGTTGGACGGACCGGTGCAGGCAAATCCTCGCTTGCACTGGCACTCCTCCGTTGTCTAGAGGCACGCGAGGGGGCAATTTCAATTGATGGCATTGATATAAGTACTATTAAATTGCATCACCTGCGCAGAAGACTCGCCATGATTCCGCAAAACCCAATCCTTTTCACAGGCACCGTGCGATCCAACCTGGATCCATTTGACCAGTATTCCGATGACTCGTTAATCCAGGCACTTAAGCGTGTCGCCTGGGACAATCCTGAGGCGCTCCACGCGTCCGTGTCCGATGGAGGGTCAAACCTGTCTTGTGGTGAGCGCCAGATACTGTGCCTTGCGAGAGCGATGCTGTCAGCCCCCGCTGTGCTTGTTATGGATGAAGCGACATCTGCTATGGATCATGACACCGATCAGATGATCCAGCGTTCTATTCGCTCTCAGATTGGAAAGAAGAGCCCGACACTTATTGTTATCGCACATCGTCTACAAACTATTGCCGACTTTGACCGTGTGCTCGTCCTCCACGAAGGAAGGGCAGTGGAATTCGGGTCTCCCCAAGATTTGATGCAGTCCAAAAACGGGCTATTCCGACAGTTGGTGGACGATGATGTGGGTAAAGAGAACCTCTATGACCAGATGAATATTGCAGGAAGGTACACGCTATAGTAAAACCATGACTTTTGTTTATTTCTACTTCTCCCACCTTTCTGCCTGTGGGCGCGCTGGCAAACCCTCAGCTCGGTATGCGTGCAGTGATCCCGTTTTGGGCGATTTAGATGCGTGGGCCAAACCCCCATGTGGAGGATCGGAACAGAGGAAATCAAATGCTACGATGAAAAATGGGTCGGGCAAATGCGGAGGTCCAGAGACAAACTCCACTCTTCAGCATTAAGAGTGGAGAGAAAATACGAGGACGATCATCCTTTCGGGAATCAATCGCCGAGTGCGTGCTATTTGCATCAAGGATAGACCATCCTCCAGACTGCCCCGCGCGAGATGTGGCGGGGTATCTTGATAGCCTTGTGTAGTTGCAACGAAATATTATAGGGCGTGTTTTATTAGGTTCATCGGTGAGGCTTGTGCCAAGTCAAGGCCTTTCTAGTCGGGGGACAGCATCCGAGAGATGCATCGCATGCTCGATTCTTCACACATGTCAGGATGCAGATCCCTGATGAAACCAAGCTAAGGGATTCGCCAAGAAAAGGGCGAACGGAGGCAGTAAGAGTGGGATAAGGTGATGAACTTGGCTCCGTTATTTACCTGTCCACCTCACCATCCCTCGACTTTCTATCCACAAGTGTATGTAGCATACCATATTCTCTCCCATCATGGCTATGACACCACAAACGTCGGACTCCTCTCTATCGGTGGGGTCCGTTCGATCCATCCAGGAGCCAATCGCAGTGGTTAGCATGGCATGTCGATTGCCCGGACATAGTGACTCTCCTCAGAAACTATGGGAATTCCTGATAAAAGGAGGTGTGGCAGACACCACTGTTCCGAAAACACGCTTCAACCTGGAGGCCTTCTACGATGGGTCTGATAGGCCTAAAACAATGCGCTCTCCCGGCGCCATGTTTATGGAATCCGTTGATCCGGCGAAGTTCGATGCGTCATTCTTTAACATTTCAGCGCAGGAGGCAACGGCCATGGACCCGCAGCAACGGATCATCTTAGAGGTTATCTATGAAGCATTAGAGAATGCCGGACTTACATTGGAGTCGCTAGCGGGCCAAAGATATGGTTGCTTCGTCGGAGGTCACCCTGGAGGTTCGTAACGATCATCCCCGATTTAGGATCACAACTGCATGCTGACATTCAGCTAGACTACTGGGACGTATTCGCCCGGGATCCGGACTCTAGACCGGTGAATGCGGGCATTGGTGGCTCCGGAACCATGCTGAGCAATCGCGTGAGTCACTTCCTGGGTATTACAGGTCCTAGGTACATCTTGTCTTGCGCTAGATCCTCCAGCATAAGGATACTGACGAAGACGCAGTATGTCCCTTGATACCGCATGCTCCAGCTCGTTGGTGGCACTCGACATGGCATGTAAATTCCTTCAAACTGGAGAGATTAACGGTGCCGTCATCGCGGCATCCAACCTGGTGCTGCAGTAAGCCATACTCGCATAGCCCCATCAAATAGAGAAATATAAATATGCTGACTGAAACTAGCCCGGAATATGGTTGTGACAGTATGTAAAGCATGTACGGCGTCAGACTTCAGCGACTAATGACTTGGTGCAGCTGGACCGATCAGAAACACCCACTCGCCAACAGGACGCTGTCACACATTCGACGCCAAAGCAGACGGGTACATCAAGGCAGAAGGAATCAATGCCGTGATATTGAAACGACTTGATGATGCCATCCGGGACGGGGACCCCATCCGTGCAGTCATTCGAGGTACGGCGAATAACCACAGCGGTCGTACTCCTGGTATTGCGTCGCCCAGTGCCGATGCCCAAGCCGCTGCCGTACGCACCGCATATGAGAATGCCAACATCACCGACTTTTCGCTCACGTCGTACCTGGAATGCCATGGAACCGGCACCTTGGCTGGAGACCCGGTTGAGGTGGCTGGTGTCTCCTCGGTCTTCGCACCGTCCCGGGCGCATGATAGACCACTGCACATTGGATCGGTATGGATATCACATCTTAGAGTGACAGACACTAATGCACGATTTAGATCAAAAGTAACATAGGGCATTCAGAGACCGCGGCAGGGTTGTCTGGCTTGATGAAAGCTATCATGATCTTGGAAACAGGGCTTATTCCAGGCAACCCGACTTTTGAGACGCCTAATCCCAAGAGTACGTAAAAAGTGGCGGAGTGGGCTTCTTGACAGTGTGTGCTAAAACCAGACAGTTGACTTCAGTGGATCGAGGGTAAAGGTTAGTCAAAGTGTCGTCCCTTTCCCAAACCACGTCCCGTTTCGACGCGTCGGTGTGAACAACTTTGGATTTGGTGGCAGCAACTCTCACGCAATCTTGGAAGAGCCCAGGGTTGTTCATTTGGATTACTGTCCCACACATAAATCGTCCTACACAACTCCTAGTCCGGACTCTGTAGTAGAGGAGTCGGTGAATCAACCCTATATTCTATGCTTCTCAGCAAACAACAAGGACTCTCTCAAAGATTATATTGAGAAACTTTCTCAGCACTGCACCAGCCCAGACGTACACCTCAATGTCCGAGATGTGGCCTACACACTCGGCGTGCGCAGAAGCAAACACTTCCACCGGGGCTATCTCATTACCGACAACCTAAAGCATCTCGACCCGACAAAAGTGGTTTACGGTAAGAAAAGTGTCAACGCCGTGAATGTGGGCTTTGTCTTTACCGGCCAAGGCGCACAATGGCCTCAGATGGGCTTAGAGCTACTGACATCATTTCCTGTGGCAAGGAGATGTGTGGAGAGACTGGAAACTGTCTTGCAACGTCTACCCAACAAGCCGACATGGTCATTATACGAGGAATTGACCAGGCCATGTAGTCCTGAGCATGTCCGAAATCCAGAGCTAAGTCAACCATTGGTCACTGCATTGCAAATAGCAATGATCGAACTCTTCCGAAGTTGGGGAATCTCGCCCACCAGTGTTGTTGGTCATTCCTCGGGCGAGATTGCGGCTGCATATGCGGCTGGCTACCTGAGCGATGCCGAAGCGATCGTTGTCGCATACCATCGTGGCATGGCTTCTCAGAAGGGACAACTAAGCGATACCCCACCTCTGGGGATGCTCGCGGTCGGATTAGGTGCAGAGCAAGTCAGGCCTTACATTGATGTGTTGGAAGGGGTCGAGATTGCGTGCTACAATAGCCCTGCCAGCGTGACATTATCTGGGCTTTCCTCAGTGCTCGAGCAAGTGAAAGCCAGACTCACGGAGGGTGGTGTCTTCGCTCGAATGCTGCAGGTAGAGCTTGCATACCATTCCACATATATGGAGACGATTGGTGAAGTATATGAGAGTCTGCTTAACCGTGACCTCCCAGCAATCGCGCGGGAATTCCCACTACCAGGCGACGTCACTATGTTTTCCTCGGTCACAGGATCCCAACAAGTAGCGTGTCCGAACATTGAATACTGGAAGAGGAACATGACCTCTCCGGTTCGCTTCGAGGATGCGGCTCGTGCTATGTTGTGTGAAAACTCCTCGGTGACGTTGTTGGTTGAAATTGGGCCTCATGGTGCGCTTAAGGGGCCTATCACACAGATCCAAAGGGTCCTCGAGGGGGCACCATCCAAGGTTTCCTATCTTTCGGCATTGAATCGAGGGCCTGAGTCAATCCATCACACACTCGCAGTCGCCGGTCAACTCTTTCTGGCGGGGGCTTCGGTCGACCTTGAGAGGGTTATCACAGATAGTCAAGGAACCCGGCCCATGGTGATCGTGGACCTGCCGAACTACTGCTGGGACCATTCCACTTCGTACTGGTTCGAGACGCAATCGAGCAAGGACTGGAGATTTCGACCCTTTGTGCACCATGACCTGCTGGGAAGTAAAATTCTTGGCACATCGTGGCTCCACCCAACATTCAAGAAAACCATGGATCTCAGTCATCTCCCGTGGTTACGGGATCACCGAATCGGAACGGACGTCGTCTTCCCTGCATCAGGATATATCACAATGGCAGTCGAGGCAATGTACCAGACAAGCTGCATGCGTAAACCAACCCGTCCATTTCCCCTTCCCAACGAATTAGGCTACCAGTTGCGCAATATCCGATTCAATGCAGCACTTGTTTTGGAAGAAGACGTGGACAGCGAGATCTATCTCACAATGAATCCATTCTCAGGAGGAAATGAGAACTGGTCTGAGTTCTCCATATCATCTCATAGAGATGGTGCCATTACACATCATGCAACTGGATTAATCCGGCTCCAAGAGCCCGTCATTGACCCGGCCGATGAGACGGATATTGCGCCATTCGAGCATGCCTCTCCCGGCCATTTATGGACAAAGGCCTGCGCTGAGCTGGGATATCATTATGGCCCCGCATTCCATCTGTTGGAGAAGGTGGAATCCCGTGCTGGGCAGCGACGGGCGCGCGCATTGATCACACTAGCGGACCCTCCTTCAGCTCATGATCCTCAGTCTTTGTATCCCGTTCATCCTGCTGCGCTTGATGGTGTATTGCGAGCCGTGGTACCTGCAGCTATCGCTGGAGACCGGAGCAGAATGGCCGAGACCCTGATTCCTGCTATGATCGATGACTTAATTATTAACCCCACCCATAGACCAGATGCGGGCATAGCGGTTGCTTCTAGCTATTACTCTGGGCGTGGAAGAGAAGATACCGAGAAGAGTTATCTAGGAAGCACCTCTGTATATGACTCAACCACTGGTGCTCTACTGATTCGAATGACCGGATTATCGAGCCACAGGATTGATCTAGGAATTGATCCGATCACTCGGCATACCCTCGTCCACGACGTCCTGAAGCCGGATATTTCCATGTTGAACGTGGAAGCTGTACAGCAACTTGGACAAGTTCACACGAATATGACTCCATTGCTTCTTCAATTAATGGTCCATAAGAAGCCTACCCTAAAGGTGCTTGAGCTTGATTTGGGAACCCGTGAACCAGGTAGCCTGTGGTTTGAATCTCTGGAAACGGGTGATGATTTGCAGTGTCAATACCGTTATGTAGCCCGTGATGCTACAAACCTCTCTGGTGTGGAATCGAAGTACCGGGATCAAGCAAACACCTCCTTCCAGCTTCTAGATGCTGATTGCAGTCACCTGGGTGTTGGGGAACAAGAACGATTTGACTTGATAATATTGAAAGCCATCTCGCCTTTGCCTCAAAAGTCAGCCTTCGTCGTGAGTGCCGTGAAAGACTTGATATCGCTTGATGGACATATACTCGCAATCGATTACACAGAGGCGAGTCTTAATCCTCACTCAGAAACGTCTTTGGTTCGCGTGGTCCAGAATATGACATCCGGAAGGGTGCTCTCCATTCCATCTGAGCGACAGGCAGTCTTCCTTTGCATGCCACTAGTAGCCCCAGACTGCGCTCCTCCGGCAGCCAAGGAGCTGCACGTCATCTATATGGAGGAGAATACCAGCCTGCCGCCTATAGCTGAACGTTTGTTGACAGAAGCAGGGTGGCAAATCACTCAACATCAATATCTGACCGCAAATGTTCCCGCTGGTGCTCTGGTACTTATTACTGATGAGCTATACTCACCCCTTCTCACACATATTACTGAGGAACAATGGTTGTGCCTTCACCACCTCATTACAAGCGGCTCTAAGCTTGTCTGGGTCACTCGGGGCGGCCAACTCTCTGCCTCTGAGCCGGGCAATGCCCTAGCTGGTGGGCTTTTCCGCTCAATCCGGTCCGAGGATCCCGCGGCCACACTAATCACATTGGATATACAAAGTCAAGATGGGGCTGCGGCACTGGCCTGTCTTCCTGTCGTTTTGGAGCAGCTCCAGATGCGCGAAGTTGGTTTAGAAAATGAATATGTAGAGAAGGATGGCATTCTACACATCCATCGAGTCCTACCCTACCATCCTCTGAGCCACGATATTCAATCATGGAGGGAGGGGTTTGTGGAGACACCACTGTCCACCGATGGTCCCATCACGCGTCTAGTAGCCGAGGATATCGGTACTCTAGAGGGCCTACGCTTCGTCCAAACTCCGGACGACAACCTCCCTGACAATCATGTTGAAATTGAGATTCAGGCCGCTGGCCTTAATTTCAAAGATGTTGCTGTTACAATGGGCATAGTACCCGAGAATGAGCACCTACTGGGCCTGGAAGGATCGGGCATCATTCGTCGTGTTGGATCCAACATTGATGATCAATCTATTGTCGGGACTTCTGTCGTCTTCATGGAGAAAGGAGCGTTCGCCAACCGTATCCAGGTTCCTTTAGATTTCACACATCCTATCCCCAAGACGATGTCCTTCAGCGAGGCAGCTACAATTCCAGTCGCCTTCTGTACGGCACTCTATTCCTTGTTTGATATGGCAGATCTACAGCCCGGACAGTCGGTTCTTATTCATTCTGCATCTGGGGGTGTTGGCATCGCCTGTATTCAATTAGCTCAATATGTCGGAGCTGAGATCTACGTGACTGTTGGTAGTGACGCAAAACGGCGCTTCCTACATGACACATATCAGATCCCGTATGAACGCATGTTCTCATCCCGATGTTCCAAGTTTGCAGCAGGAATCATGAAGGCCACCAATGGAGAGGGTGTCGATGTTATTGTCAACTCGATCACGGGCGACTTACTAGATGCAACATGGAGGCTCTGTGCCGCTGGAGGCATTCTGGTTGAGCTGGGCAAGAGAGATATGGTAGAGCGTAACACTCTATCCATGGAGCCTTTCGACCGGGGCTGCTCCTTCCGTGCTGTAGACCTTTCACATCCAAAGCTATTGCGGAAATTGCCTAGGTATGTTAAACTGATTTCCATTGATGTTTCATATGCTCATCTCAGTAATAGTATTCTTCGCCGTGTCTTTAACCTGGCCATCAATGGTCATATCCGGCCTATTGATCCAATTACAAGCTTCCCCATCACACAGGCCGCGGAGGCATTTTCCTTTATGCGTAGTGGCAAACACATTGGGAAGGTTGTGATTCATGGCATGGCTACCACGGAAAAGCCCACAGCAGCGGTACGGCCTCTTCGCCAGGATATTACCTTCACTGCCGAATCTGCCTATCTCATTGTAGGCGGGCTCAAAGGTCTGTGTGGCAGCTTAGCCTTGCACCTGGCTCAGCGAGGTGCTCGCCATTTGGTGGTGATGTCTCGTAGCGGATGTGCGGATCCTCGCTCACAAGCAGTCATTTCCAATTGTAAGTCTCTTGGATGCAATATCCATGTCTGCCGCGGTGATGTGTCGCGCATCATCGACGTGCGACAGGCTTTTAAACAAGCTCCTGTTCCCATCAGGGGTGTCATACAGGGTGTGATGCTCCTGCGCGACCGACCCTATGAGCTGATGACGATCAACGAGTTTCACGAATCTATTGAGGGCAAGGTCCAAGGCACATGGAACCTACACAATGTCTCCATCGAAAGCGGCCTTGAACTAGACTTCTTCCTCCTCCTTTCAAGCATCTCCAGCGTGGTGGGGACCCCAGGGCAAGCAAACTACGCGGCTGCCAACAGTTTCCTTGACTCCTTCGCCGCTTATCGACGATCAATGGGACTTGCCGCGCAGACGATTAACCTGGGTGTGGTGGAAGATGTTGGGGTTGTGGCCGAGTCTGATGACCTATCTCAGCGTCTTGAATCATCCAGAGACTTGATTGGCATCCCTGAACGTGTGCTCCATCGTATCGTGGATTATTCACTCCGGCAGCAGTTTCTTCAGTCTACCTGCCAGCCAGATTCGGGGTCTTCGGAATTCCCAACTCGACTCATAACTGGACTCGCGGTGCCTCAAGACCCAACTCAATCTGGCCTCCGATTCAATCCTCTCTTCCGCGGACTCTTTGTTGGAAATTCGAACTCCCATGCCAATGCAGGGAAGCCGACTGACGAGCTCGCGGCCGCACTTCAATCGTTCCACGCCATGATTCGTGCCGGTGTGGCGGCCGAGGAGCTGCAGGAACCGTGTCTGAGCATCCTCGCCACTCGGCTGGCGCGCATGTTGCGCTACAATGCAAACCAACAGATTGAGCCTGGGCAGCCGCTATCCGTCTATGGGCTGGATTCTCTCTCCATGGTGGAACTGCGGAATTGGATCAAGGCTCAGATGGGAGCCGCCGTGACGACGTTCGATGTCCTTAACGCCAATAGTTTGATCATGTTGGCACAACGGGTGGTAAATAAGTTACGCCGTGAATAGATAATCACTGTGTGAACTTTCGCATACTGTCATGCTATGCTGAACGAGGGTGGTGATAGGTGGACGGTGGGATATAGACTAGACTTCGGTATAAGGACTCGTTTTATTTGTGCTAAATATTCTTGAACAGCTCAAAGTTAAGCAACAGTGATTGCAGGTATTTCCATGTAAAGTGCCGTCGTACCTATGTTTTGCTCTTTCTGATGGGCTTGCTGTCCAGATGAGACTGACTGGAACACCTTAGTTATCATAGATTCTGTGGACAACCTACAAAAACCCTTAAATTGACCGATAAATGTTGAGATTCTATGCATGAAAGGTTAGTCTTCAGGGCCAACAATGATCTATGAAGAGTATCCAACATTTCGAATGTTATTGACACGGCCTTGTCGAACAAGCCCCCGATTAAGAGTCGTGTACATTGCAAGTTAATGTATATGAACATAAATAATTCTATTGTCCGGAGGGCGAGATTGCCCAACTCCACACCAACGGACTAGCATGAGTTCACACTTCCACCGATAAGTTCATAGAGGTCATCGCAGAGTAAAGAAAACGTTCCGTCATTCAATCCTTCATGACAATTCATATATACGGGTTTCAAAACAAAGCCACACGCGAGATATCACTCAGACTACATATACATCTGTACCCGCATATTACTCGATCAGGGCTCAGCACTGATCTGGCTCACACGTCGGCCGTTGTTCTGCAGTCTGTCGGCAGCAAGCGTGGCAGCGAACTTGCTGTTTGCACGGATTTGCGGTCCCTTCCAATAGAAGATATAGATGGGAATGACGACAAGACAGGAAAGACAAGCCAGAATAGTGCTTGCGTATTGAACATGCCACTCGTCGCCGATATTGGAGTACATGGGCGTCGCGTACATAGCTGAGATACCCGCGAGAAGATCCCGAGCGAAGGCATTACCACCCGTCGCGGAGGCCGAGTAGACGCCATAGGAAGCGACCATGTAATCAACCGAGGAGAGGTAAATGGCATAGTTGGCAATACCGACACATGCGGAGAAGATCATCGAAGCGATCCAATGGACATTGCGCGAGTCCCCTGCAGCGAAGGTCGTCCAGGCAAAGCCAAACAAACCGATGGGTTCCAGTGGCGCGAGGAAGAGCAGCCACTTGAGGCGACGCTCAGGTGGGATCGCCGCATCACCGTGTCGGAGACGAAGCTTCTCGTCCCGCATAAACCAAGGAAAGTAGCTGAAGTAGGCGATGAAGTAGGCAGCGTTGATAGGAATCACTGCCCACGCCTGTCCCAGCGTACCAAAGCCCCATCCCTGCTCGTAGACGATGGCAAAGCTTTCGAGGAAGGTAAAGATCAGAGCATCGGAGAAACCAGACAGCAGGGACAGGCAAAGCACAATGGGCTCGCGCAACAGCATGTGGAATGGTCGCATCCAGATCTTGCCAGCTTCCTTGAATGAGATCCGAGGAACTTTCAGCTCGTTGGGTCCGTAGATGTTCGAGTCCTCCCCTGACTTCCGGCGGCGCTTCGCCTCCCTGTCCATAATGATCGTGGAACGACTCTCGGGCATGAAAAAGATGATGACCTGGGTTACTGCTCCGAAGATGAGCTGGATCCAGAAGAACCATTGCCAGTCAAGGACTAAATAATGTCAACCACTTTGGTTAGCAGAAAAGTCATCTCCAGCGGTAGAGAGGAAGGAAGGGCTGCTTACAGCGCGCAATAGGGCCACCAATCACACCGCCGATACTGGTACCAATACAAGAGGACAAGACGATAAATGCAAGCGGGAACTGCTGCGTCTCGGACTCGTAGATATCGGCAATAAGACCGAGAGTGACACTGCCACCCGCAGTAGAAATACCACCCTATGCGATGTTAGTTGGCCTAGCTCTCAAGCCTTTGCTTGCCAGAGGAGGGAGAAACAACCAAGGCACGAGCGACAACCATAGAGCCCCAGTTGGGGGCAAGGGCTGCTAGAATCTGCCAGATGTTGATCAAGAACATGGAGAGCTGGAGAATGGGCCAGCGACCGAACTCCTCCGACCACGGCGCCCACAGCTCACAGCCGATGGAGTAGGTCACTAGATAGGCCATTTGTCCCGTGCGTGCGTGTTGCTCGCTAATGTTGAAAGCCTCGGACAGAGGCTTGACGGCGGCCGGGTAGACAGAGGTGTTGAAGTTCATTGAGACTTGCACGAATGCGACCGCGGCGAGATAGGTCCATTTCTTCCATCGTGGCCATGAGTAGCCCAGGATCTCGTAGCAATCGGCTTCCTTCAGCTCCCGCTTTCCATCCGAGCGCTCACTTTGCTTTTCTGCGAGCTCGTCGCCAATGTCCACGGGCGCGTTCGAGTCACTGTCGGTGCCATTGCCAGAGAACGGGCTGCTCTCAGCGTGGACAGCGTGCGTTTCTCGTTGGTCGGGAAAAGACATCCGGGCATGCGTGGGTCACAAGAAATCGAGTGCAAAAGGCAAGTCTTGATGAACCTTCCCCAGGTCTTTTATTCCTATCGACCAGAGCACCGACATTCCGACCGAGGATCGATGACGTTGATGATGTAGACGATTATCTTGCACACAAGCATTGTCTCCATCGCCTTCAACTGATATTTCACATCGTGCCTGCATCGTGGTATTCAAGAACCGGTTATTCAAGGCTGATATCTTATATCATTGGCCTCCGAAATTTCCCGACTCCACCGGTTCGCTCCACTCGCACATGCCCGAATCCCATGACGTCACTGTCCTATTTTCTAATCAGCAAAGACAGTATGAGATCTCGTGAAGGCCGAGGCTGATTAAAGTCATGGTGGCGTGGTGAAGCCAAGAGACAGGTCTGTTGACCCATATGGGGTGTAGACTGGTTGTAGATCGTGAAACTGCTGATATAATATATATTAGTATCAGTACCGGGAACATACCCGTATAGCGATTGGTATTCTACCTCACAAAATATACAATCATGGTAATCGTGGAGCCAAACATGTAGATCGAATCACTTCTCCAATGGGTTGTTGGATGATCCTTGATTGGTGGACTCCGAGTTTGCTCAGCTCAACCCTACGTTCCATCGCTACAATAGAATGAACTTCTCAAGAGTCAAGCTCATCGATATAAAGAAATAACGTTTTGTTGTACGAGGCATAGTAAGTTTGACGGATCCTCGTAGTCAAGTGAGGTAAAGGATAGAGTTATGAATTTAAGGAAGCTATCATGACGATGGGTGATTCTTGATCTCGCGTGTCGTGTGGTGTATTTATGTCGTGGATTCTCCTCCCATCTGGGACTCTTCGTCAATATGGGTTCTTACTGATACAACGTTGACAGTGTGGAGTAATCTCGGAAGGATATAAGGTAGGAGAACATGCGAAATCATATTCACTCCAATACTTCGAGATCCTCGATATGTGGTACTTCGTTCTGGTACATTAGGGCTATTTCCCGCAGACACTGCCTAGTAATCGCTTCATGAGGGACAAGTTTTCTGCGAACGAGGAGCTGTTAGTATTGACATCGGCCTTGAGATCATGGAATACATACCAAAGCAACATGGCCATCTCATTGTCAGTTGCTCTTGGATCTCTTGAACTATATATCTCTCTCATCGAGGATCACCGCCATTCTATTAAGCTCAACCTCTCGAGTCATACCAGTAATGAGCAACTATCCAATCACAGACCAAGATATTTAAACAAGGAGAGTCAGTTGTTATAAATGTAACTAAAGTTGATTAAGAGGTACAATGTCCTTTTTGGCTTTGATGAGACAGGAGGGATCGGCTTAAAGGTTTTTGCGAAAGCCTTCAATCTAATTCGAATACTCACAGATCTTGACTACAACCTAAGGCCGATAAGTAAATTCTAATCTCGTTCCTCTTTTCAGCCAACCGCCAGGAGCTGCTGAAATTTCCGTATCTAAACCCCTTGGGGGCAAGTGTGGTCTTGAGGAATTTCCTACTCGGTTGTTAGTTGATGCAAGCTAGATGGCGGCCCACCACAATCACACCAATAGCATCCGGATATTCTCAAGCCACAGCTCCTTATTAAAAGCCCACCAATCTGTTCTGGCCGGGAGAGATTATCTCTTTTATAGCCCCTCGTAAAGAACCCCGCCATCGTCAGCCGCAGCTGAAGGCCCTGAGCATACGTGCCCATGCATTGGTCCGTTGTGGTTTTGGTTCAACACTAACGATACAAGCGATGCTGACAGCCTGACAGATATCCAGAATCTGACAGGAATACTAACCTGGTTCGCCGGAGACTGTCAGATGATGGCAGGCCCACAGTCCAATTCGTTTCCACTGCGGTGAAGACACCAATCATGGCGGTTTCTGGTTTCTTTTGAGGTTGCGGCCCAAAGTTGCGTGATTAGTATAAAGCGGGCTATCCCACCATAACTCGGTATGAAGTTTTATCCCACAGTGGCTTCCTCTTGATCATGCATGTTGGAGGTAGCGACCATTCCTTTTCATAGCCACGCAGCGAAAATGACGGTTTCGAAGAACCAGATCCCCTCCATCTACGAACGGGCGATCAAAAAGTACCAGGAGATCACCGACGAGCCGCTCGACGTGCAATTTCTTGCCAAGATTCAAAATGTCGAGGATCTAACCAAAGAAATCGACGCAAGGAATAATAGCTTCCGTGAATTTCGTGAGAAGAGGGGCGCGATTTTCGATGTTCTCAACGCCGCAATGATCCCGGTGCAGTTGTTCGGCAGTTTGGCAGCTGGCGGTGCCTCCATGGTCTTCCCGCCGAGTAGCCTGGTCTTTGGGGCTGTTACCTACTTAATGGGTGCTGCGAAGGGGGTGTCTGCGTCCTACGATGCGATCCAAGATTTGATGGGTACATTGAAGGTGACTAGGGGATCTACCGATGATTGAGAGCAAGGGTGTCTAAATCCAATATAGGACTTCACTATTCGGCTGAAGGCGTATAGCCGTGAGTCCATATCTGATGATCTAAGCAATAAGCTCAGCGACATTCTTGTTACATTGGTCGAGATTCTGGCCCTATCGACGAAAACCATTCGCCGAGGCCGACTGCTAAAGTTCACGCGCAATATCCTGCTTGGTAGCAATGATGCCATTCAGGGGGCGATGGGTAAGCTGGACAAGCTCACGCGAGTGGAGGCCGATCTAGTTGGGGCTGAGACGCTGACCGAGTCCAAGCGAACGGGTCGTGTTGTGGATGGGATGTCAGCCACGGTCACCTCTACCCATACCACGGTGATAGAAACTGGCATGACAGTGAACCAAGTGAATGTGCGGGTCAATGAGGTGCAGGAGATGCTTGGTACATTGCTGGTTTCGGTCAAGGAGAGCAAGCAGGAAAGCAGCGAGGATCGTGAGAAGGCATTGCAAGAACATGTGAACAAGATTCTCCGGCCCTCAAAGACGGATTCTGCCCAGGACTGGTATGATAAGATCAATAAGGCCCGTATACCGGGCACTGGAGATTGGGTTAGAGATGAGCGTATCTTCAACGAGTGGCATGACAAGGATATGCCAGTTATGTTTATATCGGGTAATCCTGGAGCTGGAAAGTCCTATATCGTGGCGAATATGATCAACTGTCTTCGCGAGTTGCATCCCCAGGGCGTTCACAACACGTCGCTTACTTCCGTGGGATTTTTCTTTTTCAAGGACGACAATCCGGGCACGAGGTCATTCCACCAGGCTTTGCGAGACCTCGCCTTGCAAATCAGCAAAAGCGACCCGGTGTACCTTAAACACCTCGCCACCATTGAAGATTACGAGATGATTGGCACACTGGAGAGCGCATGGCGTCTCCTGTTTGTCGACTACTTCGTTAAAAGGCCCAACGCCGACAGCGATGTATATATACTGTTAGATGGCGTGGATGAAGCATTCGATGAAGAGCGGAGGACATTCTTCAGTTTGGCAAAAGACCTATACGACTCTGATGAGAAGTCACATCTACAACTTGCTGTTATTGGTCGACCTCACATAAGCGACCAGTTGCTGGAAGGTCTAGAGCTGGAGGTACCAACAATTCATGTCACGACGCAAAAGAACTCTAGAGATATAAACCACTACATCCATGCCAGCATCAAGAAGTCGGTGGTTCTCCGAAGAGTGTCAGCAAAATTACGCCAGGAGATCGTGGAAAAGCTATCGGCGAGAGCAGAGGGCATGTTCCTCTGGGTGAACCTCATGCTACAAGAGCTGGTCAAGAAACGAAACGAGTCAAGTATGCGGAAGGCTCTGGATCAAGCACCCAAGGGTCTCAAAGAAATGCTTCGCCACGTTCTCCTGAGCTTTTCTACTAGCTCTAATGAGGAGGAGCTTGAGTTTCTCAATGAGATATTGCTTTGGGTTACGTGTTCGAGGCAGCCCTTGACTTTGGCCGAGGTTGAGTCCATACTCAGGCTAAAATCACCAGAAGGGGATGGGATGATCTATCCAGAAGGAGCATTGCGGCGCCAATTTGCCTCCTTCTTCAGCCTCAACCGAGAGGATGGACTCACCACAGCGGAATTGCAAATCATGTCCACTAACAGGAACGATTTGGATGAATCTGACGAGGAAGGAGAAGGTGGCGATGCTGATGAGGACGCCTTTGAGGATGTTGAGAACTTTACGGATTTTGATTCTCACAAAGAGACAACGACAGTCACTTTCTGCCACGCATCCATTGGCGATTTCTTCCGTGATCAGACGGAAGGCAAGGTTTCCGATGAGGAAAGCCATGTCCCTGTTGGTGTCGATTATCTGCATGCGAAGGCGCACGTACTCAAAACCTTCCTGAGAATCTTTACCGATAAGGAGTTCGCAGAAAAAGCGGACGATGGTGAGCATATGCTCCGTCATGCGGCCGAGAATTGGGTTCATCATCTCCTTACCACGCCCGCGTCCGATTGCTCCCTTGAGGATAGACGCGATATTGCCAAAATGCTGCTGGTGGCGCTTAGATCCGAAGAAGCGATCACTGGCTGGATAGGCTATCGAGGCTGGGTGTCGACAGAGGCTAATATTCGAGCCATCCGACAGTGGTGGGAAGATGAGGAAGTTCTAGAGTCACTAACGCCGGATGAAAGGGAGTTCATCTCCTCGACCAAGGAAGATCCCATCACAACATTAAAGCCGGTTGTCATGCTGTGCACGAAGAAATACATCGCAGACGATATGTGGTTGGCTGCTCCTGTTGCTGCTGTGGTGTGGAGCTACCAGAGTCTCATGAAGGGTAAAGAGGTCAACTTCATCGAAACATTTAACCCAACAGCTGAAGAGATCATTGCCGCTGCCGAGTTTGGAGATTTTGAAAAGAATGCGCTTTGGTATCGCAGGTGTGCCATTGTCCTGCGGCAATTGGAATACTTTGACCAGGCGTTGGATTACTTCTCTAAAGCAGTGGAACTAGAGCCTGACATGTGGCTGTGCAAAGGCGGCATGGCCATAGTATATTCAATGAAAAGGGAATGGCAGAAGGCCATTGACCTGGATGAGGAAATTGTGCAAACCTTATCGGCAAAGATTGAAGCAAATGAAGAAGACTTGGGACTCAGAGCGAGTATCCACACGTGTCTAGAACGCCTTGGCGACTCCTATCAGCAGCTTGGGGATCTAGAAAAGCGATTTGAGGCATATAAGAGGGCTCAGGCACTAACACCCTACTGTAACACGTGTATCAATGTGCTTCTCGAGCACTATGGTACAAAGCACGATCATGAAGCTACCATACACTTGCTCCAGACCTTAGCCGACACACCGGTTCCGGACGAAGACTTTTCAAGGTTGACACAGTCGTTGTGGGACAACCCCGAAGAAGACACGCGTTACTTTGTGCTCGCTGCAGATGCGGCGTTGGCTACCGATAACCTCGATTTCATGGTGGAGTCATGGCGTACTGCAGCCCGCGCAGCTAGGAAGGCGTCTAAGACGGTGACAGCCGCCCAGCTCGACATGTCCCTTGCTCGAATCTACAGTGAGTTCCTTCATGACCAGGCCAAGGCAGTCAAGCGTTGGGAGAGGATCATGAATACATACGCCTCGTCGAAGGATGAAACTGTGGTTGGCTTCGCAAAGCTGAAGGCCTCCTTTGAATTGGCAAAACAGTTTCTCTGTGACGCTGTTGAGGCAGGAATCGGAACCCCACAGGCAGAAGAAGCCGGAGCAAAGCTCGAGAAGCTTGCGAAACAGATTAAGCTAAACGATGAGTCTGTGCTTTGGACTATTTCCAGCATGCGTACCATTTGCCTAGGTATCTACTACCGCCTGAGTGGGCGTGAAGCGGAAGCTCGGGCTCTCTTCAAACCATCCATCAAACGGGGCATTGCGATTCTGTCTGATGATGATCCTGAGAACGATATGTTAGGATTCTTGGACCTCCTGAATGCACTAGTGGCGGCTGGCGATGTCAAAAATGTGACCGCAGCTGCGTACCATGAGGCCTTTGGAAAATACAATGTGGACGATCCAGAGGGGGCAACGGACAATGAAAGCCCTGGCGACGAGGACTCCAACTGGCTGACCTGTGATGGACCCTGTCGGAAAGACCTTCCTACGCTTGACGATACCTACCAGTGCCCCATCTGTCTAGATACCGCATTCTGTCCAAGCTGTGTCAGGCTGCTTGCAGATGGGACGATGGGTATCAGGAAATGCAATCCCAAACATGTCAAAGATTTTATTTATGTTCCCCCGCGGCCTAAGAGCGTAGCATCAGGAAAGATGCTGGTGGATGGGGAAGAAATAGACTTTGAAGTTTGGAAACAGGAGTTGAAGAAGGAATGGGGCATTTAGTTGATATCGTATAGAGTCCAAACGAATCTCTACTTGCATTCTGAGTAACGCATGTTCTCCATATAAGCTACTACCTAGCATAAAACAGTACATACGACCATAGGGTGTGGAGAACAGGGCTTCCCGTCCGCTCAGCCGTACTTAAGCCACACGCCGGGAGGTTAGTAGTTGGGTGGGTGACCACCAGCGAATCCCTCCTGTTGTATGTTTTTCTTTTTGCCTGCCTAGTTTATAGATTATTTTGACATGATTCTTCAACTTTCTGGCCAAAATGTATGCGTGTCGTGGTTGGCTTGCTGGCACCCAAGTTCAGCCCTACCCGTTTATATATATTGTCTACAGTTCCGACTTTGTATATTTATAAGACCGCTACCTTGATCTAACGAGCATCGCAATCGCTGAGATATATATCCACGGTGTAATGGTTAGAGAGCGCCGATAGTAACCTCTCATCCCAGAAAAATAGCGCCTTATTCTCAGATTCGCAGATTTATGCATCACGGTCATGTATCGTCGAGTTCTACTGTCATTCTTGGCGAAGGCCCAATGAAAGGAATATTCCGTTATCGAACACTAGCATTCTCACTTCTAAAAATTGAGACATTTTATTTTCCCGTCACCTGTACACGAAGCCTCAGACAAATCCAGACGATCGAGAAATCTTACCCCCAATATACACACTGAAACCCTCTCATCAAGCAACCTTGTTAGGGGCGAACCTCAAGCCTCGTCGGTAGTCCCCAAGTCGCAGTTCCTTATGTCAAACTATTAGTCATACCTCGACATACCAGCATGCAGAGAAATGGGAGTAGATGGGACAGAATGTATTGACTAACCTCGGGAGAATATTTACTAAAGCGACTGAGGATACAAATGTGTTGATACTTGTCCAATATTCCATCCGTGTACGGTTCTTCAGAGAAGATGGTTCTTGCCACAGACGACAACGATTAGAAACATGCTCTGTCCATGTGCCTAGAGACTTAATTCGTCCTACCGGTGGAATCCCTTCGTAGTAGGGGGATTTGGCGGTTCATGTTTGGCCGTGGTATCTTTGGAGCCAAAAAGGCCGGAACTACCAGAGGATTGGCCCAAGCTCGCTGTCCCAAATAAACCCTGTCCTGTTTGTGCCGAGGGTTTAGCTGCATCTGCTTTCGAGAAGGGCGATGAGCCGAATAGTCCATCCGGTCTGGGAGAATTCCAGGTGTGAGAAGCCAAGGAACTAAAGGGTGACTTTTCCTTGCTGGGATCCTTAGCATTAGAGCTATCTCCCGAGCTAGAGCTTCGGCTGAACAAAAGACTAGTACTGCTGGAGGTGGGTGTTCCGAATGCTGGGTTAAGATTACGCGTTGAAGCAGTCGTAGTGTTGCTGTTGCTGTTGTCGTCTGACGCCGCGGACGGCGAAGGACTACTCGTTGTAGGAATCGAGTGTGCTGTTCGATAGGTTAGCACAAACTATCATCTGGCATGGGTCCGGATATCTACATTTGGACTGTGGCTCAAGCTTCTTGCGTAGAGCAATTGGATCTAGGCCTGGGAAAAGAGACGGGTGTGCTGAGGCCGGCTTCGGCTTCGCAAACATCGGGGGTCGCTGTAATGAGGAGCCCTCGGTGCTGAAGATGTTAAAAGTGTCCAAACCTGCCTGTAATTTGTTCAGCTCCTGATCCAGTCGTTGTCGGTCATGCTGGACATGTGGCAGCTCTTCAGCGAGCTCGCGAATCTGCTGGTCGTCCATGTTATTGACCGTCTGGCTGGTGAATATTCTTTCCAGTGGACTGAGGAGGCAATTCTCGATGGCAAGGGTTGCAATGTTGTCTACAAAGGTGACAATGCTCGTCTATTCAAGGTGGCTGGTTAGCGTGGCTATTGAGTGGTTAAATCTTTTGAACTCACATCGTAGTATGCCTGCATCTGGTCGATGATCTCGGCTGCTGCGAATTGATCGCTGGACGATCGAAGCTCGGAGGCAGCCCTCTCTAGATCATCAGCATCAAATGACTCGGAACCGTCCTTGGGTGCAAAAATGGGACGATAGAGGCCCAGACCCTTTTTCAGCGCGGCAATCTGGCGGTTCGTTCGGGCGAATTGAATTTTCGATAGAAAGCTCTTTCCAATAGGCAAGGGATGTCCACGCTTCGTATAGGCTGTCAGCTCTCCGAGCTTGGTTAGCAAGCCATCCTTCATCCGCTCCAGCTGGGGCACAAGAACCGTGCCCACCAGTAGGGTGTACGTAGGTTCATCTGTGAGGTGCCGGAGGAGGAGGCAAACAAAGTACTTCACTGACTCCCAGGTATTCAATAGGTGCAACCGAGCAAGGCCCTCCCACGGTTTGGATTGGTCTCGAAACAAGCTGCCTACAAGTAACTGGTTTGCACTTCCTGGAAGCTCGATGCCACGGTTCTTACGAGCCTGTTCGCCGATTTCCTTCTCGAGCGCTGCACGAGTGATGTATTCGGGTGACCAGTCTTCCATGTACATTTTCTTCTTCTCCTGGTCTAAGTCATAGACTTGGCCCAAGAATTCTCGAATAGTCCGACGAGAGCCACGAGCGTTCATGGCGTCGGCAAAGTATTCATTGAGCTCACGGATAACTGCTCGGAGCCGGCGGAAATCCTGAGAGTCCTGCATATCATCGCCAAACTCCCCAAAGAACTCATCCGCATACATTCCATTCAGGGCCTGACTAGTGATGCGTTCAAAGCTGCTGCTTATGTCCAGAAGAAAGCCTCGTTGCTGCTGGAGGGTCGACCGTGCAGGTCCCAACTTCGCCAACCTGCGCTGCCGGTCGGCAATCTGATCTTGGATATCAGCGATCAGACTTGGAAGATTGCGGCGAACGTGCTGCAGTAAAACGCTGCTCAGCCGGCGTCGGAGACTCTCGACTCCCACGCAGTCGCGCGACAGTGACGCCCACCGGCCCTGCTCGAAGAATGTCTTTTCCCTCTCATCTCGCGCATCGTCGGAAATGTCGCGTGTTTCAAAGGACCGGTTACGCAGCGCATGCCATCCAAGTCGCAAATGTATCTTCTCATTTCGCATGAACCGCAGGTAATTGCCTTCCTCCTCTGAGTCGGCTTCGAGAATGTCCGGCTGCGTGATAATCCCCAGCGTCCGCTCGCGTTTGCTGTCAAATCGCTCTGCCATGTTCAGGACTTGCTGCAGGTGATAATCCGTCTTCGCACTGATCACCGCCAGGATGATGGTGCGCGTATTCTTCATGTATTTCTCCGTCAGGCCTCGGACGATCTCGATCCCCTTTGCGCCCTGATCACGACTAGTTGAATAGTATAACCCAGGCAGGTCAACCAGAGTCAACTCCGGTTTATCGGGACCGGAAATTGCGACCTTCAGGACGTCATCGCTAAACCCTGAGTTGGCTGTGTCCTCGTTGCTAATGCCCATACATTCTTTCGCCTGTTCGATGAGCTTCGGGAGGTCCCCGTCGCTGGAAAACGCCTGGGGCGCGAATTCACGGAGTTTTTGACGTTCTGCTTCGTTTGTTCTCGACTCTCCCGGTTCGATCGAGACCTTGATCTTTGGTTGTGGGCTGCGACGAAGAATCACCTCGGTCGCGAATCGCGTGCAGACATTACTCTTGGCCGGAAAGCGTACTCGCGAAATTGCCTCGAGCACCGAACTCTTCCCACTGGACTGGTTGCCACAGACAATCACTTGTGGGAGTTCAACAAGACCCCCCACTCCGATAGCGCGGAGTTCGTCGATTTTGTCCAGTAGTTTGGATTGTTGCGACTGCAGTTGATGCAATGCCTGTTCGTCAAGCGATGGCGACATGGTGGTGAGGATAACCGTCTGTAAGCGTGATGGATTCAGAAATACCGAATAAGAAAGCAGGAGAAAGAATGTCAGAGGCAGCACGTTCGATGAAGGGGATTAATCTTCCCCCTTCCCCCTTGCCCAGCGAGCCCCAGTTCTTATAAGATCCCGTAAGGGGCTGGGCATCCCTGGTGCGGCGCAGTTACCATGCATTAGCGGCTCATATTTTTAGTATCGTCTCATCCAACAGCGCTTCAAATGCCTTCTGTAAAGACAATTCGACCCGGGAAGGCAATTCAGGTTCAAAAATCAAAGCCCGCTCTTGACTGGCGAACTATAATAGTTCCTATTCTGGGGCTATTGAGTGACAGTAACGCAGCGGTAGGTGAGGATGTCGTCGGCCAGGCGGTTAAGATACCTGTTAGGTTGCCAATCTCTGTTGCCCATTCCGCCGGTAGTCAATAAATCCACTATTCTTCGGGGGTCAAAACGATTCAATATCATGGTCCTGTGGGCCAGATAACACTTTTCGTCGGGCTTTTGCTACCGGATGACCCTACCTATAGGATCCATTACCTCCCCCTTTCTACATATGCTCGAGTAGCTTCATGGTATCGCCCGTACTGGCGCCAAGCATCTGACTGACGATCTGGAATCCAGGTGCTTATTAGCCCCCTCGCTCACTCACAATCTTTCAGGACACTGACTCGCTTACTACCCCTTATTGCATCGAGGGCGTCGACTGGTATCTGAGTGACGCGGCTTTATCGCTCGACATGGAAAGTTACAACACAGTGAAAGAAAGCAACAATGACATACAACGCGCGGTATAGCCTGGGCCAGGACAACCTGCCTGCTGAAGGTTGGTACTGAGGAGTAGAGGGCTTTTGTAGTATATGACGAAGGTACCGTGCTCCGTAAGTACATCGTCAGGCTCATCACTAATAGAGCAAGCCTATAATGCGTTTATTGAGATATCAGTGAGCGCAAAGGGTCATACTTTAAAAATATCTTCCAGCAACATTTTCGACTTCTTCGCCACCAAATGGCTACATGGGCCTTTGTCGTGGCCTCTGAGATTCTTTATCATTCCAGTTATCCGCTCACTGGGAGGTGCGATTCATGTTCTGAACCGTGCGACGATGGGGACTGTGGCTATAGAGAGTCCAAATCCAATCTCGAAGGGATGGAGCTCAGTGAAAACCCTATTCAAAAATAAAGAAATAAATAAAAGGAAAGTAAAGGACGGAAGCAAGAGGAAGAGAAAAGAAAAGGAACTGGCATACTGCTATTATTCAGTGCCACGCCTTGCGCGGAAGGATTCTTGAGATACCTTCAAGGCCCTTTGCTTGCGGAAAAGGTTCGAAAGCGAAATAGAAAATCCATTGGCTCGCAGGACTCAGGATTTCTTTAACAGAACTGGATGACTGAGAACCCTAAGCGCAAGGCCGGTTTCGAATAAACAGAATCTATATGAAATATCGCAGTGGTTGCAGAGAAAGAATAGGTTATCCCACCAATGAAGCTAGTTCGAATTGATCAAGGGTTGAATTCCACGCCATATACGGTAAGATGCTGTTGTTTCAACTATAGCTCGCGAACAAGCCGGATCAATCTACCGCTTAATTTCCGCGGTTAGACTATGTTCTCAAGCTTCTCATGAAGAGCCGAGAATATAATCAATGTAAAACAAGCTTCACCCTCCCTTGTTTCAGTATAAGATTGACCGGACCCACTCCCGACTTTTAAAGATGCCGAAAACCACAATCACAACTTCTCCCCAACTGTGCCGGTCGCAATATCAATTCGTTTACGCTCATTTTAGTTCTATCTTTCACTATGCAGTCGCTCATTACTCTTCTTGCTCTCCCCGCTTCCACGCTGGCTGGATCCGTGCTGTGGAGCGGTATCTCTGATTCTTCGCTCACCGTCGACGACATTGACAAATGTACATAGACCTGCATCTTTCAACAAGTACTTCACTGACAGCTCTAGGGTCCTGGTCTAACCAGGTCGGCGCATGGCAATGGTATATTCACGGCTCTGGCAAAACGTCCGAGTATCTGGGAGTCTCCCCCGAATTCAAGAACCCGGCGGCTGCCGACGCACAGGGACTGCGCATCACTATTGTACGTTAATCTGAGCTGTAACACATTCCTTCTGTTTTACCTAACCATAAGCCTTAGGATGGAACCTCTTTCTGGAATGGGCAGACCATGGAGCGCTCCGAGCTCATCCCACAGACCAAGGCTGATCTTGGCTCGGGCCACCTGTATTATCACTTCTCTCTTTCCACCAAGGAGACTAATGCCCCCAACCCCTCGTTCGAGCACCAGATTGCATTCTTCGAAAGTCACTTCACCGAGCTGAAGTATGGCGCATCTGGCTCTTCCGACAACACCCTGAGCTGGAACGCGGACGGCAAATCCCATTGGTCGGTCCAGCTGGAGGCAGGAACGTGGTACAACTTCGCCTACGACATTGACTTCGACTCCCAGAAGGTTGGCCTGTGGGCGTCCAACGGTTCCGAGCCCCTGACTCAAGTGGTCACGCCTGTTAGTGCCTCTACCTCTTCCAACTCCGCTGACTGGCACGTCGGCCAGCTGCGTCTGCCTGGCAGTGAATCCGACGATGCGGCGGAAGACTGGTTCTGGTCCGGCGTGTACATTGAGGAGGGCCCTATTAATGCTGAGATCGGTTCCGAGAGTTCCTCCGGCTCTTCAAGCTCCGCTGGCGCTTCTAGTGCCGCTGCCTCTGCGACTGCATCTGCCTCTTCGACCGCGCACTCCCTCACCCCTACGGAAAGCATAACAGCGACTGTGACCAGTGTGGGCCTGACTACGACTGCCACACCAAGCCCTGTCTCGACTGCAGTATCTTCGAGTGTTACCCCTTCCAGCTGGACTGCAGCTCCCACCAAGAGCACTGAAGTGGCTACACCCACCTCCTCCTCCGTGGCTACCTTTGCCAGTCCTACATCTGCAGCGGAGTTCTTGACTGATATCCGGGCGCTTTTGAAGACCCTGTTGTCTCGTTCGGAAGCGGGAAGCGTGCATGCGCGAGACTTCGCCCGCCGTGGATGAGTTGGTACAGATATAGCGAACCGCTCTGAACGTATCATCCCATGTACTGTGGCAGCGTAACAGAGGGGAATCAGAAACAGTCTATATTAGAGTACCTTGCTCTGAGTATTAGGTTTATAGATCCGGCAAAGACGGCCATAAGAATAGTTCATCCATCTCCCTCAATCATGTGGAACTTAGACAACAATATCTATCATTATATCACATGATTTGAGATGAATTTCATGTACGCACCCATACGTGTCCATCTCTAGATGGTCTAGAACCTAGAATCGCGGCGAGCCCCGAACAGGCTCCAAAGCTTCCCAGATAACCATAAATGTGCGAGTATCCACTGCATCTTCTGCTTTATGCCATAGGGCCTGAACGTACACTTATTATACGAGGATGGCATGACGCCTGTACTTCCAGTGGCACGAATTGGTCTCTGGGACCGACCTTTTACTGAGATGTTTGCCTTCCAATTAGAAGTTGAAGATCCGAACAGGGAGATGTAGGTAATGTTGTTAACAAGAACTTTGTACTACCTTTACACTATAGAAATAGCTTAAAACGGCTCCTTCAGCAATGTGTCGTACCTGGTGCTAATAGCATCTGGGTTACTCCATGCTGCCGCAATTGCCGCATCACGTTCTTTACACAGTGCAGGAGTGACCACTACACGCCTCTCCCCAATAGCGCGAGCTTCCTTCACCAACGCTGATGTACGAGGTTGGCGGCTTTCTGCATAGGCCTAGAAGAAGCCTGGGAGGTCTGAGTCAATCTGGCTCGACGTCGCGGCGTAGTCCGCACTGCCTGAATCTATGCATGGCATATATTTTACCAGGTGGTAGCAGTCCTCCCTAGGATATGGTCAGTCTGCTCTCTCCACCAATGATTCCAAAATGAGGTCTTATAAAGCCTGGTTCGCGCCCTGCCCTAGATGAGGGCTCGTGGGATGAGCTGCATCGCCAACCAGGACACAGCGCTTTGAATGCCACTGCTCAGGTCTTAGTTGATGACGATCATAAAGGCCGAACTTGATAATCCGGGTTGCCGTCTTTATTAGGTTTAACACTACCGGTTCGAAACCAGTCAGTTGTCGTGCCAACGTCTCCCGCTGCGTCTCGATCTCCGCTGGGTCAGATTGTCGCCACGTCTCTTCATGTACCAGCGTTTCGGGAAGTGTGGCAGCCCAGGAGGTAAGAGTGGACGATACAGGATATGCGATGATGTGCCTGCCGTCTCCGTACCAGTTACAGAGGCTACCACGTCGGAAATCGTCCAGCGACTCCGGCGTACGCGAGATCCCTGCCACCTGTACGAGGCCCGTGAAGGTCGGCATGCCCGTATGGATACCTTGCATCTCCAGAATCACACGCCGAGAGGCCGCCCTGATGCCATCGCAGCCGATGAGGAACGCGCCGGTTACCATGCGCTCGCCGTCAAAGATGGCTGTGACGGAATCCTCAATTTCTTTAATCGATTCCAGCTTCCACCCCTCGTGCAGTTCGACGTCCATGTCTAGCAATCTCTTCTTCAGCATCAGACTAATCGATGTGCGTTTGGTCCTTGCTGCTGGCTGCCCGTACTTGTCTGTGAAGGCCACAGGAAGTCCCGAATGACCCAAGGTTCCTCCTGAAGAGACGCCATCCCAAAAGCCTCTCAGGGGCAGCGATTCTTTGGCAACTTCATCTGCGAGGCCAATCAAGTCAAGAACCTTCATCCTTCACAGTTGGTTAGCTGTTTGAGCTTCCTAGACTTATTATCAATACTCGCCCGTTTGGCATAAGCATCAGTGATGCACCCGCGTCTCCCAGCGTCCGCACCTTCTCAAAAACGATAGGATGGTACCCCTTGCGCTTGTAGAGAATACCAAGCACAGGACCGGTTATTCCACAACCGATGATCAGAACTACCGGAGAGGTCATTATTCCTGGAGCTAGACAGATTTGTTCGGGAATGCTGGGAGGGTATTGTTTCCCATTGACTTCTAACGCAACCCAGCCTTACAAACCTGTGGAAGCGAAGGTTAGAATCCTCGAGCACAACTTCTTTTACATGCTCAAATTACTAACCAGACATGCTCAATGGAATATAGTCTCACCCGATGAAGACATGGAACCTCATGCACATACGGAGCTTCCGGGGCTACGGTGTTTTAAGCTCCATTTCGGCCGCTGCTTCCCTTGTTTGTCTGTCGATATCAGGTCCAAACAGCCAAACAGCAATAGGCATGGCATCAGGTCGGGTAGTTGCGGTGGACGGACACTCTGGAGCGATTGGCCTTGGGTTATGACGTAGGCATGCTCAACTGACGTGGCGGAATTCGGTTGGGTTTCTAATCGTGGTTGCAATCATATTACCTGGCACTCTTACGTTGATCGCCCGACGCTTGACTGTGTATGCATGCTGCAAAGTACCAGATTGGTAGTGTTCGATGGAATTGGTGGTTCTGTAAAGAGAGATTTTTCTTGACATCTCAGAATGAGTAGAGATCGGTGCACAGACAGTGAGATCAGCGCCAGAGCCGTTCCATACATACTTGACTTTATCCTCAGCCCCGCTAAAATGTAACCGTTTGACTGGGGAGATTGGCCTCCTGACCTGTAGCACGGGCCATTTGATCCACCTTCATTTGTCTATAGAAACAGTCCCTCCAAGTAACCCCGGCAATGCATGGACAGCGAAGACCGTCCATTTTTCATGGTGCGTGGTGCAGAGCCATACTACCAAATGCTATGTCTCATGAAATTTAAAGGTCCAAGGTGGTAGATTATGTTTGAGGTCCTTATTAGAACTCGCCCTATAGCTGGTTGGTGTGACGATTCTGATGAGTAGATACTCATAGCGGTATGGTGGTAGTTTATTGATCCTGCTGATTACTCTGCATCGAAGTAGTTGTCGATCAGCACCTGTTCGCGATGGTTATATTCGAGACAAATTATAATCTGCGTCTTTAGATCCCGTTGCCGAGCTGATGTGAGCTGTCCCAATCGTGGATATATTACTACCTTAGTTAACCCTACCACAGTCTGCCCATGCTACCCAGTAAGCTGGACTATGAAGAAGGATTAGATGGAGATACAACGAGAAGCCACGATGTAAGGCACCTCGTCAATATTCATGGATAGACTAATATTTAGAAACGATGTTCACAAGGCCCGGCGTGTTGGCTTTGCATTATTACCATTGCACTCAACCCCCTGAGGATGGGGAGGTACCAAGCAGAAGTCAAATCCCAATGAATTAATACATTATGTATAATTTATATTTGCACTAGACTCTATGTTTTTGGTACGCAACCCCTCTCACTTCACGAATTTGTGAATACCCGAAAGCCGGGGTCTTCAAACACCCAGGTACTATCTCCGTTAATCTCACTTCTCTTCAATGGAGGATGGCCGCTCTTTCTGGAATCTCTTCCACACCGTCCCCTGCATACTCGGTGGGATATCAATTGCGAATACACTGAGCAACAGCGCAACGAAACACAGAATGACACAACTATAGTAGGCACTCTGGTAGCCGATGCGACCGTACGCGTCTTTCGGGAGTGATGGGTCACCGTATTGCCGCTGGATACCCTGTGCAATGGCCGTAATGACAGCCAGACCGAGAACGGAGCCACCGACCTGCAGTGCAAGGTTGAACACCCCGGCAACAGCGCCTTGGTCGGCTCGAGAAGCGGAGGAAACAATGACGAAGTTGGCCGTGATGTATACCGCACCGATTCCGGCAATATAGAGAATCATCCCGGGAAAGGTGTACCGCCAGTACGACGTATCATGGTCAATGAAGGAGAATAGGAGCACACCAGGAATGGAGAAACCCCAGCCCAGGATAAACTGCCCCACTCCTTGTTAGTGAAAAGGTTCCTCATTTCAAGTGCAGAGCAAGAAAGTAAGAGGGATCAATTCATTAAACTTACCATTAGACGTGCACCAAGAATGGGCACTAATCGACCGGACAACGTGTTGAATATGAGGGCACTGACTCCCAGAGCGATGAAAAGGACAGAGGTGTGGATCGCACTGTTGCCGTAAGACTGGAGCTGGAGGGTCAGGAAATAGGTGCAGGCCTGACGGACGGCATACGTGTTCACAGCAAGCACGAGCGTGAGGCTAAAGGAAGTGGAGCGGAAAAGATGCGGTGCAACAATACCGTTGGTGGTTCGACACTCGTGGAATATGAACAAGCCGAGTAGGACCACTGAGACGACCAGCGGCGCAACAATGCGTGCACTGCCCCATCCTTCTGTATTCGCAGACGTGAGCGCGTACGTGAGGAGCAAAATTCCCGCCACGCTGAGTGCAATGCCCAGCGGATCGAAACGGTTGACTATTCTCTGGAAGATTGCGGCCAGGGTGTTGGTACGGGCCTGTTGTTGGCCTGCCTCCAGCTCACTTTCTGGGGACGCTACCGCATCTGCAGGTGGACGGTCAGGTCGTGGGAGAATGAAAAACGCCGCGGGGATAATGACGCCGGACAGAATGAGGGATATCCAAAAGATCCATCGCCAACCAACATATGCAGTCAAGACACCGCCCAGGATAAGACCAATACTTGTGTCATGTCAGCAGAGAAATGGGAGAGTCGAGGTGGTCAGCTTACATGAAGCCGAGGGATCCTGATACTCCCCAGAAGCCCAGGGCCTGGGCTTTCTTTGCTGGCTCGGGGAAACATACAGCAATATGGGCCTGCGCCGAGGGAATCGTGAAAGCAGCACCGATGCCTGTGATGTTACGTAAGTGCTTGATCGCAACGGCGATGTACGGTTTTGAAACAGCCTACCCTGCAGGGCTCTGGCCACGACGAGGCCAATAAAGTTGGGGGAGAGCCCACAAACCATAGTGAACAGCGCAAAGAAAGACATGCCGAATAGAAGAACACGGTGGTGACTAGTGGGATGATATGCATTAGCACGAATGTGTTGGAAATATCTCCGAAAGTCCACTTACCCAAACAAGTCACCCCCTCGGCCTCCTAGTAGAAGAAACGCTCCGAACTGAGGGATTTAGCACCCACGCTATATCCAATGTCCAGTGGCAGTACCATACCGTGATTGAATAGGCCGAAATAACCCATTGCAGGTCGCCTTCAGTCGCGCCCCACTCCTTCTGTATCGTCGGGAGGGCGATCGTGATAGCACTGAGATTTGCGAGGTCCAGAAACATCGCTGTACATCTATGACGTTCAGTTAATGCCAAACGAGATCGCTGACGGAACTCACACAACGGCTAGAGTAAGGTATGGACTTCGGCTTTTCATTCGGTATGGAACAGCGCGCAGTCGCGCGAATGGCAGTGTTCCCATGTTGTGAAGAGGCCCACTGACGTGGACAGCAAACACAATGACACAAGACAACGAGGAGGAAAAAGAGAGTAGCTCGGTATCATGGAAGAAAGAAGTTCGAAAAGGCGATTATGTACATCTTCTGCTTCTTTGCTTTTAATGTTCGTTTTTCTTGCCTTTTTTTCTTAGGTAGGGATGGATAACTGCCCCTTTAGGTTAGCGACTGCAAAATCCTCACGGACCACCCGCGGAGCTTCCGCGGAGCCTCTGAAATCTGCTATTCTACGGGAGATGTCCTGCTCTCTCATATTAGCTGTAGGAATTGCTCAATAAATTACTTTGCTAGTCCAATAAGTTGAAGATGTTATACAGGGCCCTAGAAGATCCCTACTCAGTGTTAACTGGCGGGTCAGTGACAATTCTGGGAGAGTGCCTCTGACCAGTAAGCAGGGAATGCTTATCCATCAATCAGACATATCAAAATGCTCCACGCATCAGCACTAATTCAAAGAAGGACTGGCGCTGTCAGCCGCGCTGCTTCATTTGTCTCAAGCTCGAGCTCAACGAGATTCCCTTTCTCTCTCCCTCCTCAGGAGAAACAAGTATTTGCCATTGACTATCAGATGTGCTTCGAGTTTACTTCCATAGCGCATACTTTCAGGGTAGTATCTACGGACTATTGCCTTGCTGGTCCAGGTATTGTCTGTACCGGAGCTTAAAGCTCCATTCCGGCGACAGGTGGGTCAACTTTTCACGCAAAGCCATATCATTCCTTCCTTCCCCAGCTAAATCCCCTCCGCAGTGGAATCGCTGGGAACTGACCCGCTCGATGATAAGTCCCAGATCTTGACAAGAATACGGTCCACCGAGTGGCCTATTTCAACCCGCAACCAACATGGCCACTTTCAGTCCTATCCCAGCCTACGTCTTAGGCACACTGATGCTCGCCCTGGGCTGCAATGCTCTGGCTCATCCAGGCCTAGAGTATCCGCGTTTCGGCTTACCTTTCGAGTCCGCCGCTTCTCCCGCTTCCACTCATGGCAACAACAAACGCACTCTCCCGCCCGGTGCGGTTTCTCCCCTCATGTACATCAAGGGCATCCGCGAGATGAGCTACGGTCTGACCCTGCTTGCCCTGCAGTACTACGGTCAGGAAACCGCCGTCACCATCTTCGCTGCCGTCTGTGCACTCGTTGGACTTGCAGACGGGTTCGTTGTCTGGGCGAACGGGGGTAAGGCGCTCAGGATGAAGGCCTTTGGACACTGGATTACATGCTTGGGATTTGGGGGGTGGGCCTGGTGGAGGGCTTCCGCGTACACTGCGTGAGGCCTATCGACAGATTGGTATGATCTACAATGCTCATTATGTATAGGAATATGTAGAGTTGGCATTTGAACCCGCTAGACCCGCTCCGAGCCCGCCCCAACCCGGCGATTTTGAGGGACGGGTTCGGGCCCTAGAGCTAAAGGTTCCGATAGAAAACAAGCGGTTGTTGGGCGACGCGTTCCACAGAACTAATTCGCAGCCGATAGAGAAATCAGGGAACACTGTTATGGGAATTCGCATGCAGAGTTGTGGAACACTAGCCCATACTGACGGGGGGCTGCCTGACTTGTTTCCAATATATGCTCAAGCCGTAACCGCAACTCAAATGGGAAATCTGATGCTAAATGTACCCGGTAGATGGTGTGTTGTTTACCTGTAATAGTCATAGACCAATACCAATATCTCGGGATTATCCAGGAAGCTGAATTGCTGTTTAAACTATAAGGTTTCTCAAACTACATGCTTTACTTCTTTTCAAACGCCTTGATTATCTGCATTCTTGGCCTCAGGTCGCCTCTAATCTACCGGACTGCTAGGAGAATGGCGACACAACGTGGCTCTCCTACATATCGAAGCAAGTTCTCATTGTACTACTGAAGGGTGATCCTGACTTCGGAACCAATCGCCGAAGATCCCGAGAAGCCTGAGAGTCCTTCTCCCTCTGTGATCGGCAAGCGTTTCCCAAATTCAGAGGTCGTGATTTGCAGCCAAGGCTCGGATGTGCCTTTACGGGCTGGGGAAACTGGAGAGATTTGCATCTTTGGACCTCAGGTTCTCGGGTGTAAATCTCGTGGATATTCTCCAAGATAGTGAGTGGAGTTGACAGGTCCCATAATTAAGGACTGCCTTGTAGGGCGTACGAAGAAAACAGGAACGGCCGCGACGTTGTTGTACCCCTGGATTGATGATCCATAATCTTTTTTCCTGTTTCTCCTCTCTTGTTGTAACAGAGGCCAGTACGAGCTCACCGCCATCAAATTCCACACGATTGAGTTAAATGATCGCACAGGACGTCTCTATCGCAGTAGAGATCGAGGTTCGCTCACTGCTGACGGCAAGGTCTTAATCGGTGGTCGTATGAACAACCGTGAGATTAAGCTCCGCGGCTACAGCATGGACCTGTATGAGATCGAAACGAGCATCATGGACCACAGTCCAGAAGTCATGCTAGTGTCTGTGCAAGTGTAGATGGCTCTCTGGTTGCCTTCGTAGCTCCGGAAAGCTTCAATTGTGACAATATCCTTAGGAGGCTGATGGAGGATGTTCCTGCTTACTGTGTTCCCACTCACATTCACGCCGTTTCAGAGCTTCCTCTGAATACAAATGGGAAGGTCGATCACGCAGCAGTTGCTGAGAAAGTTCGAATCCCTACAGCCGCGGTATCGAAATCTAGGTCGACGGACTCACACCTGAAGACACCGGGCCGCAAAGCTGAAAGGAAGAAGTTTGATGCAGATCAATTAAGAATTTCACTGGCCTCTATAGTATCCCAGATATTGGTCCATGTGCTCGCCATTGTGGGCTTGTCTGGTCGCTTCCCCGGCGCGGATGATGTGGGAAAATACTGGGATCTTCTGATGGACCGCCGTGATGGAATCACTGCCGCATCGAATGCAGCAGCACACGGCCGCTTGGACATCGATGCAGATGAAGTACTTGTTCCGTGCTATCGGACTATAAACAGCTTGGATGACTTTAACCTCAGTGCTTGGAGCCTATCTGAGGAAGAGGCGAAAACTTGGACCCCCAGGTATGTTGCATCATCCTATACCATTTTAGTGACACGCACTAAACTCTGTGAAGAAGCGCAGATTCCCCAGAGTCGCCTCTGAAGCACTAGTCGATGCCTGTATTGACCTTTTTAGGAAAGACGAGAATAAGGTTGGAGTCTGTGTTGGTGCCGTTGCCAATTCCTACATCCATGATCCGAACACTCCAGCTCCCTGCAATGCGTTCCAGCGACGGTATTGGACCCTCCTCGACGAGAATATATCTACCTTCACATCGTACAAACTCAACTTGACGGGACCAGACGTGACGCTGAATACTGCTTGCGCCAGCTCTCTTGTGGCATTGCATGTGGGTTTCAATGCTCTCCGTGGTGTTGAATGCGAGGCTGTCCTGATTGGCGGAACGTCGGTAGTCTACCCTCAAGAAGGAGGTTATATTACATCCCCTGGACAAGTCTTCTCTGCCAGTGGCGGATGCCGTCCCTTTGATAGCCGTAGCGATGGGTCCGTTCCAGCCGATGCTGTCGCTGCCGTGGTCGTGAAACCCCTGCATACTGCGGTTCGAGATGGAAACACGATTTACTCCATAATCGAGGGGCATGCCATTGGTACCGACGGGGCCATCGATAAGGCCGGCTTCACCGTTCCCTCTAGCACTGGGCAAGCTCGCACTATTACCCATGCCATCTGATCCAGCGGCATTTCAGCAGATGCAATACAGTATGTTGAGATGCATCTGGATTAATGAGCGTGATCAAGGCATCCCTGTCATTGACTCGAGGCATTGTTCCCCCCCTCCGGGAGCTTCGAGAGACAAACCCCTCGTGCGACTTCACTGGACGATTCCGTCCATTGACAAGTGCCCTTAAGCTAAGCGCTGCGGATCGAATTGGAGTAACATCACTGGGTTATGGAGGTACCAATGCGCATGTTATCCTGGCCTCCCCTACGCAGCATGGCGTGAACCTTATGGAAGAGTGACTTATTCTTCCACTACGTCCGAGTACGGGAGGCGTAGAGCTTTTAATTAGTCACCATCAGTCGGAGGGGACTTAAGACGGCGTTGGATGATTTATCCTGTGGGTTGCGAATGTAGATGAGCTCACTCAAGGGTTGATCTAACGCCCGCGGAATGCTGAAGCTAGGAAGTAGTACGGACTGCTGAAGAAAATGTCTCCCTCACATTGGGAGGCGGTAGTAGTTGGAATCTTTCTCGCGACGTAGAATAGAGAACTCAATACTATCAAGATTGACAAAAGCCGTGTATAATACGATAGTCATAGTATGAATATAAAAATGATAATAGGGGTTTCTCATCTAATAAAACCAAAGTATATTTCTGAAGGGCTAAGGTAAACGAAACGATCTATTTATCTACTCACTGTAATATTGCTTCTCTTTTGTTTCATCTCACAAAGATTGTGTAAGATATCACCTCCAACGGATATCTGATGCTTAAGGACCTGCCTAGTATTGACGAACGCATAGCATGAGTAGTAGTCAGTTGTCCTTCCTTTCTGTGACAGTTGAGTGAGACTAATTTACCCATAATTTACGCTCAGAGGGCAAGGTCTATAGAATACTTGCGTCCAGCTTTCGTAGTCTGATACATGGGGAGATTGCGACTGGGTAAACGTGTTAGAATAGGCGCAGACAGTATAGAGAGAAAAAGAAACGTTCATTGTTCTGATTGACAGTTACTCCTCCGCTACCCTGTCTAGCCCTGTAGTGTGTGAAGTAAACGGTCCATTGCTGCACTAATGATCGGTACATATGTGACATGAAGTGTTGCAGTTAGGCGGTCATCCAGCGACGGAGACCAATACTGATGGCATTTGATGATCTGGATTACAAAAGGTGTCCTCTGCCCAAGGGAAACTCGTAGGGGGACTCTAGCGTATTACCCTGGTATCGTGTTGGATTCGAGCCACGCAGAAAATGAGGATAACAAAAAGATGCACTCTTTGTCCAACAACACCTTGAATCGATCCTACTAGTGGCTATACGTCGTCGTCTTATCGGAGAGGATATAGTCGTAGCTGTGTCTCCCAGCCTCCATCTGCCATGCCCATAACTTGTATTGTCGACCCAGCTGGAAAGGTACAGAGTGTTCTCCGGTCTGAGCATTTGAAGGAACCCGTAATGGATCTTTTGGAAGCCAGGATCGTGCTGCAGGTGGCCTTTATGAACAGCTGGCAAGCCACTAATCCAGTATTGTGGGTACACGCAGTACCTCGTCAAACCACCGATCATCTCCCAGATCCATCGACTGCATCCAGGGTATCTGATCTAGATCCGGGATATGTGAATTGTGCCTAGTTACATCAGGCGTACTCTCACGAAAAATATTCGCTTTCTGCATCGGACAAGTCATATCCCACCGTGCTTCCGCCCACAACCTACATCGTATTAACAGCTTTGATAAATAGTGGAGTAAATGGTCGTTGCACTGAAGCTCTGGCTGCTGGCTGCCCTGATCCAGCTTCTGTAGCATAGAGTCAATCGTCGAGATGAGCGGGACCGCGTTCCGCACGGCTTGGCAATCCCATTCGGGGTCTTGGAGGGTAGAAAGATATTTCAGCAGCGTGAGACTCATGATCATCTGGGACCAAAAGTGAAAGGGTTGGCCGATGAGTGTAGAGGGGTGGATGGCGTCGAAGCTGTCCAGCCATAATTTGATGTTTTCCACTGACTGCCATAAGCATTCAAAGCGTTCGAACCCCAATCGTCCGCTAATATTAATAGGTTGCGGTTCGTGAGTCATGGAATAAGCTAGTTGGTTTATGTATAGTTCGACATACTGAGCGTGAGCATGGAGAATGTCTGTATCATCATAGAGGTATCAATAAATCTGCAAAGAAGACACTCTGCCCGGTAATGTACTAGAAAGATCCCTTACCGGTTTGGTGAAGATCGGTCCGGAATGAAGACCTCAGCTCTTGCAGCTGCCTGCGTAGCATCTTGAAATACAATAAATGCGGAAGCGAGACCGTGGCCGGGTCTGTCTCGGTGCGAGTGCATCCTACCTCCCCGCCTTGCCGGACGCTGTCCGCCTTTTGCTTAAACAGCTGCAGGCGCACTTGTAAGACAAATAGCTTGTCCGTAGGGCAAGGCTCATTGAGTGTTAGCATGTGGAGTGCCTCTTCCATTTGGGGCGTCCAATTTAAGGCATCTTGACGGCCCAGGTGAGACGAAAGACTAGGACGGGTCACATGTTAGGCATTGGCCTGACAGATGCCGTGTTGGAAAATAATGAAGATTAAGTAGGGCGGATACGTACTTGGAACTCAATACGAAACATGCCAATACTGCCCGCCGCCCTTCAGATAAGCTATACGGCGTTTCAGCGTTGGGCCCTTGTCTTGGGTCCTCAGCTTGACCCTGAGAGATAGCCATCATGACTTGCACGTCCGGTGGGGCCGGCTTGAACAACCGCAGATCATATACTAGGGATATCGCGAGCATCATGAGGCGAGACACTAGATCCGCTCTGCCGAGGAAGGTATCGGTACTCCAGGCAATATACGTCAGTAATCCTAGCAGCATATCAATGCTGGACTCAACCTTGAGCAATGCAGATGTGAAGAGGAGGTGCTTCAGCTCCTCCACCTGAGCTAATTTCTCCTGGTTCGAGAAGGTCGTGACGGTGTAAATAGCTCGTAACAAGAAAGGCCTGTTTTGGCGCAGATACTGCATCGTCATCTCGGGAGGGAGGTCGATGAATGGAAAATATGGCAGCATCCGGGTTCGGAAATATTCCAACCGTCCATCTTCTTCATTCAGCAGTGAAGCAGTTGGAGATGTTGCATAAGAAGACTGAAGCGATGAATTTGGGTGCGTTGATACCGTGGCATTCGACAGTGCCAATCTCGCACTGAAATCAGAACTTGTCATGTTCATTAAAGCGCCAATTGATGTAGCTCCAGGCCGAGTGGTATCAGCCAGGGTCACAGATGAGCCAGAGGAACCGACAAAGGTGTGCATTGCAGCCAGTAGACTATTCATCTTTTCTTCTAGTCGAGCAATCCGCGTATCGGACCCTTCGGCCATGGGATCATGACGCCTGCGAACTTTCTCTGATCGTTGACACTTTCTCTTTAGACGGAGACACCTGGAAGAGACGGTTAGCCGAATGTTATGATAGTTCCTGGTCTAGTCAGGTCAACCTTTCACAGTCACTGCCATTCCGGGCACGCACACATCGGCACTTTGCCTTGTAGCAATTTGTGCAGGCACGGCCATAGGTGCTTGAATTTCCAGCTATTTGGTTCGGTGTTTCCATTTTACTGATCTGAAATTACTAGCTATACCGGAGGTCTCAGGAGGGAGCTCAAGTTGGATGGTTTTCTCTGCTGACTATCCGGAGGGGAGAAACACGGCCGGAGCGGACTTCCGTCCCATGCCGGCGACGGATTTCGGGGGGCCGAAGTCCGTTTGATTAGTGCTGATGGGCTGGGTTGGTGAATCTTACATAACCTTTTTCATACGTGTGCACAGTGGCTAGGGTCCAATAAATAAATAAAGATCAAACATAATAACATTCGCACTACGCCAGAGCATGCGTGGAAATATCCTACTTCAAGAACTCCTCGGAATCATGGGAGATTCCCTCGCCATCAAATTTCATCCAGAGCGGACTCCCGGTTAATCATCCAAGTAAAAAGCCGGTAGGGAAGAAAGGTGTTGCATAGCCAACTAAGCATCGAAGCCTGGCCCCGTCGAATGAAGATGCCACGACCGTTCAGTACATCATCCACCACGTTCTTGGCTGCGATCTCGATATTCTGTTTGTTTGGATGTACCATGGTCTTCTTATGACGATCGATGACCGGTGTGATCTTTCGGTAATGCGAACTGGGAGGCAGCTCCAGGTCAGCGATATTCTCCGGGTCATTGCCGCTGGTCTGGACACCACCGAGGATGACGGTGACCACCCGCACACCTAGCGGTGCCATCTCGAGACGCAACGTCTCGGAAATTCGTGTGGCAGCGCTTCTCGAGCTACTATATATACCTATTCATCATTGTCAGACTCAGAGTACTGCCCGTACGAAGAGGAGAGCTAGGCGAACGTACCCGCCCATGCAAAAACCATTTCGCCGGACACAGAGCTGATATTGCACACGACCCCCTTGGCCTGGATGAGCATAGGGGCAAAAGCCTGCACCATGGCCAGAATACTCCATACATTTGTATCGTAGACCTTCTTCGCCTCGTCGAGGGAGGCGTCGAGCAGCGGTACTACCGCGTTCACACCGGCGTTATTGACCAGGACATCGAGCCGCCCGCCCGTATGTTTCGCAACAGTCTGTGCACATTGGTGGATCGACTCGACCGATGTCACGTCCAGTTCAAGGATCTGAACCCCGTCATAATCGGCCAGAGATCCGAGTTTGGTTCTGTTGCGTAGCGTCGCAAAGACCTGGAACCCTTTGGCGCGGTAGACTTTCGCCATGGCCTCCCCCAATCCTCCATGGCTGCAGCCGGTGATCAAAACCGATTTAGGCATTTTCGCGCCTACCACTTGTACGAGAAGTTCAAAATGATTCGAACTGGTGACATTGCTAGAGACTTAGGCAACGCTTCATTTATAGATGGTGAATACCGGATTTCGGCTGCCAAATCCGGTGGCATTCATGAGGCCGAACCGCCGAACCGGAGGTGTATAGGCTGCCACCGGAGAGGCGTCCGTATGAGTCTCCGACAACAACTGTAGTATCCGTGGCCAGGTGCTGTTTGACCATGTGCCAACCACCTGACACGTCTGGCATGGGGACTTTGACGGCATTCGCCTTTAGGCTTTGGCGGTTGGGATGGGGAATTTCAGCCAAAAGATCCGCGACCGGAGGGCTGGTTCATCCTCGGTGGCTTGCCTTCCTTATTTGGCAGGGCCCGCACGCCCCTGCTCGATGAAGTTGACTGCCATCGTTCTCTGATCCATGTTTCCAAGGCTACGGCGGACGATAGGGATCACGTTATCATCACCCCAAATGCTAGCAAGTCCTTTCGCCGCTTCTCCTACCGCCCTATACGATTGGTTTAACGAGCCTCTAGCGGCGAACTAAGCTGATCCTGTAAAATATTGCCTGTCATTCAAAGCCGATATGAGGCTAGGACCATCCAAGGCTTATATACGTTCACGGGGTCCCGCACCTTGCAATCTACAAACAATAGACTCCGGCGAAATTGATATCTCTCCGTCACATGCGAAAAGAGCAGCTTGGTCACGCCCATGTCTCTTTGTGCATCACACTTCAAATTTTGTAAAGGCTCCTCTTGTAGGTCGAGGGCCAGACACCGTTTTTACCCGGTGCAAGAATCCCTTTAGGATCAAGGGTGTTCTTAATGGCCTCGTTGAAGCGCATCAGGATATTGTTATTCCAGTGGTACGTTTCGGCGATCTGGTCCATAAGCGCGAGATGGGTACGGTACTCGCCCCAGCCGTGAGCAGCACAGTCTGCAATCAGAGTCTTGATGAGTTGGTGGGCCTTTCGCTTGGACTCCGGGTCTTCACGATCGAATACAATGCACACAATATGATCTGCAAAAGCCAGATGAGACGTTAGATCAAGAGGTAAAATGTGGTTTGACACGGAAGGGACTCACGCATCTCCCTCATGCCCACAGTGAAGGTGCCAATGAAGTCCAGGCCGGCCTCTCGCACTCTCTTCTTAGTTATAGCGTACTGTAACATGGCGTCGTCTCCGGAGATCTTGCTAATGGGCGAAAAGAACAAATGTGCGCCGTTCGGGATCCAGTCCACCCACTTCAACTCGTCGAATGTCGGAATCCCTTGTAATGTCTTATGTCGGGTATGTAGCACACAGGGCTCTTTAATGTCCTCTGGAAAGAAGAATTGTGCACCTTCGATCGCAGAGAACGCATCTTTAATGATGCCCCAGAGCGCGTTTCGGGTCGTCTCGGGTCCCTATGATACCGTTAGCTCCTGGGTCCTAGGAGTAGCGAGAAGATAATATTTACATAGAGAGCTCCGTAGAAGTTCCACCGACCGAGGTTCAACCGTTTGGCAATGGTATCTAGTTCCGCGTCGTCGAGAGGACCATTGGTTGCCGTGTAGTCTGATTTTACTCCCATAACAGCTGCGTCGAGCAAAATATGACGGATGGTAGGGACATTCTGCAGAATCATTTGCTGAATAATCATTCAATCAGAATAACTATCAACAAGTCTGAATTGCTGACTAACTACATATCCAAGGACATTTTGTAATCTCTTTTCCAAGAACTGCCGCTAGTAGTCGTCTTTTTAGCAGAATCAAAATCAAAATCAAATATGTTTATCATTTGCTCCCACAGTCTTACCATATACGAATCATTATACCAAGTATTCTTCGCTTCTACAGAAAATATTAATTCACTCTTACGAAATGCAGCGAGGCTGGGACTGGATTAAAGATGATTTGCATGTAATTCACAGTGCTTCCCAAACCACTTTTCCGTGCAGTCCGGCCACACCACCAGCACCAAAACAAGATCAAATATCCTCAACATGAAAACTTGCTTTGATATGAGCTGTGGTCCAGCCTTTCCAATGTCCTGGCTTGGTATCGGAACCATCATGGTCAAACCAGATTTCATCGTTCGTCGCATCATCATACGACTTGCCGTGCTCGGCCACCTTTTTAGTATGGCCGTGGTAATCCACCCAAGCTGTACCAGGCTTCTCGGCAATTTTGTTTGGAAAGACATCTCTGATTTGAACGGAGAGTCGGTCCTTAAGGTCGCTCATGGAAGGATGTCGACCTTCATGCTCGCCATATAATTCTGCTTCGAAGGACCTTCTGTCGCTGGACATTATAACGATTGTGGGTTTGCTCAAGGTTAGGCTAAGGCTCTTTGATGCTCAAAAATATTATGGATTAGGTTCTTCAATGATCCAGGATCTAAAATTTGTAAAGAAGCCCAGGGTGAGGAAGGCGACTTTATAGATGAGAGGAATTTCCAGAGGAGCCTCTACTAGAAGAGTCTCGCAAGTCTAGATTTATGGCACAAGAGACTTTTCCATGGTCACTTGATTAACGTAGAGTTTGGTCATAACAGAAGGGAAATCTAAACTCAATCGACAAGGGACCAATGTAACATGTCCAAATACGATACTAGATGACACAATGCTACATAAGCCGATAAAATGGCTAGTTCAAATACAATATACAGCGTTCACATAGTTGTTTATGATGGTAACCAGTCTATGCTTTTCTCTCTCTTTTTTCTCTCATTTATTAGGAGGAAGGAAATGATTTTGCGATGAATTAGATCGCAGAACTTTCTTTAGTGAGTTCAGTCCACCGTCCACCTGATCAGGATTGAGATAGTATGTTCCAAGCACGAATAGTCCCTGCCTCAGTTCTGTAAATTTTCATGACGTCTCGTCTACATTTAACATTAGTCTAAATGTTTATATTAAGTCTATTCTATGTTCCATAGCCTAGACTGTATCCAGATAGAACGACCTAGGGAGGGCCGTTTGCGGCCGATAAACGGGTCACGCGTGGGCGATAAAAATAAACTTCGATTTTGTTCTTGGCAGATAAATAGAACAAATTATATGGTCTTTCATGGAGGGGATAATAAAAGGGTTGAAAATTGTCGAGTTAATTTTCAGACTGTATGACGATAGAGCCTCTTGTGACTACACTCTACACGCCATGCATGTGGTGTTACCCGAACATTATAGGACGGAATTATTTCCAGTCAGTGAGAATGTTAATAAAAGCCGCGGTTTACAAAATGATGATAGCCATGGACTTCGCCGTAGTAAAAAGTCCAATAAATTACTTAACTTACGGTAAAGCTACCTAAGTAAATAACACTTAGGGATTAGACCGGTCAGTTAAATCCTAGAGTCTATAAATTGAACTCACTAAAATAATGTATAGAAGTTCTTATACATCTTGACAGGATCGGGATCATAAGCATACTACGTACTAAATATCTAAGGTTTTCCTCCTTCCCTTAGATGTGAAAGGGCGACTGGCGTCTATACTTATCGTAAGTATCTACCTAGTATATTCCTAGTCTACTATAAGCACCGTGGTCTCTACGGCCCGGCCGGATAAGGTAGCTCTGTTTGCGGATAGTAGAACTAGGGGTCAAAGCGGAAGAAGGACCCCGCCACTAAGCATCTTCAACTCAGGGCCTAGATGCTCATAGACTAGAGATAGACTTGATCTGCGTAAGCTAGACTAGTGATGCTAAGCATAGTCAGGTCTAGCATAAAGTCCAGACCGATGTGGATCTCGATAGTATCCGCGTAACCACGGGCCGTTCTCGTATGTTATGGCTCAATAGTTAGGTGCAAACAGCGGATACTAGACATACGAGACATGGATTCTCGATGAGTACGCCCTTGCTGCTGCATTATGCCCAAAAACAGTGCTTAAGTACCACCTTGTCCGCACCCGAAATAAAAGCGCCTTTATTACTCTAGTCACTTCATCCACTTCACATCCACGAGCTCTCAGCTAGTATATATCTATCCTGTGCCGCCCACCATGGCCGCTATCGTGGGCTTCCCAACCCAGTCAGAGCCAAATATAATCCCTGACTACGAGGTCAGGCTCTTGCTCAATCCGACAGCGGTTCTTGGCCCTGAACATGAGCTAACGAGTACTGTTCTATCGGCATTCCATATTGCCCCGACTGTCACTAGGATGAATGTCCAGTTCCTCGACAAGAGCTCCAAGGAGATCTATCTCGCCGGCTGGAGCACCCGTATCCGCAAGGCTGAAAACGAGAACGACTTCGAGTTGACGTACAAGAAGCGGTATCCCATCGTGGGCGGTGATGTTGATGCCGCTCTCATTGTGGCTAATAAAGATGGTTTAAACGCCACTAGCACAAAATATAAGGCGCAAGTGGAATGGGGTTACCAGAAGCAGACACTTTCTATCAGCCGCAAGAAAACCGTAACGGATACCGGGGTTAGCAGAATTGACCTACCGGATACCACCAACTCGCGTAAAATGCTGATCGATGAGGCGCCGGATGAATTCGACAACTTTGGGAGCAACAAATGGGGCACCAGCGCGTTAGCTGTGTCGCGCATCTTTGGGCCAGTCCTCGTCAGGCGCTCGACTGGCTTGTGGAAAGGAATGCAGCTATGCCTCGAGATCTGGCCGATCCTGAACTCCACAGGCACAGGAATCGAGTACATTGTTGAGGCTTCTTTCAAAACGACGAGTCGAATGACAGCCTCGGTTAAGCAGAGAGAGTTGACTGCCTATTTGGAGAGCCAGGGCTGGCTGCTCGCGGAGGACTCGCTGAAGACACAGCTCATTATGGAGCGCTACTAATGTGGCGCGTTTGTGGAGTCAGAGGTCCGCTGTATTGAATTCACACGCGAATACATGCCTGAAATTATTATGTAACCGACGTACGAAGGAATATATACGCAAGTCCCGGAAGAACTCTAAATATAGACTAGTGTGTCTTAGGTAGAGTAGTACGGTTTAACCGGAAAACCCGACCCGAACCCGCCCCGAACCGGCTCCGGGTTGGTTTCGGTTTCTAGATCTAGGATAGACTTCCGGACGACCCAATATAACCTGGACCCAACCCGGACCCAACCTAGGCTGGGTTGGGTTTTAGGTCGAAGACTCCGACCTAGTATTAGATCTAGATTATAGTTAAATAATCTAGCCTGGATCCGGGGCCTTAACTTAGGTTATAAATATAATATATATATTAAGACCCGTAACTATATAAATTATATATTTTTATCTATAATATTAAATATTTTCTTTATAAGTAAATTAAAAGAAAGTAAGAATAAGAAAAACTAAGATATATGAAAAAATTAAAAAATATAATATAATATATTTCTATTTATAGCCGAGATTTAATTAATAATATTTAAAGATATTATTATTTTAACTTTTATATTTTCTTTTTAAAATTTATATTTAGATATTATTTTTAAGCAATAATATCTAGGCTTTATTTATTTTATTTATCTTATAATTAATAGATTCTCTTCCTTTAAATTAAATTGTCTTATAATATATTTTATAAAAAATAATATATTTTTAAAGTAATACTCTCTAGTTTAGAAAGATCTACTAAATATTATATATAATAAATATATATTTTTATAATTATTAGCTAAAATATTAAACTTTGAAATTTAGCTCTTCTAATTTACTTAATCTTAATATTTTAATAGATAATTAGTTATAATCTAGGTCTAGCTAAAAAAATATAAAGTTATTTTATAAATTTTTAAAAGATTTATATTATAAATATATAGTAATATTTAGTATAACCTAAAATATATATAAAAAATAGTCTATTATTTTAATAACTGAGCAGCTTTATAATTAAAATTATATAAAAGTTAGATTAAGTTAAATCTTAAATAGATTTTATTGGGGCCCCAGTATTAGATCCAGGTTAGATCCGGGTTAGAGAAGTTCAACCCGGACCTAGGCTGGGTTGGGTTTTGGGTCGAAGGTCTCGACCCAAGTTGGGTTATGCGGAAGTCTAATCTAGGAACCGCTCCGGTTTCCGGGTTCTAGGGTCAAAACCCGCACCGAACTCGGAAAACCGCGCGGTTTTTCTTGGCAGTCACGTGCCCTAAAAATCTAGATTTCTATATAGATCTAGATTATATATATCTGGTTATATCACTGCTACAATATATATAACTTTACTACAGTAATTGATATTAATATCTATAGTTCTTTCTGAATAACTACTAGATAAACGATCTATTGGGTGCTAGCTGTGCTGGAATCGGCCGTTGCTATTCTATTATTATTCTGCCTTGTGTGTCCGCCTTCGATAAGATACACTAAACAAGGGTCTGTAACAGGCAAATACTATAATTCTCCATTATTACTTTCAGTTATAGTCCTCTACTTTGAGACTAATTTGAGAGATATATATTCCTAGATAGTAGAAGAACAGCAATATAATCAGAATCACTTTTTTGGGGTTAGTATAAACTAGATATAATTGTTTCTACCCTTTTTAGTTTAGTACCTATATCCTATTATCTTTGTCAGCAATATCAAATATACCAATTTTGACAGCTATATATTAGAGCTATAAATAATATATATGGAATCTGAGAATAGCTTTGTACTGCTCAAAGCATAAAGTTCTCATATATGTCAAAATTATTATCTTAGGTGGTGGTGGGTGGAGCCCGTTTGTAAGTTTGTAACGAAGGATCTACTATACAGGGTAGATAGCCTGTCAACTAGATAAGGAAACGGGAGATAAAAGGTAAAGCTCTATTATTAACTTAATAGTAGAACAAATATAAAGAAGACTAATTTTTATCTCTTTTTTCTATATTTTTAACAGTGCTTAAATAGCTTAAAAATTCTTCTCTATTAGAAAGTTCTTTCTTTTAGAATTCTAACTAAATAGTTAGTAAATCCTTTTATTAGAAAAAGAGTTAAAAAGTTAAGGTATTAATCTCTTTAAGACTGGTTTAGAACTGTAAAGGGAGCTAGGGTGTATGCGGATGGAGCAGGGGTTAGGAGGCCCGGGGGTTCTGTATGTCCTACGGGCCGATTCTGCATCGGCTCCGTGACACCGTTCACATCCATACTGCTGTTATAGAATATAGTTAGGTATTCTGTTTTGGTTTATGCGGCCGGGATGTACAAAAGTGCCTGTTGCGGGTGCCCTCAAGACCTCCGACATTTTGATAGGCAAGACCTATATCAAACGATGTGTCGAGAAGTAATTAAGAAGATTTACTGGGTCCGAAGAGCCCAGGAACCCTCGTTGGCGAGTTATTCTAAGGAGATTCGCGAGGAGATAGTTTATTTTTTTTTAAAAAAAAATTTACGATATAAAACAAAATTTCAACAAACCCGATCAAAAAATATTAATATTTGATAGACTTCGGGGGTCTTTGGGCTGGAATATAGTTAGATTTGTGGCGTCTACTAAAGGCACAGTCTATTTATTTCGGTTCAGGGAGGTGAGTGGCAAACTAGGCTTTGTGGTATCCTGGTCTACAAGACCAACAGGACAAGAGGAATACATACTTCGATTCTTCAGACTGCAACACAACATACTCCGTGAGATAATACAGTAGTACATAAGGACCACAACAAGCTTAACGAGCTCAAAAAGTGTGTTCAAGGGACTAGTGAGGAATCAACACACGTCATTAATGAGCCTGTGAGTGCAATATATATAAGACAAAACTCACCAAAGGTAGATTCCTCGAACTTGCACCAACATGGAAGGTTACATTCCGTCCCTCTGGAAATCGCCACACTTGGTCGAGGACATCCCACACCATAACATCCTTGCGACGAATCCTAAGTAGCAAATGACAGCCATCGATCAATGATAATGCCCCAAAATTCATAAGGTAAGGGGGGGACAACTCACGAGAATGACGCCTTCACGGTCGACCCAGGGTGCATGTTTTTCAACTTGGCAAAGCCTCGGAGCAACCTAGGAGGCTCGTCTTCGGCAGCTGGAAATTCGACGTACTGCATGATAACCATATCAGTTACGGGCTTAGTATTTGGACCTAAGGTTTGTCTTTGTTAGCTTACAAGTTGAGCCACCTCGGACGCAGTCCAGTCACCAGTGTTTGTGACCGCCGCCATGACTGTCGCCAGGATATCATATAGTGATTCGTCGCTCTTCTGGCCAGCAAATTTCTCTTTGGTCTCTTGGATGGCGTGTTCATCTGGCCGCATAGTGTCGTTCAACTCGATATTGTTGTACTCAAATGTTGAGTATGTCAAGCCGAAACCAAACTCTATGGAATAAGGGTAAGATATAGCTGGTACCAGCCGGGTTTAGAGCTTACTGAAGCCAATTTGAACTTACCAAATCGTGGGGTAATGTTATACGTGTCGAACCAGCGGTAGTCAATGTTGAGCTTTTCCGTGAAATTGGCTTGCGGGGTGACGCTGGGGTCGTAAGAGATAGTGTTTGGTGGATAATCGGATTCTTGCTTCGCAACTACAAAGGTGTCAATCTCAGTCGATCAAAACGTTAGTAAGATAAAACTGAGGCGCACTGGTGAAGGGCAATTTAGCACTTGGGGATACTCGTCCCCAGAGAATGTCGACAAGTCCCGGACCAGTCTGCTCGCCTGGAAACAGGGGAGCGACTACAGCTGTAACATTAGGGTTGTCGATCCACGCCTCCATGATGACGGGGCCTCCGACATGCAGTACAACCACGGTATTGTTACAGGTTGCAGCGGTCTGTACGATGATATCCTCGGAATGAGTCCAGTTGCCGATGTTGAGGCTCAGGTCGTTGCGGTCCATATTCTCCCGCATGTACCGGTCTGCGAAGACGAGACAGACATCCGGCGGCCCAATAGGGAGAGCACTGCCAGTGACAGTCTCCGCGATCACTGAGGCCGCCGTATTATTAAGTACAAACTGGACTAAAGATCGAGCCTCCAGCCCTGCAGCCTGTATGGCGTCGAGCGGGGTGATCAGATTCAGGGGCCACGCGTAACCGGAGCCTCCTCCTAAACTCAAAGTCCCATTATTGTTGTGGACATCGCAGTTGCGGAAGAGCTCACCACAACCCTGCAGGCCGAGGATATTGGGGCCAGCATCCTGCCCGATGACCGCAATATTCTGCGGGCTTTTGAGCGGGAGGCCACCTGTGTTCTTTAGGAGAACTGTGCCATCGGTGGATATCGTCTTAATGAGCTCGACGGTGGATTCTTTCTGCACATTCCGATACGTGGCTTGGACTGGCCAATATTGGCTACCGACTGAGTTGATGGCAATTGACGGAAGAGGTTTGTCCAGCTGCCCCGTTACGATGGCCGGGGTGACGACCCGCGCGACCATGTCATTGAGACGCGCCTCCGCAATGGTCCCGTTGGAGACAAGGTGGTACAGTTCCTGGTCGAAGAAGGGCCCGAATTTATTACCATAGCCCCGTCCGGGCATGTTGACGTCCAGACCCCCCATCGCAAAACCCTGAGTACCCCAAACACCTACTGCTGGTCAACAAGGATGACTCTACAGGAAGACAGAAGATGCTTGACATACCGCCCCAGTCGCTGATGACCGCACCTTGAAAGTTCAGTTCGCCCTTGAGGAGGCCGTTGTTTGTCTCTGAGTTGGCGCAAGCATGTGTACCATTAATACAGTTGTATGCACACATGATATGGGTTGTTCCCGCTCGCACAGCCTCGGCGAAAGACCAGAGGTAGATCTCATGGCTGGTTTTGTCATCTACGTTGCTGGAAACCGGAAGTTGTTCGGAGGCGTTGTAAATGCTGTAAGGTTCTGTGAAGTTGAATGGGTTTCTACTCAGGAGGAAGCCAGGAAGTCCATTAGCACTAGTGGAGGGATCTCGTGGGGATAGGATTTAGCAAGTACCTATAAGTTTCCTGCTCATAAAATCCAAAGTGCTTGGAGCACGTCTGGACGCCGGAGTCCATCATGCCTTTAACGCCATACCAGCTTGCAATTCCCGTACCGTAGGGATCAGCATACCTATCAGTTGGTTAGAACAAGCACATCTATGCATGAGAAATCCAGTGAATCTGTTTACCAGCCTTCCCAATTGCGACCACCATAAGGAGAACGCCCAAGAGGGCCACCTGTGACGTGAGCCTAGATCGTCGATAGCAAATTCGTAACTTCCAACCTACCGGTCACCATGGCCATGGCAACATGGACGCCCATATCGTAGAACTCTTTGCCCATTGCGTAGGAGCGCGCGTAGATGAGGTCGACATCCCAGGTGGCTGCAGTTGTGACGCTTGAAGGAAATTGGGTGTTTCCAAGACTAGGTCGAACGCCCCCAGGGCCATCCTGGAAACACATTTTCGGGATTCCAAGACGAGTAACATTGCCCGAATTTCCCGCACATGGGCCTGTCTGGCCCGTGACAACGCTTACCTGTTGTGAAGAATCAGCTTTCCTTGCCAGAACCAGCGCAAGATGGGGTTGGAGCTCACCTTTTCTTCCAGTGTCATCTCTGCCACGAGCTCTGCCGCTTGAGCATGAGCATCCCTCCATGCTTTACCGCCATCAGCCACAGGGGGACTTATCACATAAGATAAGGAAGTGGCTGCTGGCGCGAGGGCAGCATATGTCTGTCCGCTGGAACCAATGGCAGCTAGTAAGGGAAGATAGAACCCCCTCATTTTCAAGGTCTTCTGGTGCAGTTCTGAATGACAACGAAGATGGCATTGATGATATTGAAATTATTCTCCTAAAGAAATGGCAGGGGGTTAAATAGGGAAAACTGACCACGGGTAAGGGTATCAATTGAGCTTAACCGAAGTATTCCCAACAGCGATAGTTTTGGCCTTAGTTACTCCCGAAGGATTGTCACGGAAAAGGGCCAGGAAGAGACGGCTAAACCCCAGGGACTGATAGGGCCGCTAGGGCCCCACCAAAGCCTGGCCTGAGATAATAAGCCTTCAACCAGCGTCTATGGAAATACAGCCAGAATCGACCCTAATATTAAATTTGAATTTAGAATAAGTTCACTCATCCTTAACTGAAGTTGGTTAGTGCTGGCACAGGAGAGCAAGGCGAGTCGCTGTTCTAACGTGACTGAGTTCAAGGTATCTAAGCTATGCGAGCAGAATGTGTCAAAGATATGTGGGATCCGCGGGTATGATTGATTGATTGATTGATTGATTTATATTCATTGACCTACCCAAGCCGGTTATGCCTGGGTTGCTATTAGGCCTGCTGTAGCCAGGGAATAAGGATGTCTGCGCCGCACAAGGCCTAAAACACCCTACGAAGTATATCCAACGGGCATGTCTATAAGGATGGTGGCATATCGAGAAATAAAGTAAACATATATACATACAAGGGCAGAGAGAGCGGCCGGCAAAAAAGCAAATGTGCCAAACAGCACCCGTACCATGTGATCGATCTCCAGCAAGCCCCTTCGGCACACATCTCTATATTGTTAGGCGAATGCGGAGATGTGCTCCCAGCTGTGTCGGTCGCGGTGTGCAGAGCCGAAGCCAAAGGTGCGTGCGAAGGAGGGAATCACCCTCTCCTCCGGCCTCTTTGCCTCGCACCCGCACCTAAGGGTCCAATAGGCGTAGCCGATGTGACTTTCCGTGAGCGCTAACGGCTTGGAGGTCGTATTGTAGCCAATGAGCTGGTCTAAGCGTTTTTCTTAGGGAGGTTCCCTCCTCGCGAGAAACAGCAGGTAGAGTGAAACATTTTCAATTTTCCGACTCTTTTTGACTGGAACAGCCGCAAAGGCCTCGGGTCTTGAGGAACATGAACATGTTGGACAGGTCTAGATTAATGTAGGGCTGATGAAGATGTAACTGATAGGACTAGATAGCCGGGCACCGAGCGAGTTTTTGGTTTTTCACGCCACGCGACAGCACCACTCCACTGTCGCTAATACCGGATATATCTTGCTAAGTGCTGTTAGCCATCGGTAGCCCAGCATGTGGACGCGTGTCAGGCAATTTTTTGAAGCTTCCGCCCGGTCGGGTTTGCCTGGCATGTTGTTTACATGTTTTCAGGCTTCTGTTCAATAGCCTGATGGCTAGATCCGTACCATCGCGGCACCCTGTCCACTGGACTCACTATTCATGAATTTCTGGGCCTGAGAAGTTCTATTCTGTTCATAGCCAGGATGGGTTTCGTCCGGGCAGCTTCCACGGTTTCCATCTCGGCGTGGTCCTTATCAGATGATTAGCTTTTTGGAAGGCCAAGCGCACGGCCCATAGCCCCACACTGACTTAGCAAACCTGCCAAGCTTGAACATTGAATCTACAATACGCACAATAATTGGCTGTTTCTCTTATTCCTATTTTTCCAGCAGTTGATCGGCTTCGGTATATCCGTAGCTTACATGTCAACTTCTACATAGCCGGACGTCGATTGCAAGCTAACTAAACTGTACTTCATAGCCTCTAGATTGGATTTCCAGAGCACATCTCTCACAGGTCCCCCAGAATTATTCCATTGGATGCGATCTTCCAATATAATACAAATTGCATCGCGGGATCTGCACTGCTAATTACTTACTGTGTCACCGGTTGCATAGTGGCGATCGGCCGCATTCGAAGACTTTACAGTCTACATCTCCGGATTTGCATTGTGGTAATAAGGGCAGAGTGTTTCTAACAAGCTCACAATCCCGGAGAACGCATCCTGGACTATGATCTGATTAATAAAATTCTCTCTACATACTATGGTGGGGGATTTTCGTGATTTCAATGATCTTGCTGTAAGGGGCCTACCTGCTGTGTTACATTGTAACCAGTATTCCTGCACCAAGAATGTGGCCACTAGAGCTTAGATAACTGATCTCTCAAAGGCATTCTCCCAACCGCGGAAGTTGGCATGTTGAATATGGCGTCATTTATATAGAGCATCCATATAACATCCCCCCCCCCCCCCGAGTGGCTCATTCAGGGGTACTAACACTCGATTTTTTGTATTTTCTTCCAGATTATTTCTTACAAAGGTTCAGTAACTCAACTCAGGACGGAAACAGGGTCCCATGGGGAGCCCTGAGACACACAACAATTTAGAGATCCCAGACAACAGACGGAATTTCCCATCCAGCTTTTTTTTCTGCGAGAAGGGTTCCGAGAGCCCCGGAACTATTGTTCCACTGACCCATGACAACACTTTGGCTGCTTTCCAATGCCACCGCAACCATAGTATGAGTAGGTGCGATGCTGAAGTGGCGAGGGGAGGAGCCATAGGCTGGGTACAACCCGAGGAAGGAAGCCTTCTCGGCCTCTTTTCCAATAGAGTCAGCGCAGAGTAACACGGCAAGGAGTCTTCTTTCGGGCCGAATGTGTTGTCAAGACGGTTGGAGACGATGACATGGTTGTTCCCAGGCTTTGGGGCAAGATTATGTTACCTGAAGAATCGCTTTGGACAAAATCTTTGGGGGCCAACACCCGAGACTTACCGAGATTGCAATTGCTGTGGCCCCGGAACCAGTGGGAGAAGATTCCTTGCCATACGTACTTCCCTCGTAGACTTTGCTGAAGAAAGTTTTGTTGCCTGAATATTTGACCCGGAAACCACTCAACTCACTGCTCAGCTCCTGCACAAGGTAAAAGTAGACGCCTGAAGATGTGCTGTTCGATCCGCGGGGGGTCCAAAACGCTCCGTGTCTGGGTCCAGATCCTGGGTTCACGGCTAGTGACTCGGTCGGCTGAAGAAGACCTGTCGATGGGTTGACACAGAAGACACGGACGACATCAGCTCCAAGGTCGTGTACGAGGACAAAGCGTCCTGTAGGGTCGACAACTACTTCATGGGGATGAGGGGCATCTTAGCGAGCGGTGACCGGACCAGGAGCGACCATCTAGTATGTGAAGGTTTGTTCATGCATGAAAAGTCCCAGGACAGGGTCCACGGAATACGTCGTGATAGAGGATTCCGAGCTATAATACCAGGGCAAAGTCAGCAGCTAGTATCATATGGCATGCAACTATCTCTTTTATAACCTAGTATCGTAGTACGTCGGGGGTGTAGGGTGTATCCCGCATCCGTGTGTCACGGAGCCGATGCAGAATCGGCCCGTAGGATATACAGAACTCCTAGGCCTCCTAACCCCTGCTCTACCTGTATACACCCCAGCTCTCTTTATAATTTTAAATCAGTCTTAGAGAAATCAATGCCTTGATTTTTCAATTCTTTTTTTAATAAAGAGATTTATTAACTATTTAGTTAGGATTCTAAGAGAAAGAACTTTTTAAAAAAGAAGAATTCTTAATCTATTTAAATACTGCTAAAAATATAGAAAAAAATAATAATTAATTTTTTTTATATTTATTTTACTATCTAGTTAATAATAGAGCTTTATTTTTTACTTTTTAATTTTTTATCTTGTTAATAAACTATCTATTCTATATAATTGTCACGGTGCGATCCCAGATCGCTGTTCTGCCAGCCCCGACCGCCCTCTATATAACCCCCTAACCGTATATCTACCCATCTGATCCTGATTCTATTATAGCTCTCCGAGCTATGTCTTATCTATCTATCTATATATAGCCTGACCCGTAGTCTATCTATATATTAGCTCTAATTAGTCTACCTATCTAAACCACACCCTAATATTATATAGCTTCTCCCCACAGAGCTAATATATCTATTAGAGTAGTATTCGGGTCGGTTTCGGTTCCCAGATCTAGGAACCGCAATCCGACCCGAACCCGGGCTGTAGGCTTCTTCACGGCCCATCCCGGCCCAGGCCCAACCCCGGCCCAAGCCCACGGTGGGTTGGGCTTTGGGCCCGAGTCTAGGGCCCATAATAGGCCTTGGGCCTAGTATAGGGGCCTATAATGGGCCCGTGGGCCCCAATTAGGCCCCAAACAGTATAAATATCGGGCTACCTATTACTGCATAATTTATACAATACCCGGCTGTAAAATTAAGTATTTTATATACAACCTTTTTATTTAGATTATAAATTTAATATTAATACATTAATTAGAAGACCTAGTAGATTAAATCTAAAAGAATAAAATTAACTAATAGTACTGAAATATATTATTTTTTTAGGTTTTACGCTTTTATTCTAAAGTATATATCTAAATATTTATTACTAGCAGATTAGGCTTAGTATAATTCTTAGTAGTCTCCTCTACCTAGTTCTTAATCTTCTTATTTACTTTACTGTCTTATCTTCTCAGTATTACTTATTAGTTCAATTTCAACCTTCTTAAGTCTTTTATTTTTCTCTTCTTTCGCTACTTCAATCTTAAACTAAGAGAAAAATCTCTCTAGTCGCTCAGCTTTCTTCTCTTTAAAATTAAATCTTAAAGTATAAAGAAATATTATAAGTTCTTAGATTATTTTAGATTTTATTCTTCCCCGATGGTAGTAGTAAATATCTCTAGCAGTATTAAAAAGCTATTCAACCCCTATACCCGTTGCTGGTATTGAGAGAACATCCCGTGCAAGTGCTGCAATTGCAGGAAAACGCGCTTCGTTTTCTCTCCAGAATGCAAGAGGCCCAATATCAATTGTATCTAATATCGAGTTAGTAATATATTGAAATAATAGTATTTAAATATACTACTATTAAGATATAATATTATTTTATTAATAGTCTTTTTTAGCTGTCTTTTCTCTTTATTTAGTATCTTATTAAGCTTTAATACTGTTTTTACTACTGTCTAAAAGCCTTGTATATTTTACTGATTAGTAAAACGCTTCTGATATAGGATAAAAGCTTCTTAAAATAATTTACGATATATAGTACGCTATTCTTAATCCCAGTTATTAGTAAGAAAAAATTAGAACTTATTAATTAGTATAAGTATTATACTGATTATATAAAGATATTCTTAAAGATTATCTATCTATAAGTAGTATTTATTAAGCTTAGATCGGCCAGCTTTAAGTACTTCAAGTATCTACTTTTTTTATTAAATATACTTTCGCTGGAACTGTTTTATTAATTACTTAAAATATTTGAAAAGTTTATTATAAATTTTAAATATATAATATACTATAATATCTTAAGTCTAGGAAAGTTAAGTAATATAGTCAAAGAAAGGCTTAGTAATATAAAGTAAATAATCGATTTAGTATTACTCTTTATTCCTAAGTAATAAATCCTTACAATTATACTCTGTATAAAAAAAATATAAAAATAGTATAAAATCTTTTTACGCGGCGAAGTATTAAAAAGATTAAGTTTTAATAGATTTTTATATCTTAAATTAGTATAAGCTTCTACTCCCGAGTCTAAAGATTATTAAATATCTCCCGGCGTTGAGGACTTATATTTATATATATTATAAGATAGCGAATCTTATTTAAAGTAATAGATATCTCCTGATTTTTCTGTTATATATTTGCCTATACCTTTAAAGACTGTTGCTCTATCTATTTTATTTTAGCTGTATTATTTAAAGGAACCGCCTTGATATACCTAAGAAGTTAATTTAGACTGAGCTGGATAATATATATAAGATATAGAATTTGAATAATAATTATACTATCTGATAAGGCCTGCTATAAGAAATTAACTAATATCTTATTATTTAATATATTATCTGTGGTTAGATTAAATACTCGGCCTTTAATTCTATACTTAACCAGGACTTTTACTAGTATATTACTTAGATTTATACTAGTATAGGCACTATAAATAGATTTAAAATTAAGAAGAACTTCTTAATATACCTAATTTAAATCGATAAAATAGCCTGTGACTGCTATAAATAATTATATAAATAGAGACGTCCAGTAGTCAAGTATAATAGATATCTTGGAATTAGGAGGAAGTAGTTGAAGGATATCTTATTACTGATTCTTAACTAAATTTTCTAATTGACAGTGAATAGTAACTGTGGAAAAGATTATAGATAAAGACGGGGTAGTATAAGCTATTTAAATAAGATTTTAAAATATTGGTTACTTAATAAAATAGAAAGAAAACCGATTTAAAAAAAGAAAAGATAGGATCTCTTTCTTCTAGTGTTCTTATAAGAATACAGCTTTAGCTATAGTATTATTTTTAAAAATAGATAGTAAATTAGTAAAAGAATATAAATTATTAGAAATTAAATCTATACTCTATTTAAGAAACTGAGTAATCTCTTTTTTTTATCCCTGATTCCGTCTCTGATATATAGATATTAAAATATATCTTTTTATTATTAATAGACTATAACGCTGGTCCCTTTTTTATCTATCTTATTTCTAAGAGAATAGAGATATTTAAAAATCTGACTACAGCGCTTATATATAACTTTTGGAGCCCTATCTATTCTATATACTATCTGGTGAAAATGGTTCTAGATATCTAATTAATAGGCCGAGTCCTAGTATATTTTACTCTTTTATCTATAGTCAGTCTGCAGCTACCAATCTACCTATTCGTTGTATACTATATTGTTGTATAGAATAAAGGCCTTTCTTTAATCAGGGCTAATATAGATAAGAGAGGGCGGGATAACAAGTAAAATAACTGGATAAAGGAATTCAGAATTAAGTCCATCGAATATTTACTAACTACCAGATAAATCCGAAGTAGCGGGATAATTTAAAATTGTAAGAAATATAAGATTATCTATATCTTCATTATAAAGAGATGACGTAAAGTTAGACTGCTGGCTTTAAGATATAATAGTATATAAATAATAGTATATAATAGATAATTAGTAAAGAAGGATATAGAGTATATATATAATAGCTAAAAGATATTGTTAATTTTAACTAAAAATATTAAATTATAAACATAATAAAGTTAGGTAACTTCTACTAATTAGCTAAATATTATAGTTTTAAATAGATCGGGTCTAATAAAAGTCTATTAAAGTTTATTAAAGCCTACTGAAAGCCTATTAATAATCTATTAAAGTCTATTAAAGTCTATTAAAGTCTATTAAAGCTTATTAAAGTCTATTAAAGCCTATTAATAGTCTATTAATAGCCTATTAAAATCTATTAAAGCCCGCTAATAGTCTATAAAAGCCTATTAAAATCTATCAAGAGTCTATTCCCAGTCTATTCCTAGTCTATATATATTAAATATTTATATTTCTCTCTAAGACAACTTAGATAAGGGCTCTAAATAACAGTAATAATAGAAATAACTAAAATAACTACAGTATCTATAATTACTATAATAATAGTAATAATTAAGATAATTATAATTAGGCTTCTTCACGGCCCATCCCGGCCCAGGCCCAACCCCGGCCCAAGCCCACGGTGGGTTGGGCTTTGGGCCCGAGTCTAGGGCCCATGATGGGCCTTGGGCC
>ML733460.1:0-195338 GCA_009176405.1 Aspergillus novoparasiticus | reverse complement strand
ACAGGCACGGAGCCCCCTCACACCAAGCCTCAGCCTACCCAGGAGAAGCCTACAGGCACGCAGCCCATCACAGAGATCACCAAGACAACTACCTTTGTTACTACTGAGTGCCCTGTCACGTCTTCTGTTGTCACCTCTGGCACCAAGACTCTCACCGTCCCTATCACTCAGACTAACATCATTACGGTCACCACCACATTCCATGAGTCGTCAACCTTGCCTGTGAAGCCTGTGCCCACTGGCACTGGTGTTCCTCTGCCACCAGCACCGGTACCGGTACCTCCTAAGAACAGCACTCTTCTGCCACCTGCTCCAGTTCCCACTGCTCCCTTCCAGAACACTACCGTCCCGGTTGTCCCTACACAGCCAGTTCCTGTGGCTCCTGGTCAATCTACTGTCCCCGGAAAGCCAGTCACTACTCAACCATCCGTTCCAGGCGAGACCCCTGCCCAGCCCTCTGTTCCGGGAGAGACTCCTGTCCAGCCTTCCGTCCCTGGTGAAACCCCTGTCCAGCCTTCTGTTCCGGGAGAGACTCCCTTCCCGAACACTACCGTCCCGGGTGTCCCTACACAGCCAGTTCCTGTGGCTCCTGGTCAATCTACTGTCCCCGGAAAGCCAGTCACTACTCAACCATCCGTTCCAGGCGAGACCCCTGTCCAGCCCTCTGTTCCGGGAGAGACTCCCTTCCAGAACACTACCGTCCCGGGTGTCCCTACACAGCCAGTTCCTGTGGCTCCTGGCCAATCTACTGTCCCCGGAAAGCCAGTCACTACCCAGCCTTCCATCCCTGGTGAAACTCCTGTCCAGCCCTCTGTTCCGGGAGAGACTCCTGCTCAGCCTTCCGTCCCTGGTGAAACCCCTGCTCAACCTTCCGTCCCCGGAGAGACCCCCGTTCCTGCTCAGCCCACCGGTGTCTCTCCTGTGCAACCATCTGTTCCGGGCGAGACCCCTGTCCAGCCCACCGGTGTCTCTCCTGTGCAACCATCCGTTCCGGGTGAGACCCCTGTCCAGCCCACCGGTGTCTCTCCTGTCCAGCCGTCCGTTCCAGGCGAGACCCCTGTCCAGCCAACCGGCGTCTCCCCCATCCAGCCATCCGTTCCGGGTGAAACTCCCGTCCAGCCTACTGGCGTGTCTCCTGTGCAACCTTCTGTTCCAGGTGAGACCCCTGTACAGCCCACTGGTGTTTCTCCTGTGCAGCCCTCTGTTCCGGGTGAGACTCCCGTCCAGCCCACCACTCCTGGCGAGACCCCAGTTGCGCCTACCGGTGTCTCCCCAGCTCAGCCCTCCCAGCCACCACTCACTGGTGCTGCTCGGGCCGTCAAGCCTACTGTCGGCCTCCTGGCTGCAGTCATGGGTGTGATGATCCTGCTCTAAACCTAGCTGCCCAAGGATAGGGTAGCTGAACATCGGCCATCTAAGATACCAGAAGAGCAACAGTTCGATAAGTTATAATATGACTGTTTGATTTGTTTGATCGTTGATTATCGTCTGACATTTGATCCCCCCAATCTTTTGCTGCTGACAAGAAAAAAGAAAAGTTACAAGTTGGATGGCGCAAGAGTTTCTTATTTGTCAGATAATACCGTGTTAGTAATATATAATAATATTGTGTTTTTATACCTTTGGTACATCTATGAGTACAGAAATGTCTGGTAGTCGTGTGAATAATAATGCTTCTACATCCATTGCAGAATTACTAAAAGCCTTCACCTTCCTAATTAGCTCCTCACAGCGGCAATACTATATCCATCGTGTGTCGCCAAAACCTAAACTGACTCGTCTATCACATATCCCATTTTGGTATCTGTCTAAACCATATACTCCAAGTCTATCAACCCATATACAAATCGGAACCAACTCCTCCCCTGAGACAAATCACTGCTGCTCATTAACCAGCACATAACGATAGCGCGCCTTACCCGCATGCATATCCACGATAGCGGTATTAGCATCCTTCATAGGGATCTCCTCAATCCAAGGCTTCACACCCTTCTCCGCAACAAGCTCGAACATCTCCCGAATCTCACGGGGAGATCCGATAAAGGAACTCTCAACCTTAACCCGGCGAATAAGGTTACGCACATTCGCGAGAAGAGTCCCATCCTCAGGAAGACCGACCTGAACCAGACTGCCGTTGGTAGCCAGAAGGCCCAGGTACTCCGTCATGGGCATCTGAATTAGACATTAGCCTCGTGGATGAACTCCAGAGTGATTCTCTGTCGTTATGAGATAACGTAAAAGCGTACCTTGGAGGAAGAAACCGTACAGACTATAAGGTCCAAGGAACGAGCATATTTAGCAGCCCAGTCCGGTTCATCATCAGTGGCGATGTAGATATCCGCGCCCATTTTCAGTGAATCAGCACTCTTGCTAGCCTTGCGCGAGATAGCGACGACTTTGTCTGCCCCCATGGCCTTCGCGAATAGAACACCGAAGTGACCCAGTCCACCGACGCCGATGATTCCAACGCGCTTGCCGGGGCCACAGCCGTTGTGCTTCAAGGGGCTGTAGACGGTGACACCACCGCACAGCATGGGAGCTGCCTCCGCGGAGGGAATGGCATCCGGGATCTTGATAACAAAGTTGGACGGGGTACGGTTGTACAGGGAGTATCCACCGTAGGATTTTCCGCCGTTGAGATGGATGCCGTTGTACGTGCCGACGATCTTATGAGAGCAGTATTGCTCCCAGCCCATAGCGCATTCGGGGCAATCACCCAGACGGCCCAGACACGAGTCACTCTGGGCGCCGACACCAACGCGGTCTCCGACTTTGATATCGCCAACCGCTTTCGAGCCTACACGGACAGCAATACCGACAATCTCGTGGCCAACGCAGCAGGGATATTTGGTAGGGCCCTGCACTGGGGTTAGCCATATCATTCCTCTACCCTTCAATATGATATATCTTGCTGAGCCATGTAAAAAGGAACCTAGGTAACCTACCCAGCCGCTACGGAGAGTATGCAGATCCGATCCGCAAACACCACAATGAGTGACCTTGATATCGACATCGGTCTCCTCCCATTCTTTTGGCTCAAATTCCTGCCAGACCATCTTTCCATCTGCCGACTCGGGCGCCAGGCCCATCCATCCTTCAAACTTGTAGTCTGTTTGCGCCATGCTGACCTAGTGGTGCTATTCTGGGGACTGATGTTTAGAAAAGACCAGATCCGGAACCGGTCCTATGGACCATTTATACTGACTCGACGGGCTTTACGGATCTACTCCGGACGGTCCATGGATTTCTACGGATATAGCGGGTCTTGAAAGCCATGGTCTCCACTCTCTGATTTGTATGTACGTATTGACGGTGGAAACGCACGGGACGAGAGTCGGGTTTGATTCGTACTTGAGGGTAGAACTGGAATCGTATAGGGTTTCTGGGTAAGTCAGGTACAATGTGCTCATTGGAGGCCGGTGAGGTATTTGCCTTTCACTATGCCCCGTCTTTCTTTGGTTTATTATATTTATTTATTTAAACTTTTTTTTGGTAATAAAGACGGCTAATTCTCGGTGTCTGGTCTATGATCGGCACTAATGCGCCGAGACGGCAGATTCCAATCCTTATTATCAGACCTTGGGTACGGTCTATATCCTGTACTACTACTAGAGACAATTCAGAGTAGATACTAGATACATATGTCAGATTACTATTATCACGCCATTGGAATTGTACATGACCGCAAAAAATCAGTTACCTATATGTTGCCATACCAGCAAATCAACTCTATGCAATGGAGTTCCTCCACTGACTCCAACCCCAACGGCTCCACTATGAGGGAAGAAACGGAAGAAAACGAAGAAAAAAACTGGAGACAGCGGTACTACTAAATGTTTAGTAATTCGGGGATTGCTTGTATTTTCGGCATTCGAGAAAAGTTTCCGAGCGGACGACGAGCCGAGTCTCATTGTACTTCGTCGGCCGACTCGGGATCTGCTTCTTTATCTTTGTCTTGCCATCTTGCTACGTGTGGGTAATCATAGTTCAAATGGTCACAATACGTAAGGGAATAATGTCTCTAGATTTCGTCCCTAGCGTTGATGGGAAATAGACATGGAAAATTGAAGAAAAGGATGCTCAGGATATACAAGTAATCACAGGTGAAGAAGAATAATAAAAAGGATAAGGGTCACAGCGGGCATTGCTGGCGAAACCAAAGAATGAAGACCGTGGAAATCTATACCGAATGCAAGGATTAAGTCATCTTTTGAAGCACCTCCACGCTGACCTGTCTTCGGCTATACATATCGGATCCCACCCATACATCGACGCTGGATTTAAAACAGTGACAAAATGTCCTCGTTGGTCTTCTTGGGCTGGCTTCCTCCCGGTGGTGGTGATGTGGTGTTCGACGATAGATCCAGCCCAGCGAAACCATTCATGAGGTCTGCGCTAGCACCACCACCGTTGGGGGCTGGGGCCGGGGCTGCAGCACCCCCGCCGTCGCCAAACACGCCCAGTAGGTCATCCAAATTATTGCTGCCCGCCGGAGCGCCGGCCGCGGGAGACTCTACCCGGACAGGTGTGCCGGCAAGGCCTTCAAGGCCGGACATGCCGCCGCTAGGTTCCTTCTGAGCGGATGCTGGTGCACCTCCGTCGAAATCGATATCCAGAAGATTTTCAACGTTGTTCTGACTCTGGGGCGGCGGAGCCTTGCCATTAGCTGCCGCCGCAGCTGCCGCCGCAGCCAATGGGTTCTCACGTGCATTTTGGATTTGTTCCCTAAAGAATAATGGTTAGCGAAGAGAGCAAAGTAAAGTCCAGTTAGCAGAGGTACATACTCGATGGCGGCCCTTTGAACGGCGTCGGCACCAAATCTGCCTTGGCCCACAAATTGCTCAGGTGGCTTGTGGTATACAGAGGCGAGGGTAGAAAGTTCGGTGAGGAGTTGTTCGAGAAGTGCTGGGGGTAGAGAGTGGATGGTAGTCACAATTGGCGGCTTTTCAGAGAGCATGATGTTCTTGGTGGCACCAGGGTCGCTTGTGTTGGAGAGCAAGCGCCAGTACACATAGGCACGGTCACGAACGTCAGGGTTGTCGTTCTCGGCTGTAGCGGCCTGCAGGACCTTTTGCACCAGTCCCTGAGCCTTCTCAGGCCGTTTTACGAAGAGTTTAACAACAGCCGTGAGGATTTGTAGCTGCGTTTGTGAGAACTCTTCATTGAACCCTTCTACGAACCCGGCTAGGATATCTCCGGCATTGTTGATCTTCTCCGCATATTCTCCCACGATCCAGATGAGCGCAGCTCTGGCGTTAGGCTCATCGAGCTCATCGATGCATTTGCAAAGGGTGGGAATGATGCCTTCGTAGCCAGGGTACTTCCGGAAAATGTCCTTGATCACCACGATGGCCTCCTGCACCACGTAGTTGACCTTCGTGTTGATCAAGTCCAACAATGTGTTAACACACTTCTCACTGGCGTTCTCAATCTTGATAGCGACCTGACCGATGGCCTTGACAGCGCGCCGCACAAAGTCCATGTCCACTTCCAGGGCGTATTCTTTAAGTTCTGCCAGAAGCTGATCGACATTGCGATCGTTGGCAATACGAACCATGATCTCAAGCTTCTGGAATTTGACATAGGGCGGGTCGTTGTACTTGCAGAAGAACACACGGAGCTCCTTGTTTAGAATATCAGGCTGTTTTTGCAGTAACAGGTCGATATTTCTCAGAGCCACATATTGTACTTCGGGAGCTGACGAGACAAGAGTCACTAGAATCAAGCATCATGATTAGATTGTCTCCGTAGTGGGGTTCAAGGGGGCTAAATTACCTAAGGGAGGGGCCATCTTCTTGAGATAGTTCTTGGAGAGTTCATCCTTGATATTCCTCATGTGCAAAAAGACGACCTTGACGGCGGCTAACACAACACTGGGATTCGCATGCTGGAATTGAGGGGCCACGCGCTCACAGATATGCTCTGATTCAGTGACCTCAGTAGTCCGGTACTCTGCCAGCGTTGTGAGAATCGTAACTCGACCCCACTCTGTGCACTCGTTCAACGCCATCAATAGCTTGCGTAGCGTGTTGGTTGTGACCTGGAGCGCATTGGTTTCCGGCGCGGCGTGGTGGATCTCCGAGAGCGCCGTCACCGAGTTCGCAACCACCATGGGGTTAGGGTCTCCAATCATCTCCTGAAGCATTTCCAGGAAACCATTCTCCATACACATTCCGGGGTTGAGATCGAAAAGCTTGGCTACACAAATGGCAGCTGTCTTGCGGACATAGGGCGACTCATCCCTGAGAGTCTTCCGGAGGGGCTCCTCCATGTAGTCGACCATTTTGTCCACTCGAATACATCCCATCGTTCGGATTGCAAGTGCCCTGACCAGAGGATTAGGGTCTTCGGAGTCTTGAACGAAGGTATTCACGGCGAGAATACAGAGGTCCGGGTGAGATTTGGCGTAATTCCTGATTGCCGCGCATCGAATATCAGCATGCAGAGCGACGATCGAGACAGTCATGGGCCACCCACATCAGATATAGGTATACTAATTTCTTTTGTTCGAGATCGCTCGTCGCAATATTTTTCAGGACATCGGGGAAAAGGGCGGAGACATCTTTTCCTAAGGTCATGGCCATGATGGTTTTCTGGATAGCCTCCTTTCTGTGACGGGGTCAGACATCATCACTGAACTCAGTATAGGTGCTAGATCATCGCAACTCAACCGGAGACATACCGTTCGTAGGCATATTGAGATCTGTAGTTCTCGTTAGTGACACTCGCAGGAACGCGTAATTGCCAGAAGATCGGAGTGCATACACAAGACCAGCTCGCAATTCGAATGTTTCTCCTTTCCTAGGCACCGCAAAGGCGCCACGTATCCTGCTCATAGCCATCGTGAATGAAATCGAGCTCCGGCAGCGAGGAACGAAGTCGGAATTAGGTATGCAAGAGTGTCCTTGCGGACCACTGCGGGGAATTTGGCGGCGGCGAGAGGTTCAGGGATACCGTCGGTGGGTCGGGGATATGGCGTTTCAAATGACTGGGAGGATTAGGGTAGAATCAAAGCGTCATCCCCAAAGGCCCAGGTTATGGAAGAAAAGGGGGGAATGGGCGCAGTTGAGGGAGAGCGGAGAAGATGAGGTGGAAGTGGATTAAGGAAAGGGTCTCATCATGTGTCTGGACCCAAAAGTTGTCCACAAAAACGCGGCTCTGCCTTTTTAGCATTTAAGCCCGCGGAGCTTAATTACCACCACTTCTCAGGAGTACTCCAGACCATATCACTTGGCATTCTACACTTCGACTGGTGTGATGGTATGGAAATTCTAATTAATATATGTCCACGATCTCGTTAACCCTCTTATCAGGCAAACCTTCCTAATCTACGGCGGTTATTCGTCGAGGCCAGAACGGAGGCCGAGGAGAACGAATACTCCAGGACTGCTGTGAGCTATCTATAACTCCACAAACGAGCATTGAGTCGGAATACTAATCACGATCCATGCAGTTTTATAACCTCGTCCTCTTTATCTCTTCGGTCGCGGTCTTCAGCTTAGTTGCGCAACGTATGGGAGGGACAAAGACCGGAAAATGATAACTGGGAATGCTACTCCTTATTCCATGAAGGCATTAATACAGCAAGAACTCGGAATATTATTACATGGCAATCAACTGCTCCAGGCAGAAGCTGCTAAATATGCTCCACCACATAATGCGCCATCCGTCCAGCCATCAGTCCGTCTCCTCCCCGTCATCTTCTAAGAAGGCGAGGTGCTTGCGGCCTCGGTTTAAACGTCGTCCTGGTCGCCCGCTATCGCTCTCTTCGTCGGCACCGTCTTTACCGTACAGCTTTACCTCCTCTTGGCACGAGACGACATCAGCCTGAAGCTCGCGCCTTTCTCTGATCTTCAGGGCTTTCCTTTCAGCTTCCTTTCCCTTGAATGGTCCCGTCATTCCTGCCTCCCTGAGCATTCCCTCAAGGTGCCCGATCTTCTCCTTGGATGTCTCATATGGAGCCAACAGTCGCCACCAAAGTTTCCTGATGCCGCATTTGACCAGCAAATCTTGCAACTCCTTTATCTTCTTTTGGTCTGGGTCAAGGTCCGCGTCCTTCGCTTTAGCTGTGGTCGTCTTCTTCTTCCCTTTCTGTGTTGAAGCTTCGGAACCGGCACTCTTCTGTCGCTTTCGGGTCGGCTTAGGCTCTTCGTCAAGAACCACTGACATTTCGCTCTCCGATTCCTCTCCGCGGTCATTCTTTGATTCCTCAGCCTCTGGTGCGACGTCATCTTTTTTTGGCTCCACGTCCTCCGAGTCATCTGACACCTGTTCTTTCGGAGGCTTCGGTTTCGAACTCTTTCTGGCAGTTGATTTTGATTGTTTTTTAGCGGGCTTCTTCACATCCTCCTCACTCTCATCATCTAGTGGCGCGCTGACTTCACTCTGGTCTTCGGGCTCTGGTGTAGTCGTTTTCCTTCGCTTTCGCGATGTCTCAGCTTTGTCGAGTTTGGTCCTTTTAGCGGAAGAAGCCTTCTTCGCGGGAGGAGCAGGCTCCTCTGACTCTTCATTCGACTCCGGTTCTTGCGCCCGCTTATCTTGTACCTCCTATGGACCCGTAACAGTTAGCAAAACGACTAACCCAATTGTACAACTACGACCGAATAGCAAAACATTCCCAAAACATACCACTTCATCCTTGATGATCTGATCACTCTTTGACTTCCAAATGCTGCTCCCTTTAAAAAAGCCCTCCTCGACCCCGAGGGCTTTCTCCGCAGCCATGCGCACCCGCTTAACCGTTAATTCCTCCATATTCCCCGATTTGTAGATCTTCGCGACGGTATCACGGAGAGCCTTTTCGAGCGCATCATCGGAAGGGACCGAAGGGCCGACGGGCTCATCAGACTCGGACTCGGAATCGGATACTACACGACGTCGAGGTGCCATCTTGTCTCCTTCACTCGCTTGCTCTTGTTAAGTTCTTCAGGGATGAATTCGTGACTTTCGAATTGAACGCGGGCAATTCGCGACGCGACGCCAATTCCGAACTATCGGATAGTGCAGCTATAGATTTGTCGGTAACGCAAAATCAAGAAATCGAAATCGTAACAACAAATTGACTTGAACAATTATTATCCGTCTATAGAAAGTACCTAGTAATCGTACACAATCAACCAACTAAGTTAGCTCGGTCGTTGATGAACGGCGGGACATTCCTGTCCAGGCACCGGGAGTGGAAACCCGGGGAAAAGAATCAGCTGACAAAGCACTAAATTTATGCTTACTTTGGTTCCTGTAGGACAACCAGAAGGGCAAAGAACGGAGAAGAAAAGGCAAAAATCCAGAATATAACCCGGGGAGGATACCCATCTTTGATATCGGTGTACATACGTCCGAAGAATTGGAAGTCCCCTTCCCTACGAACCTGACCATTCCCGTCAACTACTGCGCACCTCCGCGGTATACCGAGCACCCCCAAAAAGCATCAGAGATACTAATCGATTGATCGACGGCTGATACTCTTGTGAAGAGCAAGCAAATCCACAATGTCAACCTCAGAATCACAACCCAGTCTCCCAAAGAATCTATTCCCCCACCAAACACCCGCAGCCGCGAGCTCATCAACAGAGGAGACCAAAGATGCGAATGGAATGACGAAACTGCCCAACGGGGTCATTCTCGACAAAGATGGGAAACCGTACGTCTTTTACTCCCTTTCCATATCTGCCAAACCCCACTAACAAACGGAATCTAGATGCCGTCTCTGCACCTCCGCTGCATCCTGGCGCAACCTAACCAAACAAGCCAAAGCTCAAGGCGCAACCTCAACCCCAACAACTACAAAACCAACACCCGAGTCAACTACCAGTACACCCACACCCCAACCACGAGACGACTGTCCGCCAGACGTAGAAGCCCTGGGCCGTTCAACATGGACATTTCTCCATTCCCTAACGGCGTCGTACCCCGTGCAAGCGACGCAGGAACAACAGGGCGAGATGCGGACGTTCCTGAAGATATTCTCGCGCTTGTATCCGTGCTGGGTGTGTGCGGATGATTTTCGGAACTGGATGGCGGAGCCTAGTGGGCGTAATGAGCCGCGGTTAAAGGGGAGAGCGGATTTCGGGACGTGGATGTGTGAGGCGCATAATGAGGTGAATCGGAAACTGGGGAAGAAGGAGTTTGATTGTCGGTTTTGGGAGGAGAGGTGGAGGACTGGGTGGAAGGATGGGAGGTGTGATTAATTTATTGATTGATTAGTGGTGGTATGGATGGTATGTTTATTTATAGATTTGTTAGAGTATAGATGGTTTTGGACTTGTACGATAGTTTGTTGGCATGATCTCTCTACTCAACTGCGAATTGCAGGTATGGGGACGACTCTCTTCTCTCTGTGTATGTATATATATATTTTTCATGAACATCTTGAAGTTGCATTGCGAAAGTAGAAGTTAAGGTAATATAAAACAACGTCGCTGGGAAATTAGGGTAAACAGCAAATCCATACATCTAGTAAGCGGCTTTTCCTCCAGCCATGGGCGCCACCCTATCACTAAACTTCCTCCCACGTAAAAATATTCGCTTCATATGTTTCACATTGGAGACAGAGAATTACATGACAGAGAATCTTCCGACTCCTTCATCTTCAATGTTGGCCCGGAACGTACAACCTTAATCCACTAGCCGGCGCACCGATCTCGGTCACGTCAGATATCCGACACACGGTGCCCTTATACTGTTCATGATACTTAGCGCCGGTGAAAGGATCTGACACGCTTGGGGAGCCGCTATAGATAGGTGAATGGGAAGCAGCGCAGATGTCGAACTCGGCAAACTGGTCGAACTCGATGTCAATCTTATCCTGCGGGCTGCGCTCGCACTGAGTCTTGATCTTCCTTGCCTGTGTACTGGTCAGCATCTCGCCGTGTGAAATCAAAACCATTGTCATCTGACTTACCTGATCAAGGAGCTTAGGGGAGCCACCGTTCGCCAACATCCGGTTAGCAAAGCTGAGGGCTGAGGAGAAGTTCTTGTTGGCAAAGGCAAGCTTCATTGCTGCCATCAGTGCCAGCTGGCGGTGCGCAACCTCCAGCTTTGGGATAGTGAAGTAAGCAGAAAGCTCGAGGCTTCTCTTGAGGCTTTCTGGGGTGTCAGTTCCAACAGAACGGCGCTCCAATTCGATCGACATCGCAAGGATGTATTCCCGAGCGGTCTCGATGATCTTCTTCGCCTGTTCAACCTCGGCTTCAGACGACACAGTATTCACGAGGAGAGAGTGCAAGATGCCCTTGAAGATTCTCACACCGTCCTCGAGCTTGTTGGCCCTCATCGCAGCGTAGCCTTCCTGAAGGTCTACGTTGGCAATGGTCTCCAGATCCTTCGCGATAACGGGGAGGACCTTGCGCGAGTCAGTCTCCTCAATAGTCCGGCGAACATAGTTAACCAGGGGTGGCAGGCCGGGAGTTGCTGGGAGATAAGTCTTAGAGGCCTTATATACTTCCAAGAAACGTGGCTTGAGAGGTGCGAAGTTTACGGCGCCAACCTGGCGGTTGAGGAGCTGCATAGCGGTGTCAAAGGAGCCAGCGGCGACGTGGTCAGCGGCAAGAGGGGAATTGCGAGCCCAAAGGTCGGCCTCAGTGCTGCCAGCACCCGCCTCAGCGCTGTCCACATTGACGAAGTCAACATCTTCCTCGACATTAATCTCGTCTCCCATGTCCCATCCAGCAACGTCCTCGTCCTCATCTTCCAGGTGCTCGCCGGCGGTCTCAGCCTCTTCCTCTTCCTCTTCAGCTTCAAAGCCAATAGCCGCAGCTTCGTCATCCGCGCCAACCTCTCCGAGCAACGCTTTCTCGAACGACGAATGGGCAGCAGCCTTGACGGGCCAGTTCGACTTAAAAGTTGGCACAATAGGCTGGGGAACCTGAGGGACCCCGTCGCCAGTGGGCAGAGTGATCTGGTCTTCCGTGAGGCCGCAAGCCTCGAGGATGGACTCCGCCTCTTCGGTCAACCCGTGGGTCTTTGCCGTCAAATATGCCAGAGGATCTAAAAGCTGTTAGCGAGGCATTATGATGGAGATGCTAAATTGGGAACTTACAAAGATCGACCTCCTTGAACATCTGGATCCTATCCTCAACATCGCCACGGTAGATGGCGTTCTGGAACCGGGAAGTGAAATCACCACGATGTTCAGCAATCTTGGCCATTCGTCCAAGCTTCTCCTGGTCACCAGTGGCCAAGTAGAGGAACGACAGCTTGTCGAAGTTCCGCTGCTTTTGGTAGGCCATCTCCACTACCTGGTGATTGCCATGGGCCAGAGCTTCCGTGCCGAGTCTGCTCCACAGATTGGGGCGGTCCAACTCTCTAGCCATCTCGACGGCAACGTCAAGGTTACCGCACTCCAGGGCAAGCTCGAAACGGGTCTGGGGGTCCTGCACGAACTGTAGTGCAATCTCTGGGTATCCCTTCTTTTGCAGGTATGAGATGATGCTTTGACCGACAAGACTAGATGTCTTGATGATCTGGAGCATCTCATCATAGTTTCTCTTAACCAGTGCGAGCTTGAACCGGTACTCTGTAGGATCGATTTCCAGAATTCTAGGCTTGGCACTGCGGTCCAAGCAGTAGACGTTCCGGCCCTTGACCTTGACGAGATAAACAGTCTGGTCGAGGGTGCGGATAATGCCATTGTCACTATTACAAAATCAGCATGCGTGCTTCATCACAACGAGGATCATACTTACCCATTAAGAAGAGAGTACTTGACGTGGTTCAAGGTGGAGTAGAGAAGGACGCCAGCGTCATCCCAGGCGGCGCTCTTGATACGAATCGTCTCGTGCAAGCTACTTACTTGCTCAAGGGATTTGGTGACAATCGTCACATTGTGTTTGCTGAGCAAAGCTGCATAAAGGCCATCGTTGGACCAGACAACGTATTTGACGCCGCTGACAGCCAACTCAGCCAACTGCTTCTTTTGTTGGATATCGAAAAGAGCGACGGTGGTGGGAGTGACAAAGAGTAGACAGCCGGTACCACCAAAGTAGATATCGGTGGTACCTGGAGGAGGTTTGATAGTCTTCGTAGTGGAGTTGCTCAAGTCCTTGATATCCACTTGCTGGTTTGCTTGGTTGAAAACAGCGAATCGATTGCGCGCGACGAAGACAGCAGAGGAAGCTTGGCCACGTTTTACGTCGGTTGGTTCCACGGCACCAGTAGCATCCCTTGGGAGGTGAATCAGCTCGTACACGCCGCCATCTGTTGGCGAAGTAACCAGGATGGCACGCTCAGCGGGGTTGTACGAGACCGTTCGTGGAGGAACCCAGGGAGCACCAAGCTTACGCAACGAGAGCATCGGCGGGGATTCGACATTCTTGGCGAAGTCATACGACTTGACATGCTTCTCCTTGGTAATGTAGAACAACTGATTCTGGTAAACCGCAGAAGCTGGCCTCTCGCGCTCCAACTTGAAAACCATGACACCGGTGTCGTGACCCGCGGCAAAGAGATTGATTTCGGGATGAGCAGCAATAACCCAGAAGCGATCCAGATCCCGCTTAAACGATTGGACCGAGGTTCTCTTATTCAAGTCCCATGCTCTGATTGTTTTATCTTCGCCGACGGAGAGGATCAGATCTTGATGAGGGTGGAACAGACAGGCTGAGGCATTCTGGAAATGACCGCGACATGTATCGACTTCCCAGGCTTTGGTGTCTATCGTGCAATGTTAGCGACCCTATTCACACATAGAACGCGCTTAGTTATAACGTACCACTCATCCTCCATAACTTTATCAGGCGGTCGTCACCCGCGGAGACGATAAGGGGCAGAGTGGGGTGGAAGGACACCCAGTTGACTCCTCGGTCGTGGCCCTCCAAGACAAACTTCACAACTGCATCGGTGTTTCCGAACATGTCCGCCTGACTGGGGTTGGCCCGAGCCATCTGGTCTTCGAACGACATGGTCGTCGGCGCGGAGTGCTTCTTCCGCAGGCCCGAGATGTCCCAGATACGGACAGACTGGTCTAGGGAGGCGGAGGCAATCAAGTCCTCGGTTGGATGAAACTGCGCGCACATCACATAGTGATTGTGACCCGTCATCGTACAGACTGAACACTTGAAGTCAGTTTGGTTCGGAATAGGTGGCCAGATGTCAACTTACTCAGTGACCGGTTCTGCCAGTTCCATATCCGGATTGTCTGATCGTCCGACGCGGAAAGAATCCAAGGGAGCTCAGGATGGAAGAACACTGTGCGCACATAGTCAAGATGGCCATTGAGTGTGAAAAGGCATCTCCGCGTTTGATAGTTCCAAACTTTGATCTTGTAGTCATCGCCTCCGGACACGAAGAGGGGTTGTGTAGGATGGAAGTCAATGCCTCGAACGGGGCCATCGTGTTCTTCGAAACGGTCAATGAGGGTTCCCATGCGATAATCCCATAGTTGGATAGTCGACGAGTGAAGCGATACTAAGATCCATGGCCTGGTTCCGTCAGGGTCAGCGGTGCTTTGATTGCGACGCGTGGGAACTCAGTCGTGGACTAACCGCTTGGGATGGAAAGCGATTCCCTTCGCTCTGGAGGACTTCGACTCGAACTGTGTGGGATATGATGTTTAATAGTTGCCCTTGAAACTCCAGAGCCAGATCGCCGGGGGCATTGGGGGGGACATACCTTAGTGAGCATGTTTGGGGAGGACTGCATCTTGAAGGAGAGTTGGCCGGAGCCGCACCATAGAGAAGCAAGCTCCGCACGCTAGATATAAAGAGATCACAAAAGCGACCACCTCATCCACGGCTGCAACGGGCAGAATGGCAGAGGATCACGCAGGTAAGGTCGGGGAGCGTCTGGACTCGGGGACAGTCTGGACAACTAAACTAAGAGCGATGAGGCGGTAAACGTGGACTTATTGTGTCGCCCGCCGGAAGAGCCAATAAGCGAATCCCGTTGGCCAATGATGGGCCCCGGCGGTGAGAAGCTGCCAGGGGAACATCAATTGTCTTCCCGTATGGAACTAAAGTACAACTTGGACCGTTTCATACTCGAGACAATTCCATGACAACTTTTGATTTCCACATTGGAGCTATATGAAAATGAACTAGATGTTGATACTGACCTTTTTAGGGGCACAACCCACCTATTTCCTCTTTGAGGATGCGGTCCCAAATCCCTCGCTATTCCCCGGACTCTCCCCGCCGAAGAACAACCGTGGGCGCCTCTCCACTAACACACATCATAGGTACGACTCAGGGCAGTAACGTCCTCAGTTCCAATTAGTCACTCTGCAGAATATTCTCGAATGAAATGCATACGTCAACCCAATACTTTGAAGCCGAGCGATGTACTGTACCTTATCTTTCTTTATTTGGCATGACTCAATATATCCCATTCAAGACGTTCTTATCCTGGACTTGGGCTAGCGTGATATGGATGCGATGTCTGGAATCTACGACACTGCTTCTGGACCATTCCAAGCCTCTACAATGTCAGATAATAAACAAGAATCTACACCATCCCAACAAAGTCAGAATACAAGCAATGCACCAGGGGACCCTTTAAGTCAGAATTCCGATCATAACCCTCCTATTGTGATACAGCCATATGCTGTTGAGGAGCCGGAGGAGGAATCTCCCCCTGTATCTTCCAAGCCTACTATTTTGTTTCTTGCAGGACCCAATACCGAGTATTGGCAAGCCGAGCTGGTGGACTCAATGGAGGATCTACATTGTGAATCTGACAATAGTATCACCAAGCCGATATCAAGATATAAGCGAGGCAAGAAAAGGAAACCGTCCAGCACGGCTCCCGAGAATTTCCAAGTATTCCAGAAACAATGCCCTGGAATGCCACAAGCTCGACGATACGAAGATGGGTCGAATCTTAAACAGAGAAAGCTACGCAGAAGAACGAAGCAGTCCAACGAGGCTTTGGCAAGTCCGGCAAGCGGCCTTTCAGATGTCGGACTGAGCGAGTTAGAGTCTTCAGAGAGTTTCTGTTCGAGATCTCCATCGCATGGCGCCAATTCCAATCAAGAGACTACTCCATCGGAGCAGATGGATCTAGATTGAGAAAAGACCATGACGAGAATCGTTGACATCACTACTCGCTTTCCAGATCTCGATTGCTATGTCACGTGCACATAGACTTGCTTGAGTTGCGCTAGTCCGGAAACGGATGATGGCATGGATGACGTCAGACGGTCCTCATCGTCGGCTGCCCACTGAGGGAGCAGCACAAGTCGCATCTCTCGGGTCGAGACCCGCCTCGTAGCTTGTCACCTTTCAATCATCTCTTTTGCCTGACATCCTATCATCCAATTGGACCCTTTATCTTTAAATTGAATCGTTACTTGACTCACAATGGCCGCGACTAGGACTTCGACGCGCCAAGCTGCTCAGAAGGCGAAAGAAGCCATATCAGCCGGTCCCGACACGAAGAACAAGGGCGGAGCGGGCGCAAAGCGCAAGGAAGCTGCGCATAAAGGTCCCGAGCCGAAGAGGAGCAAGAAGGAAAACCAGAAGCCTGCGCGGGATGAAGACAAGAAGGTAGAGGAGCGAAAGGAAGATGCGGAAGAGCAAGTAAAGGTAACGAAGGAAGAGCATGTTGAACCAGAAGCAAAGGGAGAGAAGGCTCAGCCGAATGAGAAACCAGAAGTGGAAGAGAAGGGTCATCAGAATGTGGAGCCAGCAGAGGGCAAGAAGGAAGAGCCTGGAGAAGAGCAAGCAGTGGGAGCAAAAGAAGAACAGAAAGAAGAGCAAGTAGAGGAAAGCAAGGAAGAGCACGTGAATGACAAAAAAGACTCACAGGAATCAAAGACTGAACAGGCAAAATCTGCCGACGGTAATAACTCTTGTACATGTTTTAAGTGGCATGATACTGACAACGCGTAGACCAAGAGAAGCCCGCTGCTGATGGGGTTGAATCTGGGATCCAAAAATCGAAGGAAAGAGAGGAAGCCGTTCCTTCGAATATACTCGAGAAAGGCGTGATTTATTTCTTTTACCGACCCCGTGTTAACGTGTCCGAACCAAGCAGTGTGGATGACGTTGCCCGAAGCTTCATTGTACTACGTCCAACTCCTTTAGGGGCCTCCCTGGATCAAACGCAGGGGTCTTTAGAAGCTGGCGCGAAGTGTCGGCTGATGCTATTGCCCAAAAAGAAGTTCCCAACGAGCGGGAGAGAGAGAGACATGGGATTCGTCGAGAAGGCTGGACAGACGATGAAAGAGCTCCGGGAGAACTTCATTGCCGGTGAGAAATATGAAACCTCGACTCGTGGCGAACGCACTGTGCCGGAAGCCAAGCCGTATGCAGAAGGCGTCTATGCGATTACATCCACCAAGCGAGCCTCGCACTTGGCGTACATTTTGACTATCCCCGGGGAGGTTGGCCCTCTCCAAGAAGACTTTGGTCTTCACGCGCGCGGCAGCTGGATTGTGCAGTCGAAGAACCCGAAGTATCCCGGCCCTTCCTCTGCGCAACTCCCAAAGGACCCTGAGTACCCTGAAAGGTTTGTTCAGTTCCATCTATCGTCCCTGGACTCACGACTGACTTTGCCGGGTAGTGTCCGCGAAAAGTTTCAGGATTACCGCTGGGCGCCATTGACACCTGAGTTCATTGACTATCCGAACGCCCAGTTCCTAATGATCGGTGAAGCTACAGATGATCTTGGAAAGGCTGCTACAGCCGAGTCTGACGGCAAGCGGTCTGAGGAGGTGCAGCCTGGGGAGGAATTGGAGAAATTGGAGGGCGAGAATGAGGAGAGAGTTGAGTCATTGAAAGGTAAGGGTGCCATGGGTTTTATGTTGAACTATGTACTAATGTTTGACTAGGGGATGATGCTGTATACAAAGATCTGGGGCTGGATGCGGGCAAGTATCCCAAGGTGCCAACGACTTGGGATAGTTAGTAGTTCACTCAGGGAAGAGTAAATTTGGTGGGTGAGGGAATAATGTATGATAGTATACATGAATACCAAAACAGGAGTAACGAAGGAAATATGTGTGATTATTTTGTTACCAGTAGCATATGGAATTGAGTCTTACTGGTCTAATATGTCAGGGATAGAATGCCCAAGGCATGACCTTAGGGCCATAAGGTGTTTTGGTCGAGTGGTAATGAGATAATATAGAAATGAGCTATCTGCTAGCTAGCTAAGCCACTCCCAATATCAACCAGATCAAGAAGGCAATCTTGTTATTCCACCAATCTGGTTTATGAATCCATATTGAAATCTTGACTCGGTAAGTCTACTACGAAGGTGGCGATGTGATCTAGTTTCATGTTAAAGTTCTTCGAAACTGTTCAGCTCTGGGCATACAATCGAACCCGGTTATCAACTGAAGATCTTCTCAACAAAATCAGGAAGATACATGCCTTAGATAGAAGCTTGAAGACTATATTTGGGGCCTAATCCAAGAATGACGAGTGAACGAGGCATATATCGGATCACCCTTCGGCATTTGTTCTGGAATACCTCCACTTCCAGCCGATGGCCCCTGATAAAAGCCCTAATGCAACATTAGTCAATTCCAGACATTGGTGAGACAAAAATCCTGAAAAACAGACACATAGAATCGAGATATCCTCATTAACGTAGTAATGTTCTGGAGCAAATCTTGTCTGATTGAGTAAAGGGCTGAACATGAAACACAACGGCGCGTCTCAAAAGGGTCCCTTGTATCGAGTCAACCCCACACTATCAGACCGTCAGGCTGTCCAAGGATATATAAAGACCATATGCTACATATAGACATGTCACTTAATCATCTCATCAAATATCAATCATCAACACAAACTACCAATTCCCAACCCCCAAAATGCACGTCCTCAGCATTATCCTCCCTCTATACCTAGCCCTCCCCGCCACAGCAGGGTTGCTCAAACCCCGCGCAACATACACAGACTGCACCGACTCCCAAAAGCAGCTCCTCTCAGCCGCAGTGACAGACGCCGGCAAAATGGCCTCAGCAGGAGCCTCCGGCCTCCGCTCCAACAGCGCAAGCTCTCTCTTCCAAACCTTCTTCAAAACCACCGACTCCAGCTCCATGGACCAAGTAGCCAGTGCCCTGGAAAAGATCGCCGAAGAAGCATCCCAGCCGGGCGGCGGCGTCGTCACCTACTCCTGTTCCCCTGGTAACATCAATTGTCAGACGGGGTCCTTTAGCACGACCGGGTATGCGAGCACGGATGGCACGAATGGCCAGGTGAATACCTGTCCCGCGTACTTTGATTTGCCGGCGAGCTCGGATGACTGTACGGTGTTGGATCAGAGGACGTCGGCGTTGCATGAGTTGGGTCATACGAAGGGGGTGCTGGGGAATGAGGTTTATGGGTATCAGGAGATTATGAATATTGATACGCAGACGGCGTTGAATAATGCGGAGAGTTATGCTTTTTTTGCGAAGTGTGAGTTTTTTTTTTTCTACTTCTTTTTTGTTTCTCGTGTTTGTTTGTCTGAGAGTTTGGTTGATGTTGAATGGAAGTCTTTGGTAGATGCTAACTTGATATAGCTGTGTTCCTTGGTTGTGGAGGTCAATCTGGTCAATCTGGTCAGTCCGGGCAGTCCGGGCAGTCCGGGCAGTCTAGCCAATCTGGCCAAACCGGTAAAACCGGCTCATCCGGATCCAATTCAGGTGGCTCAAGCAGCCAGCCTAAAACAAGTGGCACAACAAGCTCGAACAACCCAAATGGCTCAAACCAAATGGGGTCCTCAAACCCATTCGGAAGTTCAAGTAACACAGGAAGTTTGGGCAACATGGGAAGCCTATTCGGAAACTCCGGTAGTCTGACAGGCCCTGGTAGTTCGATGGAAAGTTCAAGTCCATATGGCAGCTCAGGAAGCCCGTATGGAAGTTCATACGGAAGCCCATATGGAAGTTCGGACAGTTCCATTGGCTCTGATAGTCCAATGGGGAGCTCGATGGGAAGTCCTTACGGTGGATCAAGTGGCATAGGGATTTCATCTGGAAGTGAAAACAGTATGAGCGGCCAGGAAAGCTCCATGGAGAGTCCACCGAGTGTGATTGATTTGGGGAGCCAAGACAGCTATGGTGGCACGGGAAATTCAGATAGCTATGATGGCTCAGATAGCTACGGCGGTATGGGAAGCTCGGGCGGTTATGATGACATGGGGGGCTCAGATAGCTATGGCGGCATGGGGTACTAAATTTGAGAATTGCTGTGTTATGCGAAACAACTGCAGCGCATGACAAGAGATGAAGATCAATTGTGGACATAGTTGTCATCCATCAGGTGTGTTATGTATTGCAGTCCTAGGATATTCATGTTGTGCTTTTTTGTCTTATCAATCCACAGACCCTCGATGACATTAATATTTCGGATATTCGCTATGAGATTTCGATAGATTACTTTCGATAACCTAACTCAGAGAGAGCGTCATAATGAAAGCCCGTTGCAGATGTTCAGAACTTTGCGCTCTTTGGTAGGCAGTGTCTTGCCTTAGTCTATGGTCAAGTTGTTATATCAAATCTGTACCAGAACTTAAGAAGTGAGATTGATAGAGCTGCGTACTCTGTATATAACCCTGCCATGACACCTGAGGCATGAACCTAGAGTGATGGACAAGCGTGCAGATCATAGTAGAAAATAGTGATAGTCTGTAAATTCATTCTATATCTATAACTAAGCCTATATAAGGGATAAAAGAGCGGATCTAGTGCCCAAAGGCGTGAAAACAACAAGGTGACTCAGACCGTTACACTTAGGACGTCAGTCAGGGTGGGTTGTTCATTGGTCTTAGTGATGCAGCTGTGCAGGGGTACAACGACCTCACGGATTACTGGAGTGGGGTGTTTATAGACTATGTCTATCTAACAGTCCTATATAGCATTTCTTATGAGATACCTGGATTTGGCTACTATCTTGCGAACTACTATATCCATGGATATACATGTCTAGGGTCTTATCATAGTGATCTTTTGACCAATCAGGAATATGTCTACTGGGATATACTCTCTCACAGTCATAAATTAGAAAATTATCACTCTCCAAAAAGTAAACATTTAAAATATATTATAATTTGTTTACTAAACTGCTTATGTATACAATGACATTGACCTCCACCAGAGAATACTATTAGGGCTCGAAGCAGTAAGCCCGAAACGACACCTAAGGCATAAATATCGAGTGATGCAAAAGCATGCACATCATAGTATAAAACAGTGATAGCGTACAGATTTAGTCTAAAAACTAAGACTATCGGCAAGGGTTCTTCATAATGTCATTGGGCTGACAGGATGTAAGTAATTAAAGCCCGAGCGAATGGGAAGAAGACCTCCCACCACGTTGATCTTGGCCTATCTTGGTATCGGAGCATGAGGTTCAGCTGTGACTACATGCAGCCAGGTACAGAGGAAAGACAACGAACTAGGCATGTACCCTGGATTATCGTCATTCATGCTGGATATTTATTAATTGACTTTCATTCCCACATGTACATACCTTAGAAGACTTATACATTCCCTCTACTCCGGGTGTTACTATTATCGCCCTCACCACTTCCCAGTATTTAATTGTCCAGTTTCCAAATAAGTTCCAATGAAACTACCCATAGTACTCACTGCACTGCCCTGGACAGCAGCAGCAGCAACTCTCCGATCTAAATCCAACGTCGTCAACCAGACCACCTGCGGCGGCACAACCTACGCATACACCGGCCTAGAAGGGTACGGGTTCATCCCTTCCAACGCAACCGACAAGTATGGCGACACAATCGGCGGAATCGGCAGTTCCATAGCCATTGAGCCAGATTCCTGGCGCCGAACAGCGCAAGACACCTATTCAGGGATCGTCTACGCTCTACCTGACCGCGGCTGGTACAAACAACCCCCACCAAACATACATATACTAGTACAATCCCAACTAACAAATCTAGGAACACAAACGGAACCCTAAACTTCCAACCACGCATCCACAAAATCGCCCTAACACTCACCCTGACACACAATGCCTCCGCCCAACACCCCTCCCCCCCAAACCTGCACCTAAAATACCTCGACACAATCCTCCTCACCGGCCCCGACGGCCTTCCCACCACTGGTCTAGACGCCGACGTTACCGGCGCAGCATCCTACCCAGGCTACGCGCCGCTGCCAGCAGCCACCTATGTCGGCGATGGCTTCGGCGGCGCAGGACCCGGCGGGAAGCGTATCTCCCTAGACCCCGAGGGTCTGGCGATCGACAACGACGGCAGTTTCTGGGTCTCCGATGAATACGGACCGTACGTGTATAAGTTCAGCCAAGAGGGGAAGATGATTCTGGCGATCCAACCACCAGAGGCAATCCTACCTCGTCGAAACGGGACATTGAGTTTCAGCGCGGCCAGTCCGCCAGTCTATAACCCGGAGTTGACAATTAACCCAGAGGATCCGCAATCGGGACGAAACAACAACCAAGGCCTGGAAGCGTTGACTCTATCTCCCGACGGCAAGACATTATACACGATGATGCAGTCTGCCCTGAACCAAGAAGGCGGCCCGAAGAAGAAGAACCGGCAACCGGCGCGTCTCCTCGAATATGACATTTCCTCTGGAACCCCGGTCTACAAGCACGAGTATGTGGTGCTGTTGCCGAAGTATGAGGATTACACGAAGAATGAATCGGTTGTGGCGTCGCAGTCGGAGATGCATATGCTTCCTTCTGGGGATTTTCTGGTTCTTTCCCGGGATTCGGGGTTCGGGCATGGACAGGATGAGACGCGGTCTGTGTATCGGCATGCGGATGTGGTTTCGATTGGGAATTTGACGACGGATTTGAAGGGCACGTTTGATGGGGTTGGGGCGAGTGTGGCTTCGTCCAAGGGGGTGCTGAAGGATGGGATTACCCCGGTTGAGTATTGTGAGTTTTTGGATTATAATGTGGAGTCAGAGTTGGCCAAGTTTGGGCTTCATAATGGTGGAGCGCAGGATGCGTTGCTGTTGAATGAGAAGTGGGAGAGCTTTGCGCTTGTTCCGGTTGAGACGGATCAGCGGAAGCGTAGCTCGGCCAAGAAGGAGTATTTCTTGTTCAGCTTCAGTGATAATGACTTTATGACGCAGGATGGTGAGTCTCTTCTTCCTGGTGTGGCTTTCTGTGAGGACTTGGGCTGACTGATTGCTATTTTACTATAGGGCACATGAACTTTGGACGTTACAAGTACGCCGATGAATCGGGTTACAACATTGATAACCAGGTTCTGGTCTTCAGGGTCGAATTCTAAGGGTTTCCACCTTGTGTATATATTCCTGGATAGATCGGTAGATTGCCTCTGTTGTTCATTATGTCATTAAAGCATTGGATTAACAATATATAATAACCGACAGGTTGTCGGTGTTCTGATTGATGCCTGCACCGAATACAAGTACAAACGAAAGTGCCATCGGGAAAGAGATGAGTTGGCCGTGAACGCCCGTTTCATCAATGCAATCTTGACGTGCCTCAATTCACAAGAATTTCATAGCGTAGTGGATTAAAAGTCAACTGGCGTGTGATAGAAGAGAAAAAGACGTCCCAGAACTGAATAAGAACGTAATGGCAACCAGATGGATCAACTAACTGGTGGAGAGATCCCTAGCCAAGTGCGTTATCTGCGTCAAATGTTTCATAACTATGACAGAGTATTTGCATTTGCATTGGTATACCTATATGCAGCCACAAGGGGCATCCCATGTGTGGAGAGTCGTCGCTAGTTGGTAATTTTAATCGCGCGCAAGATATCGTCTAGGGACCATCCGGGGCCACCAGGAACGATTTCAGCCCATACTTCCTCGGGGACTGCGCTCTCACGAGGAATCAAGCTCCAATTAGGACTGGGTTCTGGCTTGATCCATTTGAAATCTTCCACCTGGCTCCAGCGGTCTTCACTGTCCGGGTGGTCGTGGTCCAAAGCCTGCAATGGCATGTGTTAGCGGGCTTGCAGTGAAAGCAAGAATAACCTGTCACATACGTATACTCTCGGTATCTGCGCAAATCGAATATTTGTGCAGTCCTCAATAATCGGATTGCTGGATGCGCTCAGGTAGACATCAACATTGGAACAGTTGTGCATGCGGAATTGCCGGCAGGTAACTACGATGGTACTGTTCTCTACATCGGTGATGTGGGCGGGACCATTAATCTGTCCGCAAACGAGCAGGCTCTCCTTGACACCCTTGATGGTTAGACTGGCGTAGGGTTTGCCGTTGGCAGTTGGGATGGACATGTCCACGACGCAATGCCGCAAGGACGTGATGGAGGCAGGCACCGTAGCCGTCGATCCGGAGGAAGGAAGCATGATATGGAGCCCAACATGGTTGTTCACGGACACAGACGACACAGCAGTGGCCGCGAAGGCCTTACCCTTCGAGCTTTTCGACTTATCTTCACCGTCCTCTACGTCGATCGTCGGGATGGCTGGGAAAGAAGTCGGGGCAATCTCTGCTCTCGGCTGCAGCATGCGATCCGGCTCATTCAAGGGTGTGGAGGGATAGTTGGGTGTCTGAGCGGCGGATGAGTCCGCGGAGGATATCCCCGGCGAAAGGTATCCAGGCATACTCCGACCGTGGTAGACTATGTTGGCCGCATCAGACAAGGAGACTGCCGAAGCATTCTTTTTGGTCTTGAAGCTGAACTTCGGGCGCGGCTCGACCGTCGCCCGAGTCTCAACCAGCTTATCCTGCAGGGCTTTGATAGCCTAGACGATAGATCAATACAAGACACACGTGAAGCCATATTATTCAACCTACTTCCGCATATATCCGCTGGTCATATGTGGGGATATAGCTCGCGGCATCCTTGACTTCGTTGGACAATCGCGCAATGCCAGCTAGGCAGTGGTCGGTCGCATCCGTCCGTTCTCCTCCCACAAGAGAGGTATCCGCGAGACGGTCCATCTGTTCTTGCAGAGCTAGAGGAAGCACGGGTGTCAGATGATCTCCGACTGTGCATATAGGATCACAGTCCATCAACTAGGTCATACCAGTGATCTCATGTTGAAAGTAACGGAAAAAGCGCTCTTTCAAAGGGATCTCAGATTTGAGAATGGTCTGATTCTCGGCCTGAGACGGCCGACGGGCATCGCGAATCTCAGTCTCAGACATGACGATAAGTGTAGTGTGGGAGACAATCAAGTGAAAGGGGACGAGGGAGGTTGTTGTTCAGAGTTCCCGAGACGGTCCGCGTAAAGATGAACGGATTGATGACGTCGTCTTGAAGGCATATATATCAAAGCCGGTTTGGACTTCCGTCGACACGGCAAAGGCCTTGAACCCCTTACTGAAGGCGTTGCTTTGGATGGAAAGTAATCTGCACCGAATTTTCTAAAAGTCAATGCGAATATTAGCTCATTCCAGCTGCACGCAATCTCAGGTACTGGAGACAAGCTGCAGAAGCTCCGACGGTCGATCACCCGCACGATCCACCATGGACAGAAGGAACTGGACGGGGGTGGCTTTTGACACGACCGAGTTACTGACGGTCCCCAAGAAACAAGGAACATACCTCAAGTAATCTCTTGTAACTGACTGATTTCCTCTCTTCGTCTCCGGTGTTTTCAAGTGACGGTTGATCATCATGGAACCTCCTCGGGACTCGGGATCTCGATTATTCCGGGGAAGCTCCCCGCACTAGTCCGGTCTCGGTAATGACGTGCATGATCCAGATTGCAGTCCTCAGGCATCAATTTTACCGTTTCCCCATCAACTTGTTGTAACCAACCCTGGTTTACGCCGTACACCCCATAATGTGCAACAGAATTGCATGCTACTCCGTGTACTTGAGATTACAAGGTAGGAACGGTGATAGATATAGAACTATAATATTTGTTATTGATTTATATATTATGATCCTCCACGGTTTCAAGTCCAAGAACTAATGTGGAAGCAATTTTGGTATCTCCATCGATTGTCATGTTGATGGTAGCTCAGCCAACTTGCTGGTGATGGATATGTACCCATCCAGCTCAGGGCTTTGTTGCTTGGAAAGCAGGGAAGCTCGCCGGAGTTGCGCATCAGCCGTGGGCCGTTCAAGGATCAGCCGGTCAAAATCAGAGCGCAAATCGTAATCTTTAGATGTCTGGGTCCCCTCGTGCAATCGCACCGTCCGGAGCATCAATTTCCCATTGTCCATCCAGAAAAGGAGAATCTCGTCCTCCTGTGGGAAGGCCAAGCTTAAGTAGCCGGGCCGGAAAACCGACGAACTGATCTTATGCGAGGCTTTCTTCATCCGAGACACACGCGTAGATCCACTAGCAATGGAATCGAATAGGTAAATCTGGTTCATGCCGTTCGCAATCGCAAACTGCGATCCGGAGGCGGATTGGGCTGCGTGGGTTACGCGGGTGCTATTTGGGTCTTTAAGCATGTCTTTATCGGCGACCGAAGATGATTTGGGGAATTCCTTTTCGAAATAGGCAGGTAAGAGCACTGCATGGTGAACATTGTCGTAAAACACGCAGGTGAGGTCTTTGTTGTTAGTCGTTCGCTTGTATTGTTAGTTACTCATGCAATAAGAAGGCTAGAATTTCGAGATACATACGTGAGAAAGCCTAAACGACTGTGATTTACCAGGGACAGTATCCCACCGTTTGAGGGACATGTCCCACACGTCAACATAGGCATTGTAGTCGGTAAGGTGCGTCGCAATGACGAAATATTTCCCGTCAACTGAGAATTGAAGCTTTCTTTCAATGATCGCTTCTTGCCCTGGGGTACCGTCATTTCCTAGGGGCGATGCTATGTGCGTTGGCGCCGGAGTCATATCATACAGAGATGCGCTGGGGTCTCCGGTATCCCCAAATGAGACTCTTACAATACCCCCGGCAATAATTTCGTAAACTCGAACTTCATTTTTGAGGGTAAATGCAACGTATCGATCGTCGCGAGACATAACCATATGGATAGGAGGTAGGGATGAATCGTGGATCTCGATCGGCAAATGAGCTTCGGCACTCAGGCCAAACCCTTTGAATACCAGAAGCTCGTAATGCTGTATAAGTTGTCAGTTCTAATCAAATTGCACGGGCATATATGAGTGAAGGCCATTTACCTCTCCAACAGCGGCTATCACCGCGCAGCGCTGGTCTCCGGCGGCAACGTATTGTACGCCGGAAACATCGTATCGATAACTTCTTGGCTTCTGTGCTCCTGCACTGGGTGTCTCAAACCTGGCCACCCAATTACTTCCAACGCCCCAAAGAAAAAGGCTCCGGCCTGACGCAGAGAAGCAGAATCTGGGCTCACGAGGTAAATGGTTCTTCTTCACTGATACCCGTCGAAACAGGGAAGAACCAGTGGAGAAGGGTAGAGAGACATTCTTCAGTTCTCGGGGAAACGACTTTGTGGCGGACTTCTCATATAAAAAATCGGTTTTAGCACGCGCCAAAAATGAGTTATGTGGGTCAGAGGGTGTAGTAGGAGAATATTTGCTATTCATCGGACTGAATACTGGCTTGAAAGTCGCAGGCGAGATCGGACTCCATGTTCCGTCGCCTGAGTCTACACGCACGGATGAATGGCTGGTGGAATGACTAAGGGAGCTCGAGGAGGTCGTGTCTCGAGACATGGAATCGGGGAAGGAGTAGCTTCTAGTACTGCCTGTTTCGAAGCCGATGCGTGATTGGGAAAGCCTGGCAGGTTCCACCATCCGTGCATGCTGTATTTTCGTGTTTGTTGGACACAAAGGGCAGTAAATATTCAGTGTAAGCATTTGAGAGTTCGCTCGTAATTGCTATCGATATGTCAAATCTCCGCTGTTACCCTAATGGGACCAATTCTGATACAGCATCATGAGGGGATTTGCATACCTCGCAGGCATTTTTGTCCATTCGCTCCTCCAGTAATGATCTGGGAACTGAATGGCCAGCAGGGCAATCCACAACGTAGAGTACTTCATCTTGACGATTTGATGGACTCGCTTCTTGGAGGGGTGAAAGCTGCAACCACTCTGTGAGATTCTGTTGATAGTGGTGCGAGGTAGCTTCTAGCTCTCCATTGCAACCCCACAACTGGACTCTGCGGTTGATAAGCCATCTCACCAGATGACTCAGCGATGCTTCGCAGACTTCCCTAATACGAGATAACTGAGCCCAAGTATCCCGGATTCTTCGTGTTTGGAGTGGTGGATGAGCTTCGGCATTTTGGCTTAGCACAACTGTTGCAAGGATTTGTAGTGGAGGTGCCGTGAATTCATCATTGAACGCCGCTAAAACCGTCTTCGCTAGTTTCAATTTGTTCTCTCGCGCGTGATCAAAGATATCGTCCACGTCCAGTGCTGCAACTAGGCTATGCCCTTGTTCTTGGGACATACGGCGGCGATCTATATGGGACTGTACCATTGTCGCCTCGGCAGTCCATAGCATGTCAAACAAAGATAAGAAGGGGGTCATCTGGTCGGTGTCCTTCTTCAGAAGACCAGTCAAGAGGTCGGTTAGAGTCTCTGTGTTCCCCAGTAAAGAGTTCTATCATGTGTAAGCCGGACTTGTTCCCGGGAAGGCTTACAGAGATGCAAGCTAGAACTTACAGGTTCCATGGCAGTGAATTTAGAATTACTTCCCTGCGATGCAGAAAAAAACATATGACTTTTAGATGACGAATCCGAGGATTCTATACTATCGATGACTTTCGGCAGCAAATTGCTGACCATAAACCTCTCTGCGCCGGGCAGCTCCGAGTCTTGCCATGCTTTCCTGATCGCACGTTCAAGATTGAATTTCATCTCATGGCGAATGCTTTGACCTCGCAACAGAAGTAGTCGCGCACCGGCGAGCAACGTGAGGGCGAGAAAGTGTCTATATTTGACCAGCTCTGGGGCGGGCGGTTTGCTGCACGGGAACAACTTCGGCTTCACCTGCACTAGGTACATGAGGGTCGAGAAAATCACTTCGGAGGGGAGTAGGTATGAAGTGGAGGAAGGGTGGCCATCGTCAAAATTCGTCAACCCCTGCAGATAGGTTCTCTGCAAGTCGAAAATGGCTTTGATCCAGAAGACGGCGTGCATGAGATGCTCGATTTTAGCGACATCGGAAGCATCTTCCGCTTGGAAGATGGCGACATCCGTGGCATGTTCGCCGATAATTTCCCTCACGATATTGGTTATGTCACGACGCCGTAGCTGTTCCCACACTGCTGCCACGAGTGGATGTGACATGGGGAAACCGGGGGCAAATCCGCCACCAGCATACGAGCGATTCAAAGAATTTATTTATCGCGAAGTTGTTGATAGTTGAATTCGGAGCTGAATGTCAGAATGCGACGGAAAGCTGCGACCGCGTTGTGAGATAGGGGTTGAGAAGATGGCATTGTCCGCGACGGATGACAAGTCCGAAAACATGATGGAATTTGGATGAAAGGGGAGAAAAGGTGCTGCAAGGCTATCTCAGCTGACGCGAGGCTGCGTGTCTCGTCTTACATGGACAAACGTTGTCCCTGTCATCTTTCCCCCTCCCCAGCCCGGTTGAATTGTCCAATCACACTGCATTAAATCCTCCTGCAAGGACATGCGCACATTGATCGGCCACCGGAAATCTTCTTGTGTGGGCGGATAATCTTTTGGATGTTTTCTCTCTCGGCTTTGTGTCGGGTTTTGGGTACACACCCAGAATGACTTGTCACAAATCAACCTCAACAATGCGGGAGGTTTGTTGTTTGTTTCTCTTTGAAACGTGACATTGTGTCAACAGACGTCACATGTTACCAACACAATGAATGACTTTGTGAAACCCTACAAAAGAAATTTGGAATTTACAATTCATTCCCTTAGATTGTTTCAAAAAGCATACAATGCATTAAAGACATGCTGAGTGTTTCAGAAATGTCTTACTCTTTTGTGCAGTACTATAATACTGTACTATATAACTTAAAAGAGTAACCCCTGTCCAAAACCCTCCGAGAAGCAACTAGTCCAGTACAGACTTGACCTCAGGTCCAACTGAGTAGAGCTCGATCCGCATTCTTTGTGCGGCTATGTTGGAAAATCCCTTGCTTGAACACAGTCCAGATGAGACTCTGATCCTCATAGCTTTTGGGACCGAAGGGAACGCCTACATTCCTCAAGGATCCTTGTTACGGAAGACCACACGTGGGTTGCCGTAACTCAAGCTCGTTCCCTCCGATAGTATCAAGAATGCACTAGCCACTCCAATGTGTCAGATGATGTCAAGGTATGCGAAGTCGCTTGATCATACCTATTCCAGAGCTGAAGGCGAGACAGAGGGATAGAGTTTCCATCGGCGCACGCGAACTTGTTCCACCGAAACCAACAGATGAAACAGACTGTGGTATATGCTATTCAGAAGAAAAGGAAGGGGGAGCTGCTTACTACCAATCATTGAATATCGCAACCAGAGTTCTAAACGCAAGTAGACAATGGCAGTAGAGCAGACAGAACCCTTTGGATCCCGTCACCGTGTCACAAGAGTACCCGAGTAGCATATACGACATGATAAGGTCGTAGAAAGTCTTCCCAACGGCAACAGTGTGCTTTTATATTTGGGTTTACTCTGATTCTCACTTGAACTCAGTCCCATTATAATCATGCCGAGGCATTTTGCTGACTGTTGTTCAGTGAATGTACGATGTTTACAGTGAAGTTCAACTTGGCTTCAGATGACCTCCCACCGACTAAAAATAGCCGGGCATGACCGGCAAATTCACTCTCTGAACCAAGGTCTATATTAGAGGCATGGACGTAATGGATCTCTTTGTTATACGGCTCTCTTAGACTCCGTCATATTGTCATATTTAAGCAACCTTGTGGCCATAGAGCTAGTCCCTAACATCACACTCATTTGGACAACCCAGACGGGCGAAACAATGTTCGCGCACAGTATGACCTTCTTATGCTACATCATGGCCATTGCCATGACCATCCTGATGCTGCCTTATCTGGCAGATGCTCAAACCTTCACTTCGTGCAACCCCACAAAGGCTAGTGAGTGACGTTTACCATGACGATCCCAGGTCGACAAACCTAACTTCGACAGACTGTCCGAAAGATCCTGCCTTTGGAACCTCAGCTGCATTCGATCTTACCAAGTCGCTCCCTAATAAATGGAAGACTGTTGGAACTGTCACCCAAGACAGGGACGGCGTGGCGTTGACCGTCGCGAAGAAGCTCGACGGCCCCATGCTCCAGTCCGACTTCTACATCATGTTCGGCAGGGTCGAATTCACCATCAAAGCTGCACCGGGTGCTGGTATAGTCAGCAGTGCAGTTTTGCAATCAGACTGTCTGGATGAGATTGACTGGGAGTGGCTTGGTGGGGACAATGCTCAGGTTCAGACGAACTACTTTGGAAAAGGCGATACCACTACCTATGACCGTGGTGCCTTTCACCCAGATTCCGGGAACCATGACACGTTCAAGACTTATACTATCGATTGGGATAGTAACCGGATTCTCTGGCAGATTGATGGCAATACCGTTCGTACATTGGAGGAAAAGAACGCCAAGGGACAGTATCCGCAGACGCCCTGCTTCATCAAAGTTGGCCCTTGGGCTGCTGGAGATCCTTCCAATTCTCCAGGAACAATTGGTGTGAACTCTTAATGCTTGTTTATGAACTTCTAACTAAGTTCAACCACAGAATGGGCTGGCGGCCTAGTCGACTATTCGAAAGGACCTTTTACCATGTTCTTGAAATCGATCAAGGTCACCGACTACTCGTCTGGCTCTGCGTATGAATATACGGATAAGTCTGGTTCGTGGAAGTCTATCAAAGCAATTGATGGAAGTGTCAAGGGCGACAGCTTAGGGGCCACCACATCCTCTTCTACAGGTTAGTTCACCATGCCTCACCTTACATCGCACCACGCTATCTTAAGATGACCTACGTCCACTATACTGAGGAATTCTCCCTGAAGACTCAAACTGACGTGCAATGCCTAAGTACTCTCCGCAACAACTCTATCGCCTATCTCCAAAGTCTACGCCACGGCCTCACTTACTTCCTCAACTCCCGACACCTCACCTACGACCTCAATCCACGCCAACAACACCGCCTCAAACCCTACATCAAACCCTACCTCCAACCCCGTGACAGCATCCACATCGAACCAACCACCACTAGCCACCGGCGCGGCAAGCAAGAGTTCACTAAGCAAGTACCTCACAGTTCTACTGCTACTGGCAGCCCCGTTGGCAATATGAGCCCAGCGTAGTACACTCTAGTCTACACTCGGAAAACCCGAAGCCAGAACTCAATTCGCTTCCTTATGCACCCAAGACCTAACTTCACTAGACGAATGCCCAGCATTCATCATTATTATTCTTCTCTCAAAACACATTCCACCCACAATACCTTATCTAAGAATCTACCATTATCAGCCAGTACTGCGTACACAACCAACATCCTCAATAAACACAAAAGAGAACCCCCAAATGTAAGAAATACCAAGATCAAATCCAGAACCCAAGTCTAGCCAATTGCTTAACCACGGTCCCAAACGCCATTCTGCATGTTAAGCAGCCCACATTGAAGATCGTAATTAGACATGCGTGGCCAAGGGAGATTTATTGGTAGAAAGTGATTTGGCCCCCAGGTTAAGCAAGTAGCCGACGGTTGGACCTCTTGCCGCGTGGAGATTTAGCCTACATTGTGGAGATGGATTCGTAAAGCTATTTTCTAGCGTGGCTTTGGGGATGGAGTCTGACTTGTATGAATTGGGAAGGTGGTTAATCGAGGTGCTTTTTGAGGGTGGGCTTGGGTTTCTATGGTGTGTTTTTAGTGGATGTGTTAGAACTTGGAAGTAATAATGGTTTGAAATTATGTGCTTTTGATCCTTAAAAAGAGATTTCCTATCTTCGTAATGTATATACATTTAGTATGTATACAGCAGAAATAAGTGATTATTTACAAACAATGATCCGGATTACCCTGAGGATTTCCCCACCACGTAGGAAATGGCCGTTCCTTACCAGCAGCCCCAAGGACCGCAAACGAAAGAATAAAGATAATAATCTGCGAACCTCCATCCATCGCAGCCCCGATAAGATAATTATATTTGTTATAGATCTCCGGCAGGCGACGTCTGAGCCAGAACTGCGAGAAAAGGCCGACGACAATCGACGACCAAATCCACGATGTATTTCCATAGTACGGGCTACCGGCGTACGAAACGATAATCGCTGTGTTGAGTGGTAGCTTTCGTAGACGAGGGATCACTTTCCCCAGACCCCAGTGCACGATGGGCAAGGCAAGGCCGATGACTAGACAGAGGGGCACGATGAAATAGCGGCTGCTGACGCCGTACATGTCCTTTGCGAGTGCCCAGGTGATCGCTTGCGAGTTTAAGCCCTGTATGGTTGAGCCGCTCCAGACGTTGTTTCCGACGGGATCGAGGAGGATCTCTCGTTGGGAGCTCACGATTGTGGTCATGACGACGTAGTTTAAGGCTGCGCCGAGGAGGGTGCCGTAGATTTGGGTGGCGAACATGATGCGGTGGGGGACTTTGGTGTATTGTCCGACTTTAAGCCAATTGGCTAGGTTGACGGAGAGCAGGATACATTGGTGGGACCAGCTGGCGAAATAGAGATTGGCTAGGGGGCGACCGGGATGAAGGGCACCTGCCACCATCTTGGACAGCTGGTTGGTGGACACTCCGGTTCCGTAGAGACCGTAGAGGACACAGGAGAAGGGCGCAATGAAGGCACCGAGAAGAAGAGACACGATGTAGCCCCAGACTGGGAGAGTGGTTTCGCCTTTGATGTTGACAATCAGTCCGGCGACAAAGGCCAGGACGAACAGAACCAGGTACCACCACATCGGGACTTCCTTATACTTCAGCATCGCCTGATAGTGTGGATCCGGTTGAGTCTTGCTACGTGACTGCTTCCATGCGAGGACCATGTCTTTGCCGTAGAAAATGAAAACGTGGGTAATCAAAGCTCCGATGGCCAGGTTCTGGGTGAGGTATCCCCAGACGGTGGCTGAAGTCAAAGAAGGTAGGCCTGTTTCCTTGAGCTTTGTGAAATCAATGGTTCCCTGACTATTTATGACGGCTGACGTTGAGAACTGTGTGCCATTGCTCTGGAAAAGAGACGTGGACATGAATGGGAAGGTCTTCGCGTCCCAGGCATTGCCGTAGTATAGGCCGAGTATAGCAGCATACAGGATAACGTAGCCAAGCCAAGTGTTCAACTGTTGCTTGATTGGTAGCGAAAGGTACGTGCTCTGAATATACTGCCAGTCCAGCGAAAAGTTCAAGAGGCCCATACCTTCGTTAGACGAAGCGCCTCCAAATATCGTAGAGAAAATGGTCCGAGTGTGCTTTGGCGCGTTCATGGAGGCGAGACAAAAGATTGAAAAACCCGAAAGCCAAGTCATGATGTACGCGGGAAATAATTCCCAAACAGCGGTAAGTAACATGGCCCAGCCAAACTTGGTCAGCCGGTCTTTGTTGGCGCGTCGGTCAAAATGAAGATTCTGATAGAGAACCACCTGGGGTAAAGTGGACCAGTACACCATTTCCCCAGGGTAAACAATGAGTGGCCGCATGATACCTGCTAGGACAAATCCACAAAGGGCCATAGAAAAGGTTCCCAGGACCGCGGTCGTTGCGGATACACCTCTATTATAGAAAAGTCGTTCCACGGCATAGACCTCCACACCATTGAGGCCGTTATTTCCAGACGACGCGATGAGGGCGGCAACCACATGCTCTTTGATGGTAAAGCGCTGACCAAAGTTAAGAAATGTGAGTACTGTCTGCAGTCCTTTCCATCTGAACCGATCAGGACGAGGAGTAAGGCGGGCCCATGCTTCACCAAAAACATAGACGAGCACTGTAGGCAAGTATGTAAGTAGACATCAGGGACAGACGCCGAAAGGGGGGAGGCCTACGCTGTAGAAAGACCGCAGACACTTGCGCTTGATATGGCTTGAAGACATAGAGCATGGTGATCACGCTCGAAAGCGCAGTGAACACCGAGCCTAGGACGATAGAACGAAAGGTAAGAGAAGAGTCCCCGTCATCTCGGACGGACACAATGAACTTGGATACATCAGCGCCTGATGCAAAGCGTTAGCTGTAAGTAACAGGAACCTGAGATTACAGAGTCGATTACCATTTCGGATGACGGGATGTCCCTTCACGTACAAAACATCATCGCCGTCACCTCGAGATCCTAATGAATCTTCGCCATCCGTTTCGCGTGGGCGACCCGTCGCCTTCTGTTCAGTGACCGTCTCATATGGCTCTTCTGATTTATTGACACGTTTTGTCAATTGAGAGCCAGATGAGACTTCACTCCCATCTGCTGGAGCTTCCGCATATCTAGGCATTTTGGCGATGCCGAAGCGAGAAGAAAGCGGGTCAGGAGGGGATGAAAGATAAGAGATGTTTTAGATATCCCCGGAAATGAGGAGACTATGGCTATAGGACTGAACTCCCATTCTGATATATATTCCAGCGAGAGTGGAGCGGAATCTACAGAGACATGCAGCATTTTATAACCGGCGACCACCGGTCTTCCGGTTTCCTTCGCATTGTTCATCTTGCTGCTATTGAGCCCAATGGTGCGATTCGTAAGTTGAATGATAAGAGACCTGTCAAGGTACGGTTACATCCAATGAATGGTGCGAATTTAGTAGCAATGGTGAAATCCCCGTAGTGCAGCAGATTTGGTTCCCACCCGGCCCCGTGACCAATTAAGCTCGCAGCATTAGATTAACTCCCATGACAATCATTTGCCCTAAGATGGTGTTCCTCCTTAATAGAACGGTTTAAGAGGGCCTTCTGGCCACCAGGATTGGTCTTTTCCCGACGTCTATTTTGCCGAAGTCTTGCACGGGGCACCTTCATGCCGGGAGGATATCCGAAATTTAATTTACCTAGTCGGGGTTCGTCGTTTAGAAGAAAGGGTGGATCACTAATGTTATCCAAAAAGTTAAACTCTTTGAGAAAATAACACTAATTTAGTATCAAAATCTTATGATGAACTAAGGAATCCGTGTGCTGAAGACTTGACCTGCAATGACTAAAAGATTCCTCTAACAGGCCGATCTGGATTGGCTTAGTCTCCGATATCTACCAACCTGGCTGTTTTCACGTATCCCAGTATAAAACGAAACCGTTGATACTACACCCTTTACGGGGCGTGTGCTAACAGGCTCTATATTAAAGACATCGCGAGGAAGGTCGTCTAGCATAATGCGATTGAAATACACAAGATTATCTACAAAGCAATATACGACACTGTCCATTTGTTTATGTGCACTACTGTGTATACCTTGACCCTCGCCGGCACTCGCACCTCGAGGTCTAATCAATACCTCCCCTCAACATTGGAACAATTGGGTTGTTGACAATGTGGGTTCCGTTGACTTTTATACTCACAGTCTCTGGCCCCTGAACCTCTTCCAATTGACCGTACGAGCGAATGCCCCTTTGCCGAGGACCCCAGGGATCGTTCACTTTGCAGCTGGACTTGCACTTGGAGTCAAGTACTTCCTGACATCAGCTGAGTGCCGAAAAATAGCTTCAAGTGAGTCGAGGCCCAAGGCACGAATGTCTCCATAAAATAGACAAAATGCTGGCTGCCTTAATAAACTGTGATCCAAAAGCTATCGAGTCCCCCATCCCTTAGAAGGTCACTGACAGGAACTGAGTTATATTCCAACTCGCGGTTGGTCATGCTGACCTAGATGACTGGTCACAAGAGAACCCTACAGGTAAAGACCTTGCATGCAGCGCGAGCTAGGTTATCCACCTTCTACTTCTTACCCAGAGTATAGACATCAAAGCATCTCGAAAGACAGGTAATCGATCCCTCCTGGCTCCTGCTTCATCACCTTGATTTGTGCTGGATGAAGGGGATAGAGCGAAAGTGTCTCTGATCGCGTAGCCGCGGGTGGCAACTCACCATTGTCGCATTGTAGCACGTGCTGATGGCCTAATAATGGCATTGCCTCGTCGCTCTTGGACATCTGTGTTAATTCTTAAAAATTGTGAGAACGTGGTGAGGCTGAGCAAGAACATGCGACCGGTTGTCAGTAACAGTGCGTCGCGGTGGGAATCGTCCCAGCCAGAGAGATGTTGCTTCATCAGGTCGAGGAAGCAACCCAGGAATAGGTCGCTACATTTGGCGAATGCTTCGCTATCCAAGGTTAAATACTTTGATAGTAGTTGAAATAATGGGTGCGACTTTTCTAGAACGATGCCGCTCAGCTGGCAGGTGTACTTTAGGAATGACCATCCCAAGCCAGGGGAGATGCTCATAAGCTGGGAAGCGGCCATAAAAGTCTCAGAGGCGAGCAAGGGGCTTTCAGCCTTTAGATTGGTTTTGTAGGTATCGAAACAGCCGCCTAGGAGTTGAAAGCCTGTCTGCACCTGTCCGCCTTTCAGAAGTATTGTTACTGTAGTGATCTATGCCAGCTAGTCGCTATTCTGAAGTGAGGCCATGAATGTAGGTGATGTCTGCCACTGCCCGTTAGTTGAGTTTTCATCGACTTACTTGCCCAGAATCTTAAGACAGTCCAGTACTTTCTGCTGATGAACTGGTGCCCCAAGACCTGGTGCCACAGGCAGCAGCGCAGGTCGTCGGGAGGCTATGGACCGAGCAGCGTCGCCTATGGGTGCATGTGGTGTCTTGCTCGTCTGGCACAGGACATCGTCTGTACGATACCTGACATACTTGATAACATGCCATCTCTTCAGCCGCGCTTTGTACCTATGCGCTCTGTGAATTCAATGATTCAGCAGACATGGCGATAGAGGCAAACATCTGTCTTACGTAGCTTGGAACTGATGCTCGCGTCGCATGTGTTCAATGACGTCTAGAAGAGGCTTCTGGCGGTAAAGGTTAGTGATTGTTGCCCTATGTCCGGCGATGTCCGGCGAAGTCCGCCTCTGTAGCCCATTTTGTCGTCGACATCTTGTCTCAGAGTGACTTCATTGACCCGGTCTAGACATTAGGCATCCCAATGCTAGAAAAGGATGGGATCTGAAAAGAAGTAGCAGGTGGATCACATGGCCAACACGTGCCTCGAGCAAACCTCGTACGAGTGTGAAGGTCGAACAGCGAATGCCATAGGGTATAAGAACAAGATATTGAACAGAGTACTGGTTGCTATTATTTTTCAGTCCCAATAGGTGTATGTATGTCTGGAGAATGAGAATGTAAAATCATACAAGCGCCCAGAAGAACAACTATCAACGCTATATGGACATCATAAATGATGATAATACAAATCGAAGGTTTGCAAGCCTAATAGGTGGTGAGGGTATGTGAACTTCAACCTAATAGTTCATCACAGGGCCACCATTGCCAGGCCCGGGCTTTTCTTCATACGGTCCATCATATCCAGTATGATCGTCTAACGATCTGTAGCCTTGCGGAGGTCCAGCATCGCGCCCACGGCCTCGCCCACGTTGCCCGCCTCGGTTTGGGTGGCCTCTGCCTCTGGGACCGGACCCACGTCCACGTCCACGATATGATCCGCCACGGCGAGGACCGTCGTCGTGATGATGGCGGCCACCATGGCGTGGGTTATAGGTTGCTGGCCTTCCTGATGATGGACCTTCTTGGCCATGGTATGAAGTGTCTTCGTCACGATCTTGCTGGTGACGTCTCTTGTGATTCTTATTCAAAAACTGACTTTCCCACTCTCCTTCATGGGGGTTTTGTTCTTCCACACGCAAAACCATTTTCTCGCCAACGACTGTTTCGAAGGTGAAAGCTTTATCAGCAGGCACAGGGTGCCAGTTTTGTATTTTGCCAGCGTCAATAGGACGGGCACCTTTGCGCACCGCTAAGACTACCACGGGCTGTGGATTTTCTGTGTAATACTTCTCTGTTGCTGGGACAGGAGTTAACCGAGCAGCCCAGACTCTATGTTCGAAGACTGCAGTGCCGGTAACCTTCCACTTGAGCTTCTTGCCAAGACCGCCAACCTTGTCTAGAATTGATCGAGGCGCAGGGCGAGGCGTGATTAGTATACTGTTAGCCATGTACTTAAGGTCATTAGATTCAGCAAGCCCTGAGGGCAGCATTGGGTTCAGTGTTTGACTAATCAAACGACTGGAGTCCGCATTGGATATGAGGTACCCGGTATAGAAGATGGTGCGCTTGATGCACAGTGGGCCATATGGCGACTTTGTTCCGTTGGCTGACCGGTTGCGGACAGCATCGTTGTGAGAATTGATCATACGTTGTACTTCGGCTGTTTCAATCACTGGCGACAGAAACACAGCACCTTCCGCTACCTGTATCACTTCCGCATTAACTGCTTTTCTGGGAGAGGGGTTCTGCGCAGTCTGAAACCTCCGGTTCAGCTGTTCAAAGAACTCTCGGAAATGCTTGACACTATGTTCGCGTTAAAGGCAAACTCGGTACCTAGATGAACATCGCACTCACTGTTTCACACGGTCCTCGTAAACACGTATTTCATCGGCCTGGTTATATGTGAGAATGAGGTCTTCAAGAAAAGATTGCTTGAACTCCATGGTGGTTGAAAACCGTTCGCTGTTTGGTCCAACTTCTGGCTTGAGGCAAATGAGGTCAAACTCCAGTTTCCTACTGTCCACTATGCGCCGTATAAGGCTTGCAAACCCGCCCTCGCCTCGGCCAGTGAGTAGCACTGTCAGAGCGTCTTTCTGCTGCATGCTGAGCTTGACCAATTGTACCTACGACCTATCAGTCAACATGCCAGTCTTAGTTCAGTGTACGTGAGCCGCACGATTTGCTCATTCCACCATCCCTCCCAGCCCCTCGGTTCTTCTTTCTCAGCACCTTCCCCAGTGGCAGCAAGTAGATTCGGGTCATGCCACCATCCCCCGTTTGCGAAGCTCTCGTAGGCTTGAAGGAAACCGATGGTCGGTCCATTCCACAACTGCGGATTAGGGAGAGGGCTCTGAAATACTGAACGATATTAACACCAAGGCACGTATGGTAATCTCCATTATGTTGTTGTATAGTCTTACATGTGTTATCGAAGTCGTAGACGTGGATCGCTTTCACATGGGACACGGCTGTTGTGCGGATGAGGCAACGAGTTTAGTACTGTCATAAGCTATCAGGTGGTAGGAAAACGATAACTCACGCGGCAGATCTCGATTGATAATTGACCACCGTCTTAAACCTGTAATAGTGCGTGAAGGGGGACGTTGATAATCCTGGGCCAGTGACCCGTTTGGCTGGCCACGCGCCATTGCGGCAGAGTGATTCGCAGCTACCACGGCTCTTGCAGATTTCATGTTGTTGCGCTGACCTCTGAAATTTCCCTGAACCACTGAACCCGTTAGTGCATCTCCGTCGCCAAGCGTACACTTGCTGTGTTGGTGACGGCGACCGGTTGTACGAGTCGAAGAACGAGGATCAAAGGTTCGTGGTGGAATTTTTGCCATGACAGCAGCCGACCGCAACGTGACCTCCGCCAACGACCCTCCGACTGCCACGATGGACCGCCCTTGGAGAATCCCCATGAACGACACCTGGGAGAAATCTACGATCGCGGGCCCACCGGAGGCCCATCAGACACCAGATAATGTCGACCTGCGGCAGGAAATCATGCAGAAAACGCTGGAGGAGGTAGCACAGGAGGAAGCGGATGGCAGCGTGGCCAACCCGTGCGTCATTTGTCTGGAACTGATCTCAGAACCGGCCGTCGCGCTTCCCTGCAGGCATGCAAATTACGACTTTTTGTGCCTTCTAAGCTGGCTAGAAAACCGTCGAATTTGTCCACTTTGTATGATCCTACTTCAGGAATGGCAAAGTTCTTTTCTAATTCGAAGTCTAGGCAAGAGTGACGTTTCCGCGGTAGAATATGAGCTAGATAACCCCGAAGGCCTGAAGGTCCATCGATTAGAAGCTCCGTCAGAAGCCCTCCCAACCCACACCACGCCTCTATCCCGTCAAAATTGTATCTATCGTCGTCCGCGTCGTCCCCGACCACACGTTCAACGCCAAAACCCACCTTCGCGCGAAGATGAGGTGAGCCGGCGACAACATGTCTACCGACACCAGCTTTATTCCCTGAGGGTTGGATCGAATCGCCTTTCGCAATACCAGGAGCTGACGCCGGACAAGTTCAAAAATGATGAGGGGCTTGTTTCGCGCGCTCGTACTTGGATACGGAGGGAACTGCAAGTCTTCGATTTTCTACACCGCACAGAGGCAGGCTCGAGCCAGAGTTCAGTGGCTCGTCCGGGACAGGCAAGACTCGAAAGCCGCCGGGGAAGTAACGCTGAATTCTTGTTGGAGTATATCATTGCGATTCTTCGTACCGTTGACATCAAAGGCAGCGCTGGGCAAGCGGAGTCTCTGTTGCAGGATTTTCTTGGCAGAGATAATGCGCGCTTGTTCTTGCATGAGTTGCAGGCATGGCTTCGAAGCCCCTATACATCACTATCGGACTGGGACCGCCACGTCCAGTATGACGATCCGAGCAGGAGGTCAGCTTCATTTAGATCTCGTCCAGAACCTCGGCCGTCCGATCGTACTACGACTCCGGTATACCGGAATAATGACCGCGTTGTTCAAGGAAGGGTCTCAAGACCACCGCCTCCTCGTAGACCACAACACGGGGAAAGTTCTCGCGACGCTATGGCTCAATCGCGAAGAATACAATATGCACGGGGCCGTTATGTCCCTGATTGACGGTTATGCCACGCATAAAATATTCTAGACAAAATTGACGAAGTCACGAATCACATAGCATATAAAGTGGTTATATAGAATCAAACTGTATATTATTCTCTCTAAGGTGGTATCTCTGAGTATGATGTGGTCGTTTCTCATAAATAATGCTGGTGTTCGCTAGTAGCCATGGTGCTTTATCGTCTCCTACCGAAGCGCCCTGCGCCTCTGCCTTTCGAATTCTTATTTCTAAGTTTCAATGACCGGTAATTAGCATGTGCCTCGGGATTGACCTTCCTCTCGCGAGGCTTAGTCTGTCTCTCTTTCACTTGAGGCTGGGGTTTCTCCCGCTTCTCGGCTGGTGGTGGCTCTACAACCCCAATAGCATCCCTTATTCTTTCTGAAAAGCTTTTGCTTCTGGCCGGGGGTTTAGATTGCTCCTCATAGTCTGAGTCAGAATCAAGCTCCGGCTCTGATATTGAATGCAGCGAAGTAACATCTGGAACACCGTTGGTTTCGTCGCGACTGGTACCCGGCTGCTGGGTCTCTGGCACCGCCGCCAGCTCGTCATCACTTTGGTCCACATCATCTGTGCCGTCTTCATCCTCTGACGCTGGTAAATGTGACTCGCGTTTTGGCTTGGAGATAACCGGCTTCATGCGAACCCTGCGTGTCGTTCGTTTTTGACCCTTCTTCTTGAACGTTGGTCCTGTATCCTGCTCGACAATCTGACTATCAGTCGCTTCAGTGTTCATGCCAGCTTGCTCTGCTTCTATCTCGCGGAGTACATCCAACTCATTATCCAGGTGTTCTTCTTCCATGTCTCGTAGTCCTTGTACCAAAGCAGACAGTCCTTTGCCTACAAACTGGGGGCGCTTTCGTACATTGATTGGGCTCAGACCTTCGCCATTGGGGTTTGAAGCAGCGTAGCGTGCTGAGTTGGATCGTCGCAAGAATGCTGGGGTCTCTGACTCTGGGGCGCCTTGACCAGCGTCGTTAGCGCTCGGCTGAGGTGAAGGCTCACGACGAATAGCATCGTTTTGATTGTCCATCATGGTAGCGTAACGCCATGTTGTGGGTGTCGCAAATAAAGCCGAAAGCATATAACTCTTGCTTGCAGAAGCAGGGGTCCGGTCACCTCGGGGGCTGTCTTCCTCCTCCTCTTCCTCTTCCTCCTCCGCAATGGTATCTAGTGTCTTTCTTTTCGACGGCGTTTGCGCCGCTGCCCCACGTACACTGGCCAGCCTTGCCGCCGTGGGTGTTGCTGTACTTCCTCCCGATTCGGATAGTAGGTCGAAAAGACCGAGTGCCTTTCCGTCTCTTTGAGGGGTAGGTCCGATAGCTGTCTTTAACGGCGATGAGGACTGTTGATGCGTAGATGGACTGAAAAGCCTGCGCAGAGCTGACGGAGAATCATAAGGGTCGAATTCAGATGGATGCCCGCGTGGCTTAGAGGGGGTTGTGAAAAGTCCTTTTGCCGCTTTGCGCGGCGTGGACTCGAGGCGGGCCTCGTGGGATCCGGGGGGTGATGCGTGCTTGCGTTTCTTGGGACGTTCTTGTAAGTCGACAGAGTTGGGATTGTGTTTCTTCTCGTATCGCACTGATTTCTCTAGCGATTTCAATCGAGAGTATTCCTTATACTTGGCCGCTGGCACGGACAGGAAAGTTAGCTCATGACACTAGTAAGGGAAGGAGCGAATTGCAAAGTGACTAGGTAATCAGTTACACACCAATCTCAGGCGCTTGCTTGATATCACTCCGTTCCGCTTTCCTCCCCTCATTTGCGGCGGCGAAAGCTCTTTCCCACTCCTTTAGTTCTGCACGCAGCTGCGCTGACTGTGCCGCGATATCGGAGACGTCGAGACTCGCCATTATCGCATGTCGTGAAGGGAATTGGAGAAGAGTAAGGGTAGTGGACAAAATATAAAAAAATGCAGTTTAATGTAACTATTTGTTATCGTGGTCTGGAGAAGTAAAAGGACGAATGGTAACGGTAGTAACAGTGGTTGGTGTGCCAGGACTGGTAATCGGAGTCCCGCCGTTGGTTCCTTTTTTGTCGCGTGCGCGAAATCAATTAACGCGGTGTTTTATGACGTAACGTGTTTCGGGTCTACTTCTGCATTCCCTTTTTTGCAGTTTTGACATCTATACCATCATTATCGTTGTCCCATTAATATAATTCTACACTATAACAACCTCAAAGTCCTCAACTACACAAAACAATATACGATCTCGTCGCTACCAACTCGTCAATCCCCGTTGCCTGTCAAACCCTCCTCTTAATTGAGACTCAGGGTGAACCACCTTCCCCTGCAAGATCGTATAGTTGACCACTCCCTCACAATGTTCTGGCTTGACTCTTGCTAGCCAAATCATTTGCTCCGCTTGCTTTCGGTAAATCAGGACATTGGCTGCAAATTTGTGGCCGCCCACATGGGAAACAAAGAAGATTCCGACACCGCCAGCGCGTTCGTCATCCGCATCACGATACAACCCGTGGGGTCGCAGATGCCGCTCCAATTCTTTCTTAATTAACGGGGCAGTGATTCCACATCGGGCATCTCGCCGCCTGTGAGAGCAGAGAAGTACCACGTAATCGTATTGGCATGGTCGAGAAGGTAATCGAGAATCAACTCGTTGTCCTTTTGGAGCATCAATGAAACAGTCAACCACCTCTCTGACGTCGGCAGTGGTGACTGAATCGATGAAGGTAAATGAAGGCAGAAGCAGCACGGTAGTTCCTTGCGTAGTCTGGTGATCATCATCTGGGTCATGGTTCGGGTTACTGAGGTTCGATGCCGAGACCATAATCCGCTAGTTCTGTTAGATCATCTGAAGAGAGTGGAGTTCTTGGTGAATTCACATACCCCATGCTTGGACTTATTCGAGCTGCTGTCGAAAGCTTCCATTAAGCTTCCCTTTTCATTCTCGACCCTCTCCGTCCAGTCTGATTTACCAGTGGCGACCAAGACATGCGTGTGAAACTCTTTGATGTGTCCGTAGAGTACTCGGGAGTTCTCGACCTTCACTTTCGACGGGAAGTGTACCGTACAATCGGCACAATCTAGTTTGCAGTTCGGTCCGTCTTGTTTTGGATCCACCGTGGGGAAGATATAGTCGGCGTTGCGACTGCCGAGCGAGAGGAGTGACCGCAACATGTTTTTCTTTTCTTTGTTTGTTTGTTATCTTGGTGATTCTAAATACGAGATGAACCTCGGAATATATTAGAAAACCGAGTCAGGGTAATTATTGACTAGCTATATACTCTGTACTAGCTCGGGGATGCTCAAATTCCCGAGACCCGAGCATTATCTCCGAGATACTCATGCATGACAGGTGACTCCTTCGCCGATGATTAAGCGGCGTGTTATAAGTGATAATAATTAAATTGTTGCCTTGTGAGGTCATTTGTATTGAGTCATAGTTATAGTTCTTCTAAGCTATAGAGCCTACCATTGTGTTAGCCTAATGATAAGTAACGGTAACACGCCAAGGCCTCTACTCCGTATGGCACGTGGATCTTGTTGATTGAAAAATTGGACCATGGACTTTGAATCTACAAATCCCTGCCCCTGATATGGGTTCCGAGTATGTACTATTTTTGGTTGCTTCTGGGGAACTCTCATGTGGAGTGATTCGGGTACAGCCGCAATGGATGGACTTAAGATAGAGTTAGAATAATTTTAGAAGCAGTTAGGGGTCTGGGACTGGACAGTACGTATTCAACATACATTTGTAGGTCTGAAAGAAGAAGAATACTCCGGATGCCGAATGGGGAATCTGCGGTTCCTGAATCGGGTCAATTTGACCCCACTTGAGCTTAACCTTTTCAAGCCTTTTTCTTCTTTTTTTCTTCCTTCTGTTACCGCTTTTCAGGCACCAGGGTTTCAGTTACACATCAGATCGATTATGATCTTCAACAATGTCGGGGCCTAATCAGGCTACACAGAAACAAAAACCCGCCAAAATATAAAAATAACAACCCAAACAACTGGAATACATACTCAGTACCGGTCTTGAAGACGGTAATAACCGGTGGACTTTCCCCGAAACGGAGATGATGACCGGGTGGGCCAACAACACGTAAGCCGGCGAGTTGAAATTGCTTATCAAATACACAAGATCTCCGACTGAGCCCAATGTACTCCGGAGTACGCCCGGGAAGTTAGTTCTGACCGAGTGCCCCAGCAAAAGAAGCAGGAAAAGTTCAGCAAAAGGACTAAGATGTCCACCTTTCATAGATTCGCGCAGTTGTCAATCGCTTGACAACCCTCTCGAACATGACGGATGTCCCACCACCACCGCCGGGGGCTCCAGACCCGGAGCCCCAACCGGAGCAACGGGTGCGCAAGAGGCGCCGACGGACAATGGCCTGCGTGCAGTGCCGTAGCAGAAAGCTCCGCTGTGATAGGAAGCTTCCTATGTGTAGCCGTTGTGAGAGCAGCAAGACCGCCATCAATTGCACCTATGAGAAAGAATTCCTCTGGCAACAACCCAATACGGTTGTTACACCCGCTTTCTCCGAGCGCGGTCCCACTAGTACTACCATCTCTCAAGTCGCGCATCTTGCTCGGGCTCACCCTGCCCCGGACTCGGCGTTAAGCTCGAGTCTAACTCGGTCTCAACCGACTTCTTCGGATACGCGTCCCGCCCTAGAGAAACGGGACCGTTTCCTGGAGACTGTTCTGGGTGCCCCGAAGGCGGCCGTTAACCAGGAGCCATACGTGAATACCGAGTTGTTGCACCGTTCGAAACATCCTGGTGGCGTAAGTCAGCATGCAGCGCCATTGCATCGTCACGGGGACGATGAGGGCCCCCCGTTTCCCTCACAACAGCTCGATATCTCTCCCAGAATCATGATGCGAGGAAAAGAAACAAAGACCCGCTTCAACGGGTCGGGTATCTTCGCCAATCTGATCGCTCAGGTTTGTCATGCTCTAATCACATGCATCACGTAGCGTTACAGGAACACAATTAACGGATCTCCTAGTTTCCTGATATTAAATCGTTTGCGGAGGAGATACGAGTCGCCAGCCCGCAACTGTCCGCACTGCGACCCGACCTGGCGAGGGTGAAGAGAGGCCTCTGGAAGCGGAAGCCTCTCAATACACCCTTCCCAGAACCTACGACTCTATCACTTACCCAGATGCTCCCGTCTCGTCGCGTGGTTGATGACTTAGTCGTGCTATATCTAACCTATTTCGAAGCTACTCACCGTGTCCTTCATGTTCCGTCATTTCTCAAGGAGCTCGATGAATTCTGGGCACAACGGGACAACCCGGATTTTGTATCCCCTCACTTCGTCGTTCAACTTCTTCTGGTTCTGGCCTGTGCTTGGAATCTGGCAGACCTTGATACACTACAACTAAAAAATGATGATGAATCCGACTTGACTTGCTACACGGCAATAGAGTGGGTCCTCCATGCGGAGAGATGGATTGAGAACTCTCACATCAAGAGGCCTGACATTATGGCGTTTCGGCTATATATTCTACTACTTCTTGCGAAGAACGCCCATGGAATGAAGCGCAGCAAGGCTTGGCTTGACACGGGGACACTAACCAAGCAAGCTATGTTGGCAGGGTACCATCGAGATCCTAGCAGGTACACGAAGATCTCTCCGTTCAATAAGGAGATGCGTCGGCGGATATGGACGACGATTCTCGAGCTTGATCTGGAGGTTTCGCTTGAGCGAGGGATGCCGCCTTCCTTGCAATACGGAGATTATGATACGGCTCCAGCACTCAACCTCAACGATAATGAACTACAGGAGAGCAGCGAAGAACTCCCGGCTGAGAGGCCACTAAGTGAGATGACTGACTGTTCGTTCCAATGCGTTTTGATACAGTCCCTTCCGTTGCGACTTAAGGCGTGCAAATTGATGCATTCTCCGCGAATAAGCTGTTGCTATGAAGACATACTTCATATGGACTGGGAGTTGAATAGATATCTTTCACAAATCCCTTCGTGGACAGTATCGGAAGGGGAAGATTTACAGACGCAGCACAAAATTATCCTGATCAAATCTCTCCTACAAACTAAGATTGGCCATAGCCTTTTATCCATCCACACGCCATTTGCCATCGAAGCTCCAAAGGAAACCCTCTTTGCACCATCATCTCGCACTCGCCTAGAAGTGGCCACCATGATTTTGTCTACACAGAGACAGCTACATGAGACCTCGAGACAGCTATCTCTCTCCATTTTAGGTGATTGGACCGTGCAGGCCTACTGCTCAGTGTGTCAATTACTTCACGCCAGCACCAACAGTCAAGGTAGGCTTATAAGCAAACGCAGCCTGTGGATAGAACTGTAGAACTAGGCTAAAACACAACAGCTTCTTCTCAAACGTCTCTACCCCAGACACTTCCCGGTCTGCCAGAGTCCTTGATCACGTTAGCGGAGATGACCTTGACCTGTCTGGAGACACAACTCCTACTTGTGGTGAAAGGCGCCAAGGAGTACTTCTTCATGTCTACAATCTTAGCTTTAGTGAAGGCAAGACTATGGCCGGCGCAGGCGACTGTTTACAAGCAGGAGGTCGTGGACCGAGTAATCTTTTTCGCTCAAACACTTTTCACGCGGCATGCCAATTGCGATCATCTGGGGGAACTGGGCATGGGAGGTTTCAAAACCAGTCAGGTTAGTGATGCCCTCACTTCTATTGCTCGCCAGGCAGAAGAGTCTCTAACTCGAAGTGTTGTGTATAGGTCCCAGTTTTGAACCCGAGCTCTGGGATGGCACAGCCTTTCGTTCCTAATATGAACATGCTACCACCAACAAATTTTGGCATCACGGTAAGATTAATAATCATTGCTTAAATGGATTTTGCTAAGATTATAGCAGCAGTCTGGGGAACTAGACCCTTTCCTCGACGCATTTGACTGGGGCGATCTTACAGGCATCACGTTCGAAGGATATTAATATGTTGCAGATACCACTCAAAAAGCTCAGCGATCAAATTCTGGCACACACAAAATCCATTGCAACCACTTGCTATTGGAATCAAGCCTAGCAATTAGTTTTGTGTCATTTTCCGAGCAATGACAACCTACCTAACAAAAGCATTTGCGAGTCACGCAGCTATTCTATTGACGTTTTGACTATCGAAAGACAAGACAATATATTAACGTGGCACTTGGATACCGATCCAATGCGATACACTCCTGTCTATTAATCTACGGCAAGGTAACATCATCTGTATGGTATATCTGTCCTTGGAGGGGAGTTGTATGGACGCGACTGTACTGCTATCTTACCGGATGTACAAATATATGACAATTAATTGCATCACACGGCATAATACAACGGCTAGTCTACGTTACTACCGCATATGAATGATTATTCGGCCAGCTAATGTTTCGCTGATATTCTTGCGTCGGCGAAAAAATTCATCTGCCACACAATCTCAAGTTACAGCCTCCTATCCCAGTACTTGTTGATATAATAAGTCGAGCCAACCAATACACTGGATCTTCCCTCATACCGTTGTACCTAGGTTCCTTACCTAGGTTTCTCTCACTATTCCTGATGCTAGATTATATTTAATCGCACGTGTGACTACAGCCGAGCGCCCATGATACATATCTATAGCGTTTTTGTGAACACCAACCTGTCACAATTTTTAATCTAGACTAGGATAGTACTTGGCAGGATGTCAGAGCTTAACATATTGGCCAGTCCAAGGCACATCCAATAACGAAGCCCACCATCTGTTGGTTTTAGGCGTACGCGAGTAATGATGACCCGCGTACGGGAGGAACCTCATCCCTGCTAGATCCCCCAACTAGAGAAGTATATCAATTTAGCGCCCATGAGGCTATGGGCTAAGATCCACTAGTCCTGTGGTCTAAGAAATCTTAATCCTGGAAAGCTGAGGTGAGTAGGGTTACGCATGGAGAACGTCTTGTTCCCAGGGTCGTTGAGGTAAGTGGAGTATGTGAAATCTCAATCCCACTCGACCAAAACGCCAATGGCTTCAAGTTCGCGCCTGGAACACCTGATCCCCAGCATGAAATGCCTGCTTCGTACTTGTTCTACATGTACCACACACTTCACCATGTACCGACTATATGTCATGGTACGAGGGCTAGAAACGGTCTAGAGTAGTTCGATGACAGTGTGTGTTACCATGAAGGAAACATATTTTTGTTTCATTTTGAGATTCTTTTGTAGATGCAACACTAGATAGTAACTCCTGACATGACGTCGATCTAGACTTCATTATATAGGAATATAGAGGTAGCCAATTTCAGCCTTGTGTCACGCTCCTCCAGGATGAATAGGGACATCTCAATCAATGTAGTGAGTGAGGGAATTTATAGCTTAAGTACCTGTTGCAATCAGTGATTAGAGTCTTCAAACTAGGACCTTCTATATATCCTGCATTCATGGAACGGTCTGGTGATTACCTGCAGTCATTAAGGAGCCGGATTGGTTCTCTACGCCGATGGTGCTGTTAATGGTAGGATCTAGGTATCACTGGCCGACACATGACATGATATAGACGACAGGGTTACATCCAACCTCGTGTATTATGACAACCAGCGGTACGACATGATCTTATGTACAGCCACTGACGGAATATCACAACATATACTCCAGCTACCAGTTATGCGTAAGTATCGAGAGGGGTATCTGTACCGGTTACTAGAGCTTGGTTGACATTTAAATCTAGTGCGATGGATGCATGTCAGGAGAATAGTGGACTCTGGGTCTCGGTCAGGGTAGACAAGGGCGGTCGACTGCTAATTTTTGTGTTCACCGGAAACCAATAAGCATGCATGGTGGTTCGAAGATACCTGTGCTTGTGCAAGTCAAGCGTATGAGGGGGCGGAGCTCAGTCCGGTTCACTATTTTACCATGTCACGGTTGGGACTTGCTCCTATTGAGTAAGTCAAGCGGACTCGGATATCACCGAAATAGCCTGTAGGCAGGGCTATACTTTTCAGTGAAGAGGGGTAAGTGGAATGTAGGATGGGGTACGAGTTATTAAATAAACAAAGGGGAAATGCCATATATAAGCTCGACACCTCTTCTAGCCTGTATAGAATCTTTGATACACTTACTCAAGACCTTGAATTGCTAGAGCTCTACAGGTTGCTACTATTACTACCAAACCAACTGGTACAACCTCGTGTAGGTCAGAAAATTTCCCTCCCATTTATTTCCAACATCCTGACCTTGGTGAACCTTAGCCAGGCAAACAACCATGAAACTCAACTTCGGAATCATCCTCATCATCACCCAAGCCACCACAATTCTCTCAATCGCAACTCCCAGAGATGACGGTCCCGCAGATTTCGACGGGAAGCCCCCTCCAGCGAAAGACCTATTCGCTCCTGAGAGTTGCTGACTAGGTCACCTTATGGCTGCTCGGATAGCAGATGGTGCTGGAAGCAATGCGGGCCGAATGGGAAATGGTGTTGGTTAGCTAAGAACTGGGGAAAGGGGGAATGGAAGTCCTGTTCTCGTGTCTCTGATTGTGTCCCTGGTAGCGACAATAGTGATTGTGGTCAGGGGAATTGTAAAGCATGTGGTTGTAGCTGTTGAGAGGTCGGCATTGGATGTCGGTGTACGTTGTTGTACTCCGGTTTTGTATAAATGATGTGCCCAATTCTGGTCGTTTGGTGCGATCTTTGGGGTATTTGGGAACGTCATAGTGCGGAGCTGGGGTGTTTCCTCAATATTATATCGTCGAGCTTTGAATGGATTAGGTTATTGAAGTATACAAGACCTCTATTTACATGGTTGGTTGGCTCTAATAGCTCGGTTTGAATTAATTCCATGATACTGGCATTAGGTCGAGGCACTGGAAATGGAAGCAAGCTGGGATGAGTCCTACTACTAATAACAGAAAGGAAAGCTCCACGACACTCTTGCTCAAACACAATAATGATTAGCTGGTCTGTCAGTGCCAGAGAACTGATCACCGTGTGATTCCCCGTGGGGTATCACAGGTTACGGGATTGGGATGGTGACAGGTAATGAAACTATTCAAACTAGTGATGCGTACGATGAAATAGCCGTATATTATAGCAGTAGTTCCCCGCCTCTTGAAGCATGCCAAGTCATTATTGGTTCCCCTTTTCGGGGTGTTTCTCTCGTTTGGACCTCTTTCATCCGTCCGTTTTGGCACGACACTTCCCATCGAAGTCTTGCACCTCTCCGCCTTATATACCTGGTTGCTGGCAACTATTTCTATGTGGCCTGGGTATGAGCTTCAATATAAACTCTGTTTTTAAATTGCGAAGATGATAGATCGCTCGGGATAGCTGAGATCTAGTGCTTTTTACTATTCATAATGTGACATGGCATGTTCACAAACAATATATATCAGAACTTCTTACACATAAAGAACTTCATTATCCAAAACCCACTTTTACAACTCGAATAGTTATCAAACACCAGCAGAGTATAGATATTCAAAAGTAGACTGTAAGACAGATAGTTAACCCCTGGCTATGGATGAGCAACTACCATTAAGGTTCTACTTAGTCACCCGGAAGCGCAAGCCCTTTTTCGGGCGTCTCGGGATTTATGTTTGCTTTCTTGCGTATACCCGACGCTACCTCCAGCATGCTAACCAATCTCCATACCAGCCGTACCAACAACCAGTTTAATTTAGAATTCTATGATGATTAAGTCTTATATTTTAGTGTAAGAGTTCCTTGTCCTCACAATGCCAAAATCCTTAACTTCTACATCGGGTCCGCACGAGTTGCGAGCAGTAAGTTGCCCTGCGGTGGTGCCTGTCTGGCCATACAACTGACATGCAACAGTGTACAGAATGTCGAGTGAGAAAAAAATATCGCCGAAGGGAGAAAAAGCACTTCTTACTGATAAATTTTGTGAAATGTTATAGAAGCGTAAAAGCAAGGTAACCACTCTAAGTCAATTCGCCTACTCGAATCATCTGTTCACACGCCCCGCAGTGCTCCGGGACGCCGCCATGCTCATACTGTTCCCGAGCCAGCAAACCATGCATCTTCGGTCGTCCATCGTTACGAACGCCATTGACGCGCAAGTAGGTGTTGTATAATGGCCTCGAAGAATTATTTCCCTCACAGCTATCTAGAAACATGGATCAAATAGAACGTCGCTGCGCCAGTTTGACGGCACTTTTGCATCGGCTGAACCCGGATGTTGATATCGAGGACGCACTGAAGACGACGACTGTTCCGCCACGAGGCCTTCAGGCCGCAGCTTATGACGGAGTGAACCCCGCTTCAGTAGATGAGTTTGAATGGAGCGAATCTTCATTGGGGTCTCCTGGTGAGCTTCGAAGAGTGGGTCTGGATGGCATGGCATCTCTACCCACAGGGGGCACGGAAGCTGGCTATCTTGGTAGGCTGTAAAGAATCCCGATTTACGAACGTGGATCTAATCATGATCATAGGAAGTAGCGCAGGATCTAGTATCTTGAGGACTGTCCCAGGCCTGATCCCCGAGCAATCTGGTTTAGAGACCAATCGGCGGAAACAAGTCTCCTCTGAAGACCCCAGTCAGAATCCGGACCTGCTGCTTCAAGCACATCTAGGTACCTCCACCATCCTTGATGATCTAGTTAACGCATACTTCACGTATTACAATACATCCTACCCGATCCTGCATGAGAGTACATTTCGACAACAATATCAGAATCGCCACCGGTTGCCAGATCGGTCAAGTTGGCATCCAATATTCTACATTGTCCTGGCGATAGGGAACTGGATTCTCGGCGGCACATCTGGCTCCAGAGAGTGTCAATATTATTCCGCTGCACGATCGCGTATGTCAATGCATATGTTGGAGTCTGGAACTCTCCTCACGGTTCAAGTATTTCTTCTAATAGTCAGTTTCCATGATGACCTTCACGTCTAGTATACTGACACAGATAAGGGAAACTACCTCCAAAAGCGGGATCGGCCGAATACTGGATACAATTTCATTGGAATAGCCTACCGCATGGCACTTGGGCTAGGGCTTCACCGTGAGCCGCCAGCCGGGGCGAAGACTGATTCATTATTCCACGAGCGAAGAAGAGTTGTCTGGTGGATCGTGTATTGCTTCGATAGTGGGTTCGGCATTACTACCGGGAGACCTGTTATGGCCTCCGATAGTTTCATTGAGACTTGCCTTCCCCGCAATATAGACGATTCGGTAAGATAGAACGTTGTCCTCGCCCTAAGAATGAGACATATGGCTAATTGGACTTACAGGCATGTGCGCTAACCTCGATACTTCCGACACCCTCAGACCGACCGACAACATATTCCGCTATAATCGCACACGCGCGGCTGGCTTCCATCGGAAACAACATTTATAGTAACGTGATATCCGCCCCGAAAGAAAACATCCTCGACTTAAAGATCTCTCGCTCACTCGATCATCGCCTAAAGGCCTGGAGACTTTCTTTGCCCGTGTATTTCAGCGCACAAGACGTGCCAGATTGGTTTCGAGGCCCGCGTGCAGTAGTCGGGTGGAAAGAACAGAACATAAGAATGATGCTATGGTGGGGTAGCCAGCGCCTGTGCCGCATACTATCTGATGGTGAGGAAGCACAGAATATGTGTCATTACGTTGCGATTGAGACCATCCAAGATATTACGACATTCTGCCTGGATTATCGCGACAACATCCATGTCGGCCTGAGTTGGTACGCCACATACTTTCTGTTCCAGGCGACTATTGTTCTTAGCATCCATTACTTGAGACCGCATCAACCGCTAGATATGGGCCCGGATTCAGTGAACCAGGAGCTGTGGGCTCTCTCCATATCAAGGGCACGCGACTGCCTTGCCCAGCTAAGCCAAAATAATGAGGCTGCATCAAGATGCTTAGCTGTTCTGGAAAGAATTAGAGATCAATCAGAGCGATCGCAACAGTCTTCTTTGACTCCTTCAGGCACAAGACCTAATGCGAGCGTTCACGCGGACCATACCCAGCTACAGCCTGCACTAGCAACAGAAGACACAGTCCCGACAACATTTGCGATCGATCCAGCCCTACAGATCCTCTTCCAAGACACATCGTGGAATAATGATATCTTCGAAGGTCTTCAGGGGTTTCCGATCACAGATGAAGTAGAAGCGTTTGACTACATGCCTTCAAACGCTTGACCGCCAATGCTCTTCAACAACAGATCAGCTACATTAGGCCTGAACTCGTGCTGGATACTCTCACGGAGATGAATATTATTAGGCTAAAGACATATCCTGGTTTATAAAACATTGATCAATCCTTCCAACCTAACCGATTTGCCACTAGCTTCACGGCATAAACCAGCCCCAACAGCACCGGAACCTCAATAAGAGGCCCAACAGTAGCAGCAAGAGCCTGATTACTATTCTCCCCAAAGGTGGCCACAGCAACAGCAATAGCCAGCTCGAAATTATTACTAGCCGCCGTGAAGCTCTGCGTCGCTGCCAACCTGTACCCGAAACCCATCCTATACGTGATGAAAAGTGTTGTGAAAAAGATAATCGCGAAATAAACAATAAGCGGTGCCGCAACACGGATCACGGAAACGATCTGGTGCACCACCTGACGACCCTGAGAGGCGAAGAGGACCAGGATCGTGAATAGGAGGCCGATAAGGGATAGCGGGCTGATCCATTTCAGGAACACTTGGTCGTACCATCGTGCGCTTGTTGTCCAGCGGAGGAGGAAGCGTGTGAGGATTGCGGCGCCGAGGGGGATTCCGAGGAATACGGCGACGCTTTTTGCGGCGGTGCTGTATTCGAATGTGATGGTGTCGCCGCTTATGACTTCGATGAAGAATACGCCCATTGGGGCGAAGAGGACCATTTGGAGGAGGGAATTGATGGCGACTAGGATCGCGCAGTATTCGTTGTCGCCTCCTGCGAGGCCTGTCCAGATTAAGACCTGGTTATTGTAAGTTTAGATGACGGACCCTTGGACTATGACGGGGCAGGAGCTTGAGATTGAACTTACCATAGCAATACACCGTGCCAGTCCAACAAGAATCAGTCCCTGCCGTAGCTCTGGCTCATCTGGTAAAAAGGCCCAAGCCAATGCCAACTAAATACTTGTTAAAATCCGCACAAGCGAATAAGAATAGATAGACGTACCATGAAGAATGGAGCAATGATCCAATTAACAACTACACTGAAACCAATCTGGACCCAGATCCCCCGAGCTCGGAGGACATTATGCAAGCTCTCATATCTAACCTTGCACAGAATAGGATACATCATGACAAGCAGACCAACAGCTGTCGAAATGGGATCAGCAACCGGGGGGCCAATGGAACATCACCAGAAACACCCACCTATAGGAATTGACACTCCCACAAATTTCCCTTTTTGCAACGCAGGCCCAGTATTCGGGACGAAGTTGCCCAGAATTATGCCAATTGCCATGGCTAGAAAGATCCATACTGCGAGGAATCGGTCAAGGATCCCGAGGTTCTTGAACGCTGATTGCTTTTCTTGAGGTAGGTCTGAGGATTCTGTATTCACTTGTTTCTCCACATCTGTTGTTTGCCCGGGGGCCTCTGTGTTGGGTTCAGGTGGGTATTTGAGATGGGTCTGGCCTTTTGCGCATACCATCGTTGTTTCACTGTGTGTTAGGGTACGTCATGGGAAGTGGTGTGGACTTGGTAGAGGAGTTTGGTTTTAGTGTTCGTTGACTAGAACACAGATTATGTACTAGAAGTTAAGAAAAACAATCACCACCTCCAAAATGTGGATTCTATACAGAATGAACATTAAAGTCTTTCTTCCTTAAACCCTATCCCTTGTACTAGATTTTGATACTCATGGCATGTCACTGGTCAATGCTGATTGGACAACGGCAAGTGGAGACATAAAAGTCAATAAAGCCAATCAAAAAACATGGGTGACATACCCCGCCCTAACCCTATTAAGAGAGGGGTTTCAAGTTCCAGAGTAAGTTATCAAGAGATGCTACGACAATATCTACATTCATCACCATCCCCAGGGAAATTACTCAAATACTACTCACGAGCCAATATGTCTGCCACTGAAGCTCCATGGCACGCGGCGTTTCCCGCCCCAAGAACCACCGCAGCCACACTACCCCGCCAAGAGCTACTACAATGGCTCAAGGAGGGTAAACAACCCGGCAAGGACTTTGTTCTAGTAGACCTACGACGCGCAGATTACGAGGTATCTCGACAAAATAAGCCCTCTAGTACAAAAATAGGTTAACAAAGAAACATAGGGGGGCACCATCCGGGGATCCTTAAACCTCCCCGCTCAGAGTTTATATCCCACCATTCCTACCCTTTACAAGCTTCTAGCAGCGAGTAAAGTGGATAGCGTTATTTGGTATTGCGGTGCGTTATATTCTCTAAAACCCTAGTAGTGAATAAGGATGTGTTATTGATTTAGACACAGGATCATCCGCAGGTCGTGGAACGCGGGCTGGCGGTTGGTTCGCGGATTATCTTCAGGATCAAGGGGAGACGGCCCTGAAGAGCCTGGTCTTGGAAGGTGGGATTAAAGGTTGGGTAGCTGCAGGGCCGGAATATACGGACCTTATGGACGGATATGATGCGTCTTTCTGGGCGAAGACGACTTCTGGATAGGTTGGATTTGACTGGAATGGTGGTACTTATTATACCTGTTTCGTGTCTCTTGATGATGGTGTGACGATGAATGGATTCTAGATGATATATACAATTGATCGTATATACTTCCGTACCAAGTGCAGGATACATCGGGATGAACCCCTCCGGTTGTAGCTTGAATTATAATACAGGAGGGACAGGAGGTAAGCTCAATAAATAGACAGACTAAGCCGTAGGGACTGGGGCTATAAGAGAGCCGGGAAGCTACTCTGTAGGGAGGGGTCGTCTCAAAGTGCTGTGCTAGTTGTTGTAGTGCTGCTTTTGACGGCATAAAGAGTTTGTTAAGCACCTTTTTAGGAACTCTTTATAGTATGTAGTGAACAAGGAATGTTTTATAGAGTTGACAAACTCATACAGTAGAGCAATTGCTAAGCTATAGTAGCAGGTTACTGCCTTACTTCGGACAGTTCGTAGCAACCTCATGTCAACAGTCTGTCCAGAAAGGGAACCTTTGTTGTAGCTATGTCAGGCACTGATATTTAATGGCTTACAGTGGCATGGCGAGAGCTTCTGGACACGCTAAAGAGTCTATACCTAAACAGGCGCAATTATATTTCATCAGCCAATAGCAGCAGGTTTACCATACATACTGCAGAAGGCGATTCTTAGGTGTTCAGATACTTTGGTCATCCCCCTTTAGAAAAATAACTTACTCTCTTAACTTAACCTAACCTAGCCATTGGCCAGTCTAATATTTATATTTGTGGCTGAATTACTTGACTTTTACTATAAATTAAAAATATATATTTAGTATCTTAATAGGTACTGAGGCCTTAATAGTGCTCTTGATTGGTATACTTTAATTATAGAATTGTTAACCAAAAATGTTTATAGAGAAGGAAAAAAAAGAAAACATTAACACCCACTGACTTGATTTTCTACTTCTCTAATTTATAATCTTGGTGGCCGAACTTCAAAAACTCCAGGAACATGGCGGTTACGCTGAAAGGCCACTACTACGCGCGTCACGAGTCTTACGTTTCAAGGAGCTCTAAAGGCAAAGGCATCGCACGTTGCCCTGGTTAGATGAGCGATGAAAGCTCCTGGAAGAGCCTGGTAGTTTGAGTCAATCTAGCGCCGACGGATTTATCAATTCTGGAATTAGATATGGCTTCTTAGAATGACGTAAAGAAATAGTTAGCCAGATATACTCAGTGGAATGATCAACATAATTCTAATAGATCTGACTATAGTCAAATGGGTACGGTAAAGGGCATGGTCCTTTTTGAATGACTTATTTATATCACCACCATGGGAGGTCTTGAGTACCCATTTCGACGTTCGGCGTTTACAATAACGCTCACCCAGGATGCCCACAGCTACGAGCGATTCAGGAATTTATGCTATACATTTTTTTTTAGTATCGGTGGATACTAGGGAATATTCAGAGACCCAGATTTACGTACTAAATGGTAATCTATTCCCTTTCGGGGTTACAGTATACACCCACATTATACTAAGATCGGACTGCAACCCCGGTGGATATGCCCCACTACACATCTGTAAATGCCGAAATCCGACATGCTAAACCCTGAACCATGAACCCTTAGACATGAACACTGCATTGCATCAGGTAAACCTCTGACACGAAAGCATTATAAACCTTGCTGCCTATAATCAGAGTGATCTATCAAGTTATACTTCTTCTGCCGACTAAGACAAATTATGCATAAAGTGTATACAATGTATTAGACCTTAGATTCGATGAGAGGAATACCCTAGTGAAGAATGTCGGACTTTTAGGGGCCAGCACAATAAGCAGATATTGAAATTGACACCACAACCTCTACTAGCCCAATTCACGAACTATGTACTATGATCATACCATAAAGGTCACAAAGAAAGTTACCAGCCGCCATTCTTGAGACTATAATAGCAGAGAACCTATCTCTTGCACTCGTCATTAATAGATACCCACGACCAAAGCGTTATTACGAAATCACAACTGTCCACACAACCTGAGAAAGCCAATTGGAGAACTCTCTCATTGGTCATCGTAATGCTCCCATGAAGCAAAGTGCTGACGATCAATTCCTTGCCTTCTTGATCAAGGGCTTTCAACACATAAGTTGATTGGAATCGAGTAACCTCTAATATAGTATGCCTATGTTGTATCCCGTTAGGCCAGGTAACTGTCCTTGCATGACTCCCTTCCTCCAAGGTAAACAGATATTGCCCCGGTACCAAACAGCTTACCACCGAAGATTGACAATTCTGAAAGTGAACCACTGCTTTCCTAGAGGACTTCGAAACAGTATGTCGTGCTTGGCATATAATTGCAAGCAGGGAATTATCTGAAATCTCTTCCTCACTGTTGTACCCATCAATTCCGGTCGACTTTCCTGAGAATGTCGGGTGCTTTTCGCGCCGAGAAACATACAACTCATTCATACCGAATTTGAATTTCCCACATAAAAAGTCTCCTTAGACCAGACCTCAGAAGACTTGGTTACCAAACATCAAGGACTGGGGATGTCCTCCCATCGTGAAATTGCTGGATTTGAAGAATTGTCCTGGGCAATACACGTGTGGCTTGAAATGTCTTAGGACGAGGCGGGTGTGCAACATAGAATATCTCTGGATAGGCTAGCCTGATCATTGTCGATTCATTGAATCAATCACTTGCCGCCGCAGAATGTGGAGGCTTTACTTAGCATCAACTGTAGTCCCCTCCATGGCGCCTGAATTCGACCGTAGCGTATGGGGCCTATCCAACTTGCTAATTTAAAAAGTGCACAGGGATGTGGTAGATGTTACCGGTACTATCCAATTCATGTGCGATTATAAGCTTATATCAATACTGGCGAGATATAGAGTACCATGCCTCACAGCATACGCACTTCACTCTATCATAAAACAGTTGCCTAACGTGTCATACTACATAGGTGCGCTGGGTAACAATCCAGGCAACATCCCGTACTTATCCCGTACCTACGCTGCTCTACTGGTGAATCCACAAGAAAGAGGAAAAGAGACAAAAGGTCGAAACTGGAACGTAATACCCACGCATCCACACATCTTAGCCGGATATCATATGGCTTGGCATATATCGGGTCGGAGGTCCGACTTTCCCGACTGTACGGCGATGGATATGCGGCCGTGGACCAGCCACCAGGCACAACGGAAAGGCAAGAGCATGAATATGGCAGTAAATTGGAACTAATGATCAAAGATGGACTACGAAGCAAAGCCAAGGTGCACAAATGCCTTTTGGCGATCTCCCTGTTGGGGCATATTGTAGGTTATATGCACGCCCTCATTTGCGACCTCTAGAATTGTACTTCTGGCGGGAGGGCCCAAGTTCTCCTTCAAATGCCGTGTTTGAAGTTTATAGGTTGGGTATGGGTGTTTTATTGGCCGTGGCTGATGTTGTTTCCTTTCCTTCTGTTCGCGTTTAAATAGAGGCCTCAGGATGTTAGTTGAGCTCCCGAGGGTTCTTTGCATGTTGTCCATAGTCCTATAAACGGATTGTCTTGGGCCAGAGGGCTAGTCTTTGCTATAGTGATGGTTACTTGTCTACTGATTTTATATGTGGCATGCTGTCTAATACTATTATATAGTTACTTTAACATAACTTTTAGCCATTCCTAATATCTATTCCCTTTTCGTATTTATTGAGTAGTTTCACTATCCTACAGCTGGGAACAAAGAGCATGGCATGAAGGAGATCTGGTCATGTCCGAATCATCTTTGTATAGAGATAGAGAAGATCAACGAGGAAGACCTCCATTACTATTCTAACCTCACCCTCCCTAAAGGTGTCCTTGGGTGCAGTGATGTTCGTTATAGCAGGATGGACTTGAAATTTTCTGTGTCTGCACTCTGTTATTTGGAAAACTGTTGAACTTCCCAAGATCATACAATGGACGGCTATGTTCTTCTATATACCCTCTATAAGTTTAAGACAGAATGTGTCAACAGAAACGACAGAATCATACCTAGAGCTACACTGATAACCCAGGGCCCGCGAAACGGCTTTAAGCGTGATCCTTCTGCAGTCGGTGGCAGTTGAAATGATTACATCTGAGGCTTTTGCTTGTGTGCCACTCATTGATTAGGCTGAGAATAATCATCTCGACTGGTTTGTCTTTTCACCCCATGGCATCATCGTTCTCTCAGTTAATATCACTTTGGATTACAGTCCCCACGCTATTCCTCAGACTACATATCTCGAATGATATAGCGATTTCTTGTAATTAAGCCCTTTAGCCAGTGCATGTAGAATATATAACCTTATACCAAGATGAACAAGCACATACGACCATAGGGTGTGGAGAACAGGGCTTCCCGTCCGCTCAGCCGTACTTAAGCCACACGCCGGGAGGTTAGTAGTTGGGTGGGTGACCACCAGCGAATCCCTCCTGTTGTATGTTTTTTTTTTCTAATTTTATTTTGGGGTTGCTCTAGTATTGGGTATATCTACTCCGCGTAGAGCTCCTCTAAATTTCAACCCTTTGGGAACGAAGTACAAGGCTGCCTTTAGAGTTGTTCCAGCGGTTACGGTTGTCGGATATTAGGGCTGCCTCAGCAGATCTGACGAATTCAAAACTATATAATTAATCCTGAGCCAGTCAGATCTTTCCAATCCTACCGCCGTGGACAAGTTTCTAAAAGCCACATATTCCGTCCTAGACAGAATGTCCAACAAGAGGGATAGCTCGAGGTACCTGTATGGCCAGCAATGTGACGACCATCAGCGTATATACAAGGCTTGTGCAGACGCGCGCAATTTGAAATTCAAACTCAAGTCATATACTAACGGCATAAAAGTTACAAAGGAATGTTAAGATTGCAGTGATCTGCCATCTTACAGTCAACCCGATGAAGCTTATCGTTTTTTTCAAGTACGCGTTGATCCTCCGCTCATGTGAGCGGTTGATTTCGAGCATCTCTACGCCGCCCTCGCTTTCCATAGGCGCAATTTTGCTCCTCTCCATGACTTAAACGGAAATTTAAGATTCAGGCCAGGAAGCCGTATGTGGGGACGGTTCCCCACCGTGCCCACTGATAACTTTTAGCCACTCAAAAGAGATGTGTTAATCTTGATCGGAAACAAGTGCGGGGAAGCGAAGGGAAAACCTGGGGTTAATGATAACAGCTTGAAAATGAAGGAGTTAAGTAGAGATCAATGGTTCATTCGGGGTACATACTCTGGAAAATAGGGAGAACGACTAAGCAGAAGCCATTGTGGTACCCAACAAAGTTTCCTCATTTATCTCTTTTTAAAAAGACTTTGTATGCTTATATTTGTTTGCAAGTCTACACACCTGTGGTAATGGAGGGCGATAAAAAGAAAGATCAGTACGAGAATGATCAGATCATAGACCAAGTTGATTCGACTCACGGATATATGGAGCCCATCAAAGACGAAATGAGAGCATCGCGCCTACAAGACCCCTTTGCAGGAGAAGAAGGAAGCCAGGTGCAATATCGTATCATGAAGTGGTGGTATGTACTATTATTTCCTTGAAAATTGGATCCTGAGCTCTAACTTAGTTGAAAGGCATTGTGCTATTTGTAGGCCTTTCCAAGCACAGAAGCAATGGTAGTTTGGAGCTAAGCAACACTAGTGATGATTGCTCAGTCTATTTCATTGGGAGTTCTTTCGCTTCCTTCATCAATGGCAACTTTGGGATTTGTTCCGTATGTTTGAGCTACCATTTTCTGTCTGACCCCTTTACCATTCGCCTGTTAACTGACATGTCTAGCGGTTGTATTCTCATTCTTGTTCTCGGAGCCTTGACAACTTATACAGGATACGTTCTTGGGCAGTTTAAATTGTGTCACCCCCACATTCATAACATGTCCGATGCAGCAGAAGTTCTTTTTGGCGCTTGGGGTCGAGAGATTGCCACTGCAGCACAGATCCTTTTTTTCATCTTCTTGATGGGGGCTCACATATTGACATTCTCAATTATGATGAATACCCTTACCAATCACGGTGCCTGCACGTTAATATTTGGCCTAGTTGGAGCTATTCTATGCTTTGTCTTGACTTTATCGAGGCGTCTGCAAGAGGTCTAATATTTGGGATGGATATGTAAGAAACTGTCACGCCTTGGAAATATTTGTAATCAGGCTAACTATAGCTTGGGGTCCCAGCTTCATTGTCAATCTTTGCATCCGTCATAATCACCATTGTTGGTGTTGGTATTGATGGCCCTAACGCAAAAGGCTATGCTATTAATCATCCGAGTCTACTCTCCGGTTTCTCGGCCTGTCTTAACATCGTTATCTCATTTGCGGGTCACCTGGCCTTTTTCAGCTTTCAGTCCGAGTTAGCAGAGCCTAAAGACTTCACAAAAGCACTAATTACCCTTCAAGTGACCGATACTTCTTTATACCTTGTCACGGCTGTCGTCATCTATTATTATACAGGCGCGGAAGTCAAAAGTCCAGCACTCCTGAGTGCTAGTCCCGTAGTTTCCAAAGTCGCCTTCGGAATCGCTATTGGAACTATCGTTATTGCGGGTGTTATTATTGCTCATGTTGGCGCAAAGACAATCTACGTTCGATTATTCCGCGGTACCAATAGAATGAATGAGTACTCCCTGGTGTCCTACGGATCCTGGGTTCTTATTGTTCTTATCCTTTGGACAATCGCGTGGATCATTGCAAGTGCTATCCCTGTATTCAATGATCTTTTGTCGTTGCTAGCTGCGGCATTTGGCAGCTGGTTCTCATTTGGATTGGAGGGCCTATTTTGGCTACATATGAACAGAGGAAAACTTGCTTCGAAGCGCAAGATCGCTCTTGCGATTCTTAATTTCTTTCTCGTCTTGATTGCTTGTTTGATTGTGAGTGAAATACTAAAGAAGCTAATCGACTTAACAGCTAACCTTATTTAGTGCGGAATGGGACTCTGGGCGACAGTGAAAGACATTTCGAGTAGTGCAAAGAATGCTCACGGGGCTTTCTCTTGTGCCGACAATAGATGAGAGATTATGGAAGGCCCAGTGTATATGTATTGCGTGCTCCTTTTTCTTTGTTTTGAAAGAAATGGTAGTATCCAGCATAATGATGTACATTTTTATAGGATAGCTGAAATGGCTGAATTATGAGTTGGGGATAGCTTCATCTCATTAATGCAAAGAATGGACTCAACTCAGGAAATATGCTTATCTATTTAAGTAAAAATGTTCAAATCCCAATTATGAATATCATGAACTTTGGTTCTGTCTACGGAGCTGGCCTTATGGAGGAAAGTTCATAAAATGCTTCTCTACTGTTTTTACCACCACAAATCCACGTGTACGCACGCCATCCAAGGGTCTTGCATGTCTTAGATCTCACTGATAATTTTGATCATTTACGAGGGTTATAGCTTTCAGCCCGTGTCAATGCGCTGGTCAATTACCTCAGGCCTAGTTGGTGCCTTATTCGAACCACCTTGGCTATTGTTCTGTAAGACATTTACATAGACATTTTTACGTAGGCGCTTGTTGAGAGGGCGTTTGAAAAGACGTTTCAAAAATAGTCTTATAAGAAGTTCTAATTTATAGAGTATCTTCTCTCCTCCCAGAGCCACTGAGATATGATATATCATTGGCAGAATGATAGGAAACCGTTCATGTACTTCCAGCATGAGATTTTTCTTCTAGGCGAAATCAGCCAACTTTGAAATTATGCCTCACTAGCACATTATTAGAGGGTGATCCTTATACACCATCATAATCATTTGAATTATCTGTTGATCCAAAGCCTCCGTTAAGTGCAAGTCTTCGCCATTTTCGAGACTAGGTTGTCAAGGTTATGATTCCATCAAACCTTTGTGAAGTTGGAAGTATTAAAGCTTAGCCAGTTCCTCCCCATTTAACGCTCGTCGTGGTGGTCCTCCCCTGCTACCATCACCACGAGAGATAGGGGCGGATGAGCGTCTGAACTTCCACCTTGACTTCTGAATCTCAGAAGCCTTCCCTTCAAAACTATCGGCCACATAGCGGCCAATCACGGGGAGGAATTTGAAAGCACTATTATCTTTTTTAACCGACCTGCATATTCAATCTTGGAGTAAATACTTACTGTCCACTATCTCCCGTCGCAATAAAGAGATTGTGAAAATCAGGATGATAATCAACGATAAAGTCACCCTTGGGAGTGTCTGAGTACCAGCACAGCCGACGATTGGAAAATTCTTTCGTCTTGAACTGAGGGAAAAAACCGGACAGACCTTCCTTCAGTGCTTGTTCAGCATCCGGGGGAAGAAACTGGGACTTTGTATTGTTGGCATGCAACAGTGGCGCAGAGAATGGCTTTCGGAGTGAGTTTGACTGCTGAGGAATCTCATATCCATAGCCATGTCGTGCCATCTTCAGGACATGATTCCCGGGAGTGGGAGGGAAAATGAACCATCCAGTCGAGAGATTGATGATTACTGGACAGTCTTTCAGTTGATCAGCCTCTTTGGCTGTTAACTGAATGAATCCCACCGGCTGGCTACTTGAGATCGAAGTTTTGTCCATGTCGATGATATGGGGAGTCCAAGCTCCTGTAGCCAGGATGATAATATCGGACTGGAGAACAGTCCCAGTACTGGTCTTCACCGCAACTACCTTATCATTTCCCTTGATAAGTGAAGTGACTGTGCCTTCCGGACCGGTGATGAAAGAAACACCAGCTAGCGCACATCTTCTGGCCATTTCTTGAATACTTTGCTGCGCATCTGCCCAGCCACAAACTGGATTGAAATAGCCTTTGAGATCGCTAAGGTCGCCGATCATGGCAGAACAGCGTGTCCGGAGCTGTTCCTCTTCCAGATTTTCCACTTTTACCCCCATGTTTTCGAGGTTCGTCCGCGAATCCTCCAGGTATGCGTGTTTGTTGCCTCGGGCCACACAAAGAAGTCCGCTGCGATGGAAATAGGGTGAAAAGTCTCCTTCCCATCCCTTCATGGCTTCCAGTCCCATCTTCGTGTAAATCTCATCCGCGTAGTCGGGTCGAATCACTCTTGAAATATCCACACTAGCGCCATCGGGCACGGGGGGAAGTGAACGATCAAGAACTAAAACCTTGTATCCTCGTCGAGTGAGTTCTAAGGCTGTCGTGAGTCCGAATAATCCAGCACCGATAACGGTGATGCGCTCGGGCTTGGAATTTGTAGGCGTAGCCATCTTGACGGGCTATTGCTGAGTGAAACGAAAGAATGTCTCCGGTAATTCGACTCGACGTTTCAAGTTTGATAAAAATGAAAGAGAAAGAAATAGTAATGATTCCCGAAAGTTCAGCTCATATTAGCTCCTACGGATATTTCTCATTTAGACTAAAACCTGCTATCTTGGCCATTCCCGGGGCGTATGGTGGCGTCTCCGGCAAGTAGTGATAATGGGGCGGGGACGGAAGACTGCCCGTCCCCACGCAAAGCCAGGTCCGGCCGTGCGGCTTAGCTGGCTTCGTCCCATGTCATTGCGACATTCTCTTACATTTATAAACAGAAAGGATAATTAGGTGATTGGAGTGGTCTCGATATGTATCCAAGCGAGTCACGAAATCTATAGTTCTAGCCATGCCTTTCATTACCCTGTCCAGCTCAACCCTTCATCGAATTCCTCACCTAGAAGGGGCGCCGTCTTATGTGCATTTCGGTCAGTTGTATTAGTGTTCTATGATAATGCGAAGTGGAAACCATGGCTAATGTAGATTAGTTGATGTTTTTGGAACTCCCAAGGCGGCAGGGGTACAAGATCCATTGACTGGATCTTTATTCTATATTGAGAAAGCCGAGGATCACCAAGAATTAAGACCCTATGACTATGACGAGGCGGGTGTCATTTTAAAAGGTGAGAGATAGCAGTCTCCCATGGCCATTCAAATACTGTGAATTGGAACACCCTGGATCTAATGACCGCTAGGAACGCTGGTGATTGAAGATGAAAGTGGGAAAACGGCCACCCTGGAGAAAGGGGATACTTTTTTCATTGAACGTGGAAGTAGGATCAGATTCACAACCCCTGATTTTGGGATCGCGTTCAAAGGGGCCTCTCGTTGGAAGAGGGTCTCCAAATTGTAATCCCAGTTGACTTGGTCTTTGTCAAATACACTGCATCGGATCCAATCTTAAAGATTCGATTGCAAGCGTAGTCTACAGAATAAGCTTATGAAGGGCTCTATCTATACAAAAACCCAGAATATGAATATAAGTAAGATATCATAGTTTGATGTTTAAAGCCCCCCTAGAGACCCTACTCCCCCGAAGAACCCGAAGTCAAGAGATTCAGTGATCGCTTCAGAACATACCAGCCCCTCATCCATGAAGAGGTTAGGGTATTGCGTCAGAGTACCTGGTCCCAAGCCACTCCCCATGACTTGCTGGGTTTCCCATTGCTGCTGATTGAATGATCTCGATCGTTCATGCAGTTGCGCCAGATGCTCCGTCGGGACGCGCTCCCCAGAAGAGATAAAAGTTGAAAAAATATTCAGATCGATGTTCTTTGAACAAGGATCAATTAAATCCCATAATAGGGATGAAACAGCCCGGGGCAAGCCAAGTTGACCCAGAACTCCTCCCGTCTGTCTTGCGATAAGATGCAACTGGTCGAGGGCGATGGCCTTCAAAAAAATAGTCATTAATAGAGCTGAACTTCACTCAATTCAGTAACAACGAGCCTACCTTTTCAGCAAACTGCGGCCAGTAACTAGCGATATTATTGACGAATTTCCGGCATTGATCAAGATCAGATATGGCTCTTTCTGCAATTATAGAGTCACTCGCAAATGAAAATACCCAGTGAACTGTGGCACTTATAACCACTTGATGACAAATTACGGGATCGTTAACTTGGATTCCGATGTCATCAGCGATGCGAATCAATCGAGATGTCCATCCGGAGTGGAGAAGCGCCTGATCAATAGTTCTCTGCATGAAAGACGGTGGTTTGAATGTATTGCGTTTTGTTTCAGGGCAGTCATGGCCAAGAACATGGATGAGAGGGTGATTCAAAAGAGCATGTCCTGTATGAAAAGTAGTCTGTAGCAATAGCCAGGCGGACCAGTACTCTTTGTATTGGAAGATTTCTTCACTTGATCTGCTGCTGAAGTTCACGTTTTTGAATCGGTGCATTTGTGCAAGGGTGGTCTCAAACTTATAGAACTCCAATTCGATATCGGAATAAATGGAAGAAGTGAGCCAAGAATCCTCTGATTGATCGTACTGCACTGGTATACTGTATTCAATGACCCTTTCCCATATGGAAAGGAGGCGAAGGCAGTGGGGAAATATGCTATAGTTGTGCTGGGAGGCACCGGACGCCGAAGTAGGATTCGAGTGCGAGCTTTCGGTCTCGGGAATGGCTGGTGGAATCTTGGGAATCGCGATATTTGGAAGGGTTGCCATTGGTTGTATTTCAGGATACAAAGTCCGCTTTCCCCTCGTGAATGACTTATCAAGTAGAAATATAGTCCAGTAACATCTTATTTCATCATCACTCAAAGCTGGGCTTTTTTGACAGGCGGCCTTATAGTCACGTAACATGGACTGCACAAGGTTCGTTGCTATGCATATATTCATAGATACTCTCGGCTCATTCTTTGCTGAAAGGAAGAGGGAAATTAAATGAGAATGATAGACTGAGGAAAGAATAAAGCCGTCCTAGTGACTTACCAGCGATGTCACATATAGTCAATAAGCATAAAGACTGTAAAACCTGCAAAGACGCTACTCCCTCTGCTGCGAGTGGGATGGCCGTCATTCGAGCTAAATTTACGAAGCGATCTGTGGTACAAGACTTCATGTTGCCGTGAAAGGAAGAGTCTGCGAAAGTCAAGGAGGCTGCGAGGAAGCTTTGCAGCAAATAATGTGGCCATTGAGACCACCGCGATGGCAATAAGGCAACATCGAACAGAGGAAAAGGTTGAAAGTGAATTTTTGACTTGTAGACTTCAATCAATTGGAATATCACCTCGGCGGGTGGGTAGGGACTGCAAAGGTTAGGGTGGTGAATTTACGATGAAGGCTCGACTTCAGCTTACCATGAAGATGGACTAGGCCTAGATCGTGGAAGGCCAGATGTCGATTGGCCATTGGTAGGGATGGCAGCACTAAGTGATTGGGTTATTCCTGAGCCGGAATCTCGTGAGTTCATATCCTGATCGAGTCTTGATTGGTTCGTAAGAGCTCTTCCAGAGAGTCAGCATGCAAAGGAGTGGTCGATAACTTGATATTGATCAGTCGGATCACCATACTGAAGAGTATTGCTCAATTGATTCACTTGAGACTCCAGTCGATTGATTTGAGCCTGCGAATCATCTCGTCCCTAGGTATCATGGATAATCGTGTTAACGAGGATATTCCAATCATGAGATTGATAGAGCGATCGACTAGTATTGTCCCCACGGTGCTTAAAGGTCCACATACTTTGCGGATCCTTCCCGCATTTACTTTGTGGGCATATGTGCATTTCTGTTTCAATCTCCGACAGAACGAGCATATCGGTTGCTCCCCAGGGCATTTAGTTTTTTTCCTCCTTCCAAAGATAGAATTAGTCGTGGCCACATAGGATCCCAACATAGGCCCACTTACCGGCAGGGCTCACAGGCGTTCTTGGAGCGAGCCTCGTGTGACATAGAATTCCTATTCATCGTCGAATTTGCTAGGACTACGGTATACCCTGAAGATCTAGAGAAAGCATGATATCACCGCGCGGGAGGGATAGTAGCAACCGTTGCCGCTCACGTGAGCGGCAAGGCGCTGTCAAGATTCCGTCCCCGCCAGCGTGTGGGGACGGAATGACTCGATCGTGGGGCCAGAGAAGAAGCCCTAGAGTCAGAACTCGGGAATTAACATCTGTCGGACTGACGGATTATACCTCGCTGAGATAGATATGGAAATATTAGATCCTTCTAAGGTTCTGTATTTACCTTTGCAGTTGATGTGAGTCCTCCAAGGTTAGATCCTTAGCGTTTTGTCTTTCTCCCTTTACATGAGCGTACCTAATTATCTAACCATAGTATCTCAACTTCAAACCTCGATATATATGGTCACAACCTTTGTAAGCCAGCTCGAAGCCGGACAAGAAAATGGCTTGCTAGATACATTGTCATTAACCATTGTGGCCTTATAGCCAACTTGACGACATAATTATAATAGTCAATGTTTCCATTGCACTGAGAGAACCGGTTTCAATTGAACAGAAGGCTATATATCTCTGATGGTATATGTAACGATCCTCAATATGGACTTCTTCTCTGTTGCTTGTGTTCAACTCATTCATTAAGCTGAGAATAATTCTCTCGACTAGTTTGTCTTTTCAGCCCATATTATTCTCGTGCTCTCAGTTATAACACTTTGTATTGCAGTCTCCACGCTATTTCTCAGATTATATATATTGAAATGACATACTGGTTTGTTATAATTAAGCCGTTTTAGCCAATTTGTATAGAATATATAACTTTATATGAAGATGCACAAGCACATACAACCATAGGGTGTGAAGAACAGGGCTTTCCATCTGCTCAATGGACCGTGCTATCTACAAGCTTATAAGTTCTCATCCCCATGTCATGATGTTTCATTGCCTATTCAGCATAGGCTTGTGTATTTAGGTTGCAGAGGTCTGGCTCTGAATTCTTCCCTCTGAAGCCTTGGTCTCGTCATTTCTTACTCTCGCCTGGAACGCCATCTCCTCTTCCGCGCCACGAACCGTTTTCAGATAACTCTTAGATACACACCCAGAAGTGCATCACAAAGTGCCGGTGCTATATCGACGGTGGCCAGTTGCGGGATAAAGCTGACAGCTTCATTTGCGTTCTTCAGCAGAGCCAATGCCTCTGGCAGCGGGCCAATAGAGGCCATAGAATTCTCATATACACTACTGAAAGTGGTTGCTCCGATCGCCAGACCAATCAGTGCTCCAAGGAGTCGAAAGGAGACCATGATACCCATCGCGAGGCCCTGGTCCTCGGCCGACGGGGCACTGGCCTGCATACTGATCGGGGGGACGGTGAAAATGGTGCCGATACCAATGCCAGCGATGACCTGAAAACTGACGGTCATGGCCAGGGAGGAATCCCGGTCCCGTAGAGCGAAGAGTCCGACTCCCACGGCGAGGAAGACCCAGCCGGTCCAGATTTCCTAGCGGTAGTGCCGGAAGATATCCACGGCCCACGCGGCAATACCGGTAAATGCCATGAGAACCACGGAAAAGGGAAGGATACAGACCGAAGATTTGAGTGGGGAATCAAGATAGATAGCCAGGAAAAATAGCGGAAGATATTGTAACAGGGTACATAGGACCATACCATGGATAAAGCTTCCAATAAGGGTCACTTGGGCCGTACGGGAACGGAAGATGCGGTAGGGAAAGACTGGCTCAACAGGCCGGGCTTCATACACGGCAAAAGCCACCAGAACTAGCATGCCAATTACCAGGGGGACAATGGTCTGCCAGGATTTCTATGGGTACATGGTTCCTGCCCAGCTCAGCAGCAAGGAACAGATTGTACATCCGACCAGAAACAAGATAATGCCCAGACGGTCTAGAAGAAGAATCTGCTCGCGGAATGGTTTGCCGATTGGCTTGAGACGCATGAACAAAATAGCCAGGACGACAGCTACAGCAATCACGGGGAGATTGATCCAGCCGATCCACCGCCAGTCCACATATTCACTCAAGAGAGCACCCAGAATAGGCCGGAGGATACTGCCTGCGACCATGGGCAGGGATAGTAGGCCAATATACAGAGGGCGCTCCTGCAGTGTTGTAATATCAACGACAATAACCTCGCTAGGGACATCTAGACCGCCACCGCCAAGGCCTTGGAGTACGCGGCCCAGAATAATAACTGCCATACTCTTGGCCACGGAGAAAACAATAGAACCGATGAAGAAAAAAGCCAAACGCGACGTAGAGAGAGATTTTCCGACCGATAATATCGGAGACACTCGTGTACATAGGCTGAATGACCACAACAGCCAATGTGAGCGAAATATTGGCCCAGAAGGCAGTTAATGTAGTCCCAGAGAGCTCACTGGTGATGGCCTGCAGGGTAAAGAAGGACATGACAGAAAGTTAACAAGTGCGCGATGACCCTGGGGGTGGTAGACTTACCGAAATGGCAACAGCCAATGTGGTCGCATCCAGCGAGACCAGAAAGACCATCAGTAACAGACACAGAAAGGCGAGGAAGAAGGCCAGAGGCTTTTTTCTCCGGTAGTGTGGCGACCCTTCACACAGGGACAGATTCGACGTGTCCTGCCCATGCTCCTACTTCTCCAGACACCTGCACTTTGTCTGGGTTGCAGATGTCGTTATGGAGATGCCATCGGAGCATTCGGCTACTTACGAGGACATTTCAGGGCGTAACTTCACAGGGTCTATGGCAGGTTGTGTAATAGATGCTCTCTATTTCGTTCTGGCACCATCCTAAGCAGAAGCGTCAAATACAAGGCCTGGTGACGGTATACAGCAGAATGTAGCAAATCGCATTTGTAATAAATCTGGTTGAATTAATCAGCATGCTGATCTCCACTATAGTAGTGTGGAAGCTTCACTCTGCTCAAGAGGCTTTATCGCTGGCTTCTGTTTGGAGGGCATTATAACCTCGAGAAGTTTTGTTCACAATGAATATCTACAACTATTGCCCCCTCACTTTTGTGCGTGGGTCACAGCTGGGGCTTTCTAAAGTGCGATCTGGGCAGATCGGACCGTAGGGTCTGACCATAGTGGCCTTTTGGCCTAGCTGAGAATACACCTGCTCGGGGACACGCTCTCACACTAGTAATACATAGAGTCATTGTCTATTCTCTCCTAACCTAGACTTACCCAGTGTAGCTCACTTGCTAGCTTACCAACTTCTGGCCGGCGCTTCAGCCACAAGCTAAGAAGTAAATAAGTAGTTGGGTGATCATCACTGAATACCTCCAGGTGTATGCTTGTGAGACACACTTTCATTTTTCTTCCTTCTGTCTTACAGGGAATGGTCGGTTGGCTATTGTCTAAGGACTAAAAGCCTAGCTTCCCCGCTCCAGCTTCGCGGTGGACTTCGCGGACTAGTATATTCATGAGGTTTTATATGGATGTATTGTCGTTACATATGTACTCGTCGAATTATGATATCAAGGGGGGTATATCAAGATATTCGCCTCTGAAGTGGGAGATTGATGTAGAAAATGCGAGAATCACTAAGTTGTATAAGCTGAATATGACATTTTCTCATATATAGCCGCTATCTGCCACAGGCCCTTGATGCCAATATGGAAGTGTTGCTTTCGAACCCAACAGTAGACACTTAATAATGGACACCTCGGCATTAGATACATCCACATCGGCAGCACAAGACGTATCGCCCCTCCGCTGCCCATTTCTGTTGGCATCAAGATAGGTATGCCATATAAGAAGTGCCTATAAATCAACCCGCAAGAGGCTCAGCTCACAGCATGAGATTTACAGGGTGAGGGCCGAATCCATAGTGGGAAACCTCTCCATACTCCATACTCTTCCTGCTCATCGGGGTCAACGTTGTGTGGCTGCTCATCGTGGAGATCAAAGTTCCACATCAATCGGGCGATTATCAACCGCATGTTCGCATTAGCGAGGCTGCAAAAAAGAGCCCCGAGATTTTGGGACAGCATTCCATCTAAGTGGGTAATTCAAGATTGTCGCGGAGAGCAAAGGCCGGAATTCAACCGTCGTCACTTGACTCCAATGCAGCTCCGTGGGCCGATTGAGAATGGAGTTTCGTGGTCCAATGCGCACGACGTCGCCGTATTGCTCATGGAGGCTGGCAATCCACTTGCAGCCATCACCGGCGGTTAAATGGTACGAATGTGGGAGCTGAGTGGTAGCACAGACGATATGTCCAGGATATTTGCGCGATGGATGCAGAAAGATATTATAGAATGTAAGGCCGGTATGGAAGCATATCCACTAAGACTCTTGTTAGCAAAAGGTCTACGCTGACCCGAGACGATTCAATTCTACAATCTCCACGACAAGCCAAAGCCAGTCAAGATACCCTGTGGGTAAGAAACAATCGATATATGGTGGCTACGACTTCATGTCTAGCGATGTAGCACTCGACGCCTCAATTTTTGGGCAACCCAAAAACAAATGCAAAAGTTGAAGCACGGGCACGTGCTATAGATTAGAAAGATAACCACAGAATTACCTCGCAGATCTTCAAGATTGAGCGCAAAAATAGGGGTGTCACTCGTAAATCGATTTCGATAGCTTAATATACTTGTATTGCTCTTACACATGGACAAATCTACTAGTTTTTGAGACCACTGTCGAGCTGAACTGTGGGTCCGTCGAGGTCACAGATCGGCATCGTCTTTTACCCTATTGACTTGCAGTGGATACTTATACGAGCTTGGAGGTCTGGACTAAGTCCACATCTTGAGAATGAGCTTTACGTCGCTTTTCTACACCGTACTTACAGCCGAACCTACGGAGTAAGGGCAATATGTCAGGGTGCTGATATTTTGAGATACCTCCAGTCTAACCTCCATGCCTTCCACTAATCATACAGGAAAAGACCCCAATTCAAACTGAACACAAGTAAATAAAAACACAGCAATACAGCGTAGAGTGGCTTTCAGAGCAGAATATCTAGTTCATTATGAATGAATCAGAACGATTGACTATGTACAAGAAGAAAAGAACGAAGCGTAACGACTTTTATCAATATCAAGCGAGACGCTGCGACGTCTCAATCTCATATCACCTAGGATGAATGGCTCCGTAGATGATTCACGTATTTTTCCATTAACGAAGAGTCCAGGGGACGAAATTCCAAGCCCCCCGGGTAGTCCTGCAAGGCCCTCATTGTATTCTTTGTCTGATATTGTGGCATGTTCTCGTAGAGCTCCCATCTCGTCAAGCCATCTTGGACCTTCTCGGCTAGCATGGGTAGTAACGGCTGCAATGACTTTGGTGTCCTGGAAGACAAGCGGTCAATCCATTCCGAATAGGGTACACATTCAATGCGAGAGTCAGTATTCTCATTGAGGAGCTCCATGGAGGCATCCATGTCAATGTTGTCGTCCTTTGTCGGTGGCACGATATGGAAAGCATGTCCGAGGTTTGCAGGGTCGCCAGCAATATGCAGAATGGCTGAGTTGACATAGTCAACCGAAACGAATTCCTTGCGTTGGTTGGGGAGCTGGGGGTAGCATCCTATCTCAAGGCAGGCGAGGATCAGGCGACTGAAAAAGTCTTCTGGGTTGCAAGCGCCAGTTTGGCTGTGCCCAGTGATGAATCCCGGACGGTAGACTGCAATGGGGAATCCTCGACCCATTAGACGCCGCAACAGCTGTTCGGCAACCCATTGGCTCTGTGCATATCCATGGTCGTAGGGAAGCGCCTTTAGATGTGGTAGAAGGGCTTCATCCTCATCGACTGAGGTAGAACCAGTCACGAAGCCGGTAGGCCCAAAGCATGAGATGCTAGATACATAGTGAACGGGCTTGTTTCTTCCAGCACAGGCAAACCGAATCACATTGACTGTACCAAGAGTGTTGGCTGGGCGATGTAAAGAGTAGGGCTGGGTATAGTTGACTCGGGCACCAAGGTGAAAGACAACACTTGCCCAATTGGCTAGCTGGTTAAAGCGCGCTTGTCCGAGACCCAAATATGGTTCCTCAAGTAGACCAGGGAAAGCCAATAGTTTGTAGCGAAAGCGCTCCTCCCAGAGACCGTACTTGGCTAAGGCACTCTCCAGGCGCTTGATGCCCACCTCCGCGTTTTCAGCCCTGACCAGACAACCGATCTGGTGGACATTAGGCATACGAAGAAGATCTGCCAGCATAAACGCGCCAACGAATCCTGTAGCACCGGTAAAGAAAACGCGACCTTCAATATCGTTCTGCCAATTGACGGGCGGTCCGACTGGGGTGGGAATGTCGTCAGCAAGCATTGAATCGGCGACCCAAATATCAGTCTCATTGCGGACGGTCTCAAAACTCCCGTCTTTGGGACAACGATCGATGATATCGGCAAGAGCACCGAGGGTTGAGTTGTCGTACAGAGCCAAAAGAGAGATTTCGCACGAGCAGGCGCGTCGGATCTGACTGATCAATAGCGATGCTTGCAGAGAGGTGCCACCCAAAGCGAAGAAATCATCTTCGTCTTGGTATGAGGGCACCGGATTGGCTAACAGGCTAGCCCAAAGCCCGGCTAAAATCGACCGAGTATCTTTCGATAGCGAACGAGGTAATGCATCTTGCCGTTGGTCCTTCCACCGTTGGCAAAAGAGTGCCGCTAAATACTTGCGATCGACTTTGCAATGACTGTTGAGAGGCATCTTTGAGATCAATTCCAGCTGGGGAATCATGTAATCTGGGAGAACACTTCTGAGATCTTTTATCACTGACGCGGTCTCTGGAGGGCTGTCTGGATCTGCAGGAGTGGCGTAGGCAGCCAGCAGTGATCCAGCTCCGGCCTGTGGCAGTTCGACCTTCATCGCGGCCACTTCAGAGAAGTAGCCAGTTTTGAGCAGACTCGACTCGATGGCTCCGAGCTCGACTCGGAAACCGCGGATTTTGACTTGATGATCGCTTCGGCCGATATAATCAATTTGGCCATCTGGGCGACGGCGAACAAGATCACCAGTGCGATAGAACCGCAGGGTGCCATGGGGGCTTGTGGCGGTATTTTCAACTGTAATAAACGACTCTGCATTTTTCTCAGGCTGGTTGACGTAGCCCGGAGAAACGCCAGCTCCTCCTATCCAGAGTTCACCTTCATCACTTTCTTCCCCAGCTTCGTTGGCAATATAGGCCGTCGTTTGACCAATTGGCATACCGATGCTGACGGAGCCCGCTTGTAGATCTTTCGGAGTAATCGGATGTGTAAGACAAAAGATACAGCATTCTGTGGGGCCGTACGCGTTGACCAACATAGCTGGGGGGCCTTCCTTGAAGATAGTTTGGATAGCTGCAACATTCGCTGCTTCACCACCAATAAAGCAAAGACGTAGCTTGGAAAAAGCGCGAGGAAAGGTCGATGCAGCTAGGTTAAGAAGTGCGGTAGTGGTGGCCATGACAGTGATGCCCAGTTGGTCGATATGTTTAGCCATAAGACTAAGGTCCAACAGAACTGGGGTATTCAGCACGGCAATGCGGGCTCCCCGGAGCAACGGAGCCCATATGTCGAACAGGGCAACGTCAAAGCTACTCTTGTTGACGTGAGCAACAACATCTTTAGCATTCACAGGCTCGAATGGGGCATGAAAGACAACCTGCAAGATAGAACGCGCTGCAATCTGTACGCCTTTTGGCTCGCTGGTAGTGCCTGAGGTATGAATGATATGCGTCCGGTGAGACAGATCTGTCGCTACAGGATAGCGATCTTCTTCCCACGACTCACAGAAAGTAGTATCCGGAATGAACATATCGTCCAGCAAGATTTGGGTGAATGGCAGATCTCGGGCTTGGTTTGGGCCGTCAACCAGGACAAACCGCGTTTGAAGCTTCTCCAGTCGATTCCGAATCTGCTGGTCTGGAAGCTTTGGGTCCATCGGGGCACAAGTACCTCCAGCGTAAAGGGTTCCCATCTGTGCCAGGACATCGTTTAATCCATGGTTGACAATAATACCAACGGGCTCCTCAATAGCCAAAGAGGCAAGGGAGAGTCTTTTCGCTACTCGACAGGCATGTTTGTGTACCTCGTCGTATGTGAGCGAGGAACCGCCGTCAACGACCGCTAGTGACGAGCATTGTCGCTGGACTTGTTTAAAGAACAGTTCACAAAGGCCCTCGTTGCGTTCGACTGCAAGTTGATACTCCTCTTGAGGACTGATATAAGTCGAAGGCATGATGAGGATATATCTGATTCTTTTCCACAGCGACCATATGAATGCGTGGAACTAGGTATTTAAATATTCCAATTGATAGGGAAACTAATTTCGGTGGAATGGAAAGAACTGGACTTTTTATTACTATCTGCGCGTCGGAGCTTTCATTAGTGGAGCTCTCTGTGCTGCTTCACACTTTCAAAACCCCCGAACCATCTACACCATCTACCTCCTCTTCATATGTACGATATACCTCGGCGACCCGTCAAGTACTCAGCTGTCGGTATTAGCCGCAGATTAGAATACGATACTATGGTACGGTGCGAAAATCTTGTGCTGATCCCTGTGGGGGGGGTGGGGGGTGGTTACATATCGTGTCCTTTCTATTGAACCTTCTCTGCTGTACGGCGTATAAAGTAACGTGGAATACATAGGGGCAGGGCAGACTAAATTAGAGGTCCCCACAACGTAGAATATTCCAGAGTTCAGTATCCCGATGTAGTATATTTTAGCTAATTCGATCTGTTTTGGAGGATCCCCACTATATTATTTAAGTACTAAACTAATAGTAAGATTGGTCTAAACGATCAGATTATTATTCACCGCTTTGATAGTCCTAATCCTGCAGAACTTTATCTCGGTTGAAAACCCTTATCTTCAGTTACTACGGCCCTAAACTGGGAGATCCCTAAGCTTAGGGCCTGGTTATACCACTGCAACTGCTACTATATACTACTAACTCCAGATACTGTGGTCCCCTCTATATCTTTCTATCCCTACTAGTACTATGGGAACCTAATATAGACATTGAATCAATAATCTTGATTTAGTCCGCTTAGTCCGCCGTATACGAGCATCCTTGGCAAAGTCCAGCAGTTCCACTCATCTGAGCGAACTGCTCCACCGGGATCAACATCTTCCAGCTGAAGAACAGCGGTGTAGACGGAGTACGGCGGACGATGTAAATCGAACATATCCCCACTACCCTAACCTTTAGGATACGTCGGATTGTTAATCTTTTGGGAAGGGACCAAAATATATCGAGAATAAGGAGAAGAGAACTCAGGACCCATAACTATAGTATTAATAATTTCTCTAACGCCAAGTAGATAGTAGAGATTAGCTATAAATAGAATAAGGGTACAAGACCAATGATCTTGGATCCCAGACCTTTCCTTTTTTTTTCACTTTCTACTATGTAAATAGTATGGTGATCTTCATCAGAGTTGAGGTGTATATATTGGATTACAGGTATTAACTGTGGATCAAGCAGTACCATCTCAGGACGAGCCACAGAAGACAGATAAAGCTGTCGCCCCAACGCGCATCACGCTCACAGGACACATTATCTTGAAAACTTAGTCCATAAGACCCCTACTAAACCCTCCCTTTTTCCCTCACTTTTTGGCAACGATGACGCCAACCATCGCTGTTATAGGCGCCACAGGCAAGCAAGGCGGGTCTGTGGCCCGTTCACTACTCCAAAACTCCTCATTCAAAGTTCGGGCTGTTACGCGCGATAAGAGCTCTGATGCCAGTCAGTCCCTGGAATTAGCTGGAGCGGAAGTGGTCCAGGCAAACGGGTTCAACCATGAAGAGATGGTGGCGGTCTTGAAAGGAGCATCGGGCCTATATCTCAATATCAACTCCGACGACAAGGCGTGGAGAGATCCTGATGGTCCAACTGAGTTTGATCTTGGAAAGTCAATCGTCAATGCAGCGATCGAAGCGGGCGTGGAGACCTTTGTCTACAGTGGTGGTCCCCCTTGCACTGAGATGACCGGTGGCAAGGTGAGCATGAAAGCAATGGACAGTAAGTAGAGTGGCAGTCTTGCACAACCCGGTTAGTGTCCTAAGTATCAGCAGTGAAGTATCGAGTTGAGCAATACGCAAGAGAGAGCAGAAGGTTCCAGACGATTGTTATTGTGAACCCGGCTTGGTATTTTGAAAACTTCCTTGTGAAGGAGGTTGCCCCAGTCTTTGGGGGCTTTCCATATTTCCCCGACTCGGAAGGCTTCCTGACATTTCGCGTTCCTCATTGGGGCGGGGAGAATAAGGTCCCATTTTTGAATATCACCGAAGATTATGGTGACATTGTGCACGGCATATTCTTGGAACCTACCCGATGGAACGGCCGTGTTATTCACGGGGCAAGCGATCTCATTGGATTCGATGAATTGACCGCCACCTTTGAAACAGGTATGTCTTGAACAAGGCCCAGGCGGCAACTAGGTTTCATAACTGACAAGAGAAACCCTTCAGTTACTGGTCAAAAGTCTCGGTTCGAACCGATTCTGCCCAACTGGGAGGCCTTTGACACCCATGGAATCCCGGAATTGGAGGATGTCAAGCTTATGTTCGGTTTTACTCAGAACACCGGGGGCCGTTACTTTGGTGAAGAGGCGAGCGAGATCAACACGGCCACTGAGCTGAAAAGAACCGTAGCCCATGCGTTGGGTCGGCCGGAAGAGAAGCGTCCATTGCAGACGGCTGAACGTTTCTTCCGCGCCAACTTCCAGTAGCCTACTGTTATGAATTATCATCTGGATGAAAAGGATCATATTATCTACCAATTTTAATAGTTGAAATATCTAAATTATCAACTAGTCGGTTACCACTTCTTAGTCTTAGAGGATTTATTCTATATATATAGGCACTATGGCCTTTGAATTTGAACACTACCACGCTAACTTTAGGCACCATAACCCCTGGGCTTAGGGCTTTATCTCAGGATATCTACATCATCACCACCACCACCATTACTACTAGCTTGAGAGAATGTGACCCGCTCTATATCTTTGTTACTGCCAGTATTATATTATGTAACACGATAAGGTTTCGGTAAGAAAATGCTCGATTTATTTAGTCAGAGCCATTCAATTGCCATTCCTCCAATACGAACTTTCTCCGCACCATCCATCCCCAGCCGCACTTCTACCATGAGCCCCAACGAGATTCTCGCCCTCGAGCACAAAACCTGGGATGCCCTCTGCATCTCGGGGTCGACTCTCCTTCCCCTACTTTCGGGTGACTGCGTCATGGTCTTTCCAGGCGGGATGAAGCTATCCGAGGAATCTCACCCGACTCTCAGCTCCATTTTGACGAGCGAGGAGTTCGTCCCGTGGAGCTCGTATACTATACTCGAGAGTGAAGTGCGGACCCTCGACAAGAATGCGCAGTCTGCGTTGATCTGCTACAAGGTTTCAGCCCGGCGAGTGAGCGACCGTGACTCGCAGAGCTTTGATGCGTTGTGTTCCAGTGTGTGGCGCAAGATAGGCCCCGAGCAGTGGGAGATGGTGTTCCATCAACAGACTCCGTTGTAAGTGTCTTGTGTGGAGTAGTATCAGTGGTAAAATACTAAGTCTGTCGGGTATAGTTAGTTTCTTTCCCGGCCAGTGTGGAACGACTGTCTAGCCATTCGTTAGCTCTCTTTATTCCGTACTTTGGTTCGTTGCTTCTAATGGGATCTACTTACCATGTATGTCATGATCTGTCCTGTCTAGTGTTTTTATTGTAGCCTCCATATACAAATCACACGTAACAAATTGCATATTCTGCACGTTTGTAGGGTAGCTTTCGGCTGGGATACAGATCAGGAATGACTCCATGAAGGAAACATCTAAGGCTTCCGGTATAGACGAAGACCAAGGCTACGGTAAGGTCAAGCTTGGGGATATAGTGTCCTAGAGGGTAATGTTGGTGTAATAACGACTTTTCATGTGGGTGCTAGGGTCTCTTGCTTTAAGCAACCACAGACTACTATTTTCGAAAGTCCTACTTCTCTCTAACCATTGGGGGCTTGGTTACCATGTTGATCAAGGTATAGTCAATTATGGCTCTACTTAGACTAATCACCAGTGGATTTCTATCAGCTACGACCGAATCCAACCCACTTTGGTAAAGTAGCCTTGGGCAAGTGGGACATTTGATTGGACCCGAGACATCGTTCGGGGGACACCGAAGGCCCCGTTGCCAAGCCGCGTGGTCCGCAAGAGTTAACCGCATAACAGCAGTGTTCTTGTAAATAGAGCGACACTGCCCAGATAGCTGACTAGTTTTTTCTTTCACTGACTATCCTACAGCTCCGCTGGTCTCTTGTGCTGAAAACCCGTGAGTGAAACTCCGTGGATTTTGTATTTTCGTGCCCCCCAAAGACTCGGTTTACATAGATATCTTTTGTGTCTAATTACTGATACGACCATGGCTTCAGAGAAGTCACTGACTCATGACGTCGAGGAAAACAGATTGCAACCAGCCACTCCGTCCAAACCTTGGCGACAACGATTTCGATCCCATCTTGTGATTGTCTCACTCTTTCTCTGTCTGTTCCTAGCTGCACTTGACACCACTATAGTTGCACCCGCATTGCCCGTCATAGCTAGCCATCTCAATGCGACAACATCGGAATATACCTGGGTTGGCAGCGCCTATACCCTGGCGAGTACTTCCACAACCCCCCTCTGGGCCAAGGTATCAGACATCTGGGGCCGCAGGGTGATTTTAATGATTGCCAATGTGGTTTTTCTATGTGGGAGCCTTGTCTGTGCCCTTAGTAGAACCCCTCTCATGCTGATCGGAGGGCGAGTGCTACAAGGAGTGGGTAGTGGGGGAATTATTGTGATGGTGACGATAATAGTTGCTGATCTATTTCCCATTCGCGAAAGGGCAAAATATTATGCACTGACGGGGATTGTATGGGCTATCTCCAGTGGTGTCGGACCTATATTAGGAGGTGTATTCACACAAACAATTGGCTGGCGATGGTGTTGTGAGTTGCGTTACCAACCTCGTGAGATGTTATTTTGCTAATGCATTACTTGATTGCACCGCAGTTTATATTAATCTGCCGTTCGATGGCATCTCGCTGATTATTCTGTTTTTCTTCCTGCATCTTGAGCCAGTAACCACAGCGGTTTCCACCCTCCGCTCATTTGACTGGACTGGCTCCGTTTTGGTTGTTGGGGGGACGGTCTGCTTCCTATATGGACTCGAATCAGGCAGCGGCAATGAACATAGCTGGGACTCGGCATTTACCCTGGGTCTAATCATTGGAGGACTTTTGATTCTGCTCATATGGGGATATTATGAGTGGGCTATCGCCAAGTGCCCTGTCATCCCCCTCCGCCTTCTGCTCAGTCGATCAACGGTCCCTTGCCTTCTGACTGCCTTTTTCCACAGTTTCACTTTCATCTCCTTCAGCTACTTCAACCCGCTCTACTTTCAGAACGTTCTTGGCGTCAGTCCCATTCAGTCCGGCCTTTACGTATTTGCCCTAGTGCTACCCTTGTCGGCCATGACGCTTGGCAGTGGACTATTCGTGCAACGCACAGGCAAATACCGCCCAGTGATCTGGATTGGATGCCCCCTCATGACGGTTGGAACGGGCTTGTTCATTGATTTTGGACCCCGCCTAGTGTTATGGAAAATTGTGGTCTACCAGTTGATTGCTGGGATTGGCTCGGGCCCACTCTTCCAGGCACCGATGATCGCCTTTCAAAATGCTTTGGAGCCGGAGAACGTGGCTGCCGGAAATGCGGCTCTGGCATTTCTGAAGAATCTAGCAACGTCTCTATCGCTGGTTATCGGGGGCGTGGTGGCGCAAAGTGGAGTAGGCGACCTTCGTTTAGTGGACTCAAATGCAGACACTGAGGAAGACGGGGGAGGAACGGTCGACCGCACTGCATTTGTGGCTGGTTTGAGCCATATGTGGATCTTTTATACGGCTATTTGTGGTATCATGACAATTGCCTCTCTTACCATCCAGAAGCGTAGGTTGGGTGGTGAACATGACAATGGAGAGGTAGTTCCAGATGTAAATTAACAGTGCTCGGAGCTTTGTACGGGGATATATGACTTAGGAGCTATCTATCAATGAACTGAATGTGAATATCAAGTAAGAATTTGAGCTTTTAATTGAACTTAATGCTAACAGCCTAGGCTCCATATTATAATCTACCCTTGAACATTCCACTTATGAGGGAAAGGTTCGTGGCTGACCAGTTATTGGCAATTGCAGAGAGGTTATAGTGGCTGATATTACTTCACAGGCTTTCAGATGCAAAAAGATATGCCTCGAATGTACATATCATCAGTATCCTACATGGATACAGCGGTATGTAACTTCGCGTCTTTCACCCTTTTCTCTTCCCTCTCACTGAAGCGATCCCCAAAAAGGTCCATATGAGGTCTCATCAAGATCGTGTACTTGACAAACTCCTCCATGCAATCCACCAGACGGTCCCGGTTACCACTGGGCATAAGCCTCTGGTCTCCCGGTTGACCTTCATCTGGGAATTGGGTATAAGCCTTCGGGATCGAGGACTGGTTCGGGATGGTAAACATCCGCATCCATCGGCCGAGAATGCGCAAGGAATTGACTGCGTTAAATGATTGCGATCCGCCGCAAACTTGGGCAATGGCCAGTGTTCGGCCCTGTGTTGGGCGGATGCTCCCGGTACTGAGCGGGATCCAGTCTATCTGATTCTTGAAGACTGCAGTCTAACGCCGGAACACGAGTCAATAAGTGGAAATGATGCTTCGTTGGATGAAACAGAGTTGGGGAAGGGATACTGACAAGGTTACCGTGCTGTTCGGGTGAGACCCAAACATGTCCATCGCTCCACTGGCTGAGACTACGGAGTTCCTGTACCTTGGGGTGACCGTGGTCGACGTCGTTCTTCACTGGGAGTCCCTCCGGGTCGAAAACGCGGACATCACAACCGAGTCGAAAGAGGATGCGACATGCTTCAAATGCCACAAGCCGTGAATATGATCTCTTGCGTAGACTCCCGTACAAGACCAAGACCTTGAGTCTTTGATTCGTATTCTTTAGGTTATTCTCGGCCAATTTCAAGGCAGTCGTCAGTTCCAGGTCGCTGACCCAGTCCTCTTCTGCTGTGTTGCTCAGAATGAATGGGCGATACTTTTGCCGAATGGCGAGATCATCTTCACTCTCTGATAAAGCTAGAGACTGAGATGTACGAAATGATAAAGCTTCTCGATAATGGAGTTTCCCAAGTGTATCCGTGGTTCTTAACGGTTCAACAACAGGCTGCACCATTGTTGTATATCTGATGCGTGGTAGTCGAGGTTGCCGGGGACAAGTCGTCAAGCCAGCCTTGAATGTCAATGCTATACTGAAACGAGGTCGCATTGAGAAGCTTATGGCACTAAGAACGAAAGAAAATAATTTGAATCATAAATTTATAAAAAAAAAAAAAAAAAAAAAAAAAAAAAAAAAAAAAAAAAAAAAAAAAAAAAAAAAAAAAAAAAAAAAAAAAAAAAAAAAAAAAAAAAAAAGGTACATGGCCAATGCCAAGACTTCTGAGGGCATGTCACTGGTCAAACATGATTGGTTGTTGGCGGGCAAAACGGGAAATGCACGGACGTTCATAGTGTATACCCTAGTCTCTAGGTATCATGGATGCATAAGTTATAGACATCTGAGAACATGTCGGAGCTAGGAGTGTTATGCATACATATCAACGCCATTGTACCCATTAATGTGTGATATGGTCATGGTGATATCTTGAAGGATGCACCCTACATTCAATATGTCACATCAACCTAAGACCGCCCTCCGATTTACAAGACAGGTTCTTTGAGACATGATGTAAAATAAAAAATACCTTTATTCAAATACCAGTTAATCGGAATCTGAGGACCATTCCTCTTCTCGTTCCCACAGTGGGGCATCTTCATCATCAGGGTCATCAACATCCTCAGCATGCGGTATGCACTCCGTAATTCCCTGGATCTCTGTGAGGCTGGATAGTCCACTATCTTTCCATGCCACTAGCGAACCAATCTGAGCATCATGCATTTCGCTTGCCCCTTTCTCATACCCCCGGATGAGCAGATACTCCAGGTCCGGCGGCAAGCAATTAACCAGACTGAAGCTCTCTTTCTTTGCTAGGTTAACACCCTGAGCATAATACATCAGAATATGAATACCAAGACTCAATCGTTTCAATGCGCGGAACTCCCGTAGTGAGCCGCTCTGTCCCCATAATGACTCCGGCGGCGTCCCTGTCCAAACATGCTCTGCATCACGTCGACCACCCCATTCCTCAAAACGTTCGTCCAACTCCTCGTATTCCACCACCTCCCAGTTGAATTCAGAAACATGACACTCCGCATCCACATCCAATATTTCCAGCGTCTCTCTGTGTGGCAAGATCGTGAAGAAAAACGTCTTTGGATTGAATTTCGAATAGCTTCCGCCTGGTACGTCCCTACCCCCGATAGAGTACTGGAACTCCTTCAGAACCTTGCATGAGTATACGACATTGGCGAGGTAATATGTATCCAGCGACGAATGATGAATGGCGAATCGACTAATGTTAGATGATCTAAACTCCAGCCTCGCCGCCCCGTTCTCATCCTCTTCTAAAATATCTGTGCCAACCATCTCTATAGATGGCAAACGATGAATCAGCTGCATAACTCCCATGAAGTCCATAGACGTGTAGTAACGGTCTTCGTCACAGTCTCTATTAATCACGTAGACGTCTCGCAGATTCTGCAAGAATGGCATACCGTTTGGCATGGAATTAACCTGACGGAGCAGCCTTTCCAGAGGATACATGACTGATTCAAAATCGTGGCTTTGTTCGGGCAAGTAAAATCCAGTGTAGTTGAAGAACGGCGGGGGCGTTGCTAATGACTCTAGATCTGGTGAAACCGAGATGAAGAGCGCAGTCAAGGCCTGGGAAATGTAGACCCCTCGGCTTCCGGTAGGACTATATGAAATATCAGCATGTTATACAACAAAACTCAATATAGGACGGCATATTACTAGTATGGAGGCCATGGAAGTTCCTCGCCGGCCTCTGTTTGCATAACCATGTTGAGAATGCGACCTGTCTCTGAAGCTGTGAATCCGGCTCTACATATCGCGGCGCGAAGCAGCTGCTTTTCCTGGTCGCTAACGTCCCGTAGCGAGTTTGTTCGCTCTGTGTAGTCTTCATAGCACGGAGGTCCTTTGCTGCATTCGATATGACGCACGTACCGGCCTAAGCGGGGCCGTTTAAGGATTTCCATGAGCATAGCAAATGCTTTATTCAAGCTCTTGTCTTCGCTGTCGATGCGCAGTCGTCGGTACTTCTTGCGCATGGGCATATCGCACAGGGCGTGCAATGAGCGGCATTGTATGGAGAGCGCGGCAACATCGCGATGAGAATGCAAGAATGACAGGATTCGATGCTGAATCTCGATGGGCAGATCAGTTAATAGAGCCATTGTTATGTACTAAGCAAGGATCGTCGGATCATGATAGAAGGACGAAAAGCGGAGTCTACTTATTCTTTCAAGTGGGGATTTCTTTAGTGGTTGTTTTAGCGTATTCTATAGGCAGCGCAATGTTGCCTGCTTGCCTTACAGAGTTAGGGCTGCTCAGATCACGGCGCTTATTCTTATCGGGCCGATCTAACCCTCGAGCCATTACGCCCAGGCCATTCCTACGAGAGACGGTTATCCAATGTACAATACCACATGATAAGTGGGAGGAGGGTTAATGAGCTTTTACCGTGCTATATTTTTGTTAGCTCGAATATCCGGCAGTCTCGTGGTAGCGTTTTGAAGTGCGACGTCAAGGGTAAATGGTCAGTGTTGCGATATATATTCTCCGAAGCATATAAAAGATACTAAGTCTGCTAAGTTTTATTTTAAGAATAAGAATCGATCAAACTTTTAGAGTGACCGATCATCCGAGTTTATACTGATATTCGGTCCCGCATTTATGATTAGTGATGCTTTTAGCGGATGATCAAATCTTGAATATACACAACTAGTGTATGAGGACGATACAACTATACCATAAGGCTTATCAACTACCTATCAATCATTCTTATTCAAATTTCTGCATATTTCCGCATAAACCGCCGCAATCGGCGCCCCACACCGACTACTTTGCATCTCGCCCGGGCCATGACGCTGCCGTTGCCGTTCGTGGCGTGCTATTGCTTCATCTACTCCACTTGCGGACCGCCACGCCTAGCCCAATACCGCCGATATGCCGATAACCATGGCGGTGTCTTAAATGCCAATTCATTTTATTTACGACAATCTTCTTTATCGGTGAAGTTCCCCTCCACCACCCCCATGATGCGAGCGTTTTTCGATATCATCACAAACACGAGCGCCGGCCAGGATAAGTTCTTAAAAGTTGTCCAAAACGTCATTCGGCTTTTACTGTCCCTGTCTCTGTCATGGAGATACAAATGTAGACTTCAGTGGCTCGACAAATCATTTTTTATGCGGCTTCGTGCGGAGATTGGAATCGCGGTCAAGCTCACTCGCATCTATTCTGTGCCAGGCCATTTACAACAGTTGGCGGATGCGATCTGCTGTAAAAGCGAGCCAGCTCTTCTCCGGATCTTGAGAGTTGCTAAAGCACTTGGATATACGACTTTTGCAATAGGAGATTTTGTCAACTACGTGAGTTGAGAAACATGCTCTCTCCCCTTAGAGAACCAGAACCATCGTTGTTCAGAGAAGGAACTAAGCAGAGAAATGGCCTTTAGCTCTCCACCATTGCATTTACGATCCCTGCGAAGTGGAAACCCAAAATAACACGGGCATCTGTGCATGCCCTCCTCATTGCTACCGTCTGTCAATTTTTAATCGCTGCCATTTCTTCGACAAAGAATATCAAGTTTACATATCAGCGCACTAGCCGAGGCCTCAAATTATATGGCATTCCACGGTTCAACATAGCCAAACAACAGGAACTACGAACCGGTAAGTCCTCTCTGACGTTCTTTTCATGTAACCTCTTTGCCAATGTCACAAAGTTTCACTAACGGTGTTCATGCGCTCGGTACAGTCCTTCCTCTCTTAAGTGCAACCTGTGACATGGTGTCTGCCGTTGCCGGTGCTGGCTACAAAGAGGTCAACGACGCGACTCTGGGGATCCTCGGGTCCTTGAGTGGCGGATCCGGATTGACTCTCATTGTTGCTAAATAAGAACATGCGGATTACATCGACATCATTGAAGATTGTCATGTATCCGTCTACATCACGATCCACATGACGTAATGAAACCCTTGATTTATCGCGCTGATTGCATTCAAAATGTTCAAGTCTGTTGGTTTGTAGTTCAACAAACTGAGCGATCCTTTAATGATACGATCCTATAACAAATACTAGAAGAGTTGTGATGCCGGATATTATTCCGTCCTTGTAGACACTAGATTCGGTTTGCCGAGGCTTGTTGATTATTTATTGAGGTTATCAATCTCTGCCTCGGCCCCGGCAAAGGAAGAAGGTAACAAGGTTGAGTTTAGGTTAGTCTAGTGGCGAATCCCCCACTGTTGTCCGCTGCTGATATGTAAGGAACTTTAGCCAACTCTAATTCTTAAACAGGACTGTGTTATCCGTGGGTGATGGAGTTGATCTCATGCTATGACCGTTATCCTTAGTTTCAGTTGAACCAGTAAATCAAAACAAAGGTGACAGCTCCATGACATTGATCTCACGATCGCTTTATCCAATATTAATATTCATACCCACTTCTGGCCATGCCATTATTTCCAATGTTGCCGCAGATCATTGTTAGGGCTGGCTCTTCGCCCTATTCAAGATGGCCAGTGACACACCATAACGAAGAAAAGCAGAATGTTCCAAACGGCCTATTAGCTACATTTGAGTGGCATTAAGCGTCTCCGCCTTCCGAGTAATTTGTTTTCTTCATTATCATCCGCTTACAGATTGAGCTTTTGAGGTATTGTGGTGATGTAGAAGAGACGGGCCGTCACGAAAAATATCAGCCCCCGTTTCCCAGTAACGTGTCACGTAAAATGTCCCACTTAAATGAGCCAAGGTATTATGTTAGAGAGAAACATCTCTGAGGGAGCTAGTTACATAGTTGAACACGGCTGTCGAACTTGTGCATCATTCCTCTCTAGGGAGCCCTTCCCAGTTGCTGCTCCCCGATGCAGGAGGAGCTGTAACTGGTTCAGACCTAGCCCTTGTCCTTTTAGTTCGCCTTGGAATAGCGTGTTACTTCACTTATTCTGTGTCCCTCTTCAGGCTTGGTATTATATGTTGGGTAGTGGGTTCAAGGAGCGACTAAACTGCCAATTCGTGTTATATTCGAGTGGAACTGGGATTAGATGTATTGTCATGGTTGTTGCAAGTAATGAGGAGAAAATGCCCAGCCACACCGTTTTATTCTCGCAGTTATACAAGAGTTAGATGTTTAGTTTATGTATGAAACGTTGGGCAAAAGACAAACGTCTATTGGCCACACAAGCCTCTACAAGACTAAAATTAGGGAACGTGCGGGAGAGGGGGGTAGTTATTTGCTAGGATTTGCGAATAGAAATCCAGGCTTGGTCCAGGCAACCTGATCATAGCTACACAAGTAGTGCAGGGTTACAACGATACTCGTAGCATTGTTACCAGGATAAGGCACTGCCCCAAGGGCTGTTTAGGACAAATTACAATGTGCCACGTCCTAGGTTATCTACATTTTACTATGGTGTTGTTTGCCTCCCACTTCTCGAGTAACATTGTAGACTTGCTTTTTACAGTAGTACAACCACCCTATCTAATGTAAATAGAACCATATAATAGGGCGCCTCATTGTAGTCAGGCGCCTGGCCAAACACCCCATACCGAATGCGATTAGGTCTTAGTCCACATTCTTGGTATCGAAGAGACAATAATTCCCTCTGGCTGTGAGTATCACCGCGTAAGGAGGGGGCTATGCTAGATATGTCCTGTCAGATCCGCATCGACTTTCGCATTTCCTATCCAAAACTTTGTCAAAAGAAGATTCAATATATCGAGTGCAATCTTGTCTCAACTCATATCCCGGCATTTCATCGCTGGCAGTTCCAGATAGCAGTAATCTGTTTTGAGTTAAGAAATCTCCCATCCTTCGTTTCTCGGTGAAAGTCCCTAGCTAGGACTAACTACAGCAAAAAAAGAAAATGGAAGAAGCGGTTTAAAGCATAAAAACATACAACAGGAGGGATTCGCTGGTGGTCACCCACCCAACTACTAACCTCCCGGCGTGTGGCTTAAGTACGGCTGAGCGGACGGGAAGCCCTGTTCTCCACACCCTATGGTCGTATGTACTTGCTTGCCCTAAGTACTGCGTTATATAGAGCAGGTGAAGATATATGGCAAGGCTGAGACTACGGGATTCTTGCCAACCGGTGCCCTCAACAATCCACCTAATATCTTGCTAGCTGCAGTGAACAAGTTGATTGCTCGTCACCCTTTTAAGGGCCCAGTGATGGAGCAATACCTCGAAGAGGCAAAGGCTAAAGGCCCATATTTAAAAGAGCGTTTCACTCGACCTTCACAAAGCCCTGCGTCTCCAGAGAGTATTGGGAGTGCCTCCGGGATAGCAGAGAAGAGAGAAGTGAATCAAAGCGTAAAGATCCACTACGGCCTTATCGCCTCGGGAAATAGTGATCAAAGATAGGGTTCGTCGTGACGAGCTAAACAGGACATTTTATGGGAGGATATTATGTGTTGAAATGGAAGCAGCAGGCCTGTTGTATAACTTTCCGTGCATTGTGATACGAGGAATCTGTGATTATGCTGACTTAACCAAGAATGACGACTGGAATGATTATGCCGCAATCGTGGCTGCTGCTTCAGGGTGCTGCTGGAAACCGGTCAATTTAATCCGAGCTCTACGGATAGATACGGTCAATCCTTACTTTGGCTATCGATGTGCCACTTTGACATAGCTCGATTACTATTCACCACAGAAGGCATTGAGTTGGACTGTCCAAACCGACACGGCCAAACACCACTGGGATGGGCCGGTGAACAAGGAGAAGAGAAGCTCGTGAGTTGGATATTGAGCCACAAAAGTATACTGGTGAACTCCAGTGACAAAAGCAGCCGAACGCCACTTCACCATGCGGCCAGAAATAGACACCATCGTGTTGTTACGATATTACTTGCCAAGGGCGGCTTTGACCTCAATGCCCAAGATATATTCGGCGAGACACCTCTCTCGCTTGCAGCGAAAAATGGCCATAACCATGTAGTGCGCATGTTACTCATACAAAGAGATATCAATCCCGTGACCGAGGACGAAAATAATCTAGGACCGTTGAAGCTTGCTGTGCAAAATGACATGTCAATGTTGTGCAATTGCTTCTTGTAGACAAAGGAGTCATTAATGCGTATCAGGTTGGAGAGAAAGAAGTGCGCCTCGCATGCGCGACAGCGGACATGACCCTAGCCATCCTTGAGGTGGTATACAACTCAACTCTGTAAGAGATGTTGACCATGGTCTAGCTATACCAATTGGTGAAATATATATCGCATGTTTTACCGCTATTTGAAAAAGACCTTATTTAGCTATTTGTCTGGAACTAAAACAACTGAGCCCGATTAGCTCAGTCGGTAGAGCGTGAGACTTTTAGGTTTCTTGCCATCTCAATGTCAGGGGTTCGAGCCCCCTATCGGGCGACCTTTTTTTCCCGCATCAACTGGCCATTTTGTACAAAATAATGTTTTTCCCATTAGTAGTCAAATTTCAATTCATCAGTATCTCTAATATTTCTTGGATCAATAATGTCGATATAGATAGGGATTCAGACATTTGATTGTCTGCATGGATTAGCTAATTACATACTGGCCTCGTTCTGGGGCATCTCTTAAGTCATTCCCTCTCAACACTCAATAACAATACATTCAAGAAACCCATAAGCCCTATAATCCGGCAATAGTAGTGACCAACATATATAGCACGTCACCTCACGAAAACCGTGCTTGACATCCACGACCTATTGGATCCAACCTTCACTCAGATATCGTCCCCGCTGGGTAGTGCCCTTATCGGGGACTATAACGTACGGCAGGAGGTGCTTGAGAATCTCGTCGGTGATGTCGTCCTCCCAGAGTCACCATAGCAGGTCCAGATACTCCTCGGGAACCGTATCATTCTCACTGAACCAGTTATTGCCGATTTGAATCATATCGATCCTACAGTGGCATTGCAGGCAGAAGCCGGATGATTCATTTCGGTTCGGCCAAGCCGACATCGATAATGCCCACGTAGGTTGGAGCGACCGAATATGTATCTGTTCTTGTTGGTAGACCCCTGAACTATGCCGCAGTAATGGTTGCCCTGCCTGGTAAAAGTCATATGAAAGCACACTGAGGTGCATCCTTGACACTTGCCCGAGGCGAAGGAACGCTTAGTTGACTGGCAGCATATTGCTTGGGATTTTGACCCTACAAGCCCAACCGGTCCTGCGCAACCTGGCCCATCGCCTACCGACCCGCATTCCTCCTCCATAAGCTGTCGTTTACTATGTCGCGGTTCTTATACTGAGAATCACCTCCAGTATTCAGTCGGCCTTTACAGGTGTATCGGGTGAATCGGGAGCGACAGGAGGTCCTGGCTGATCCATAGTCTCAGAGATGGTCTGCTCAGAGCCATAGCCGTTGTCCGAACCGAGCCATCTGACTGAGTATTCGACGCGTGATCCGTGACCTGAACGGATGATACGTTTGTCTATAACTTTCTCGACTTCCTAGTGGCCGATATCATCGGGAAGCCGATCATCGACTGCAGCGGGAGGCCGGTGAGGCTCTCTCCCAAAACGATTGATGGTATAAGCCGGCTAACAAAACGTCCGAACCTAGTCAACCATCAACATCGGCACCGCCGCCAGCGTCATCGAACCTAACAATCAGTGTTAAAGACTTATATAGAGGAGCTTATACTGAAAATCCTCTGCAATACCCGGTGGGGGTCTATACCTCGGATGACCTCAATCCAATGAGATGTCGTATTGTCACGATGGGATTCAATCACATGGGGAGTGTGTTGAGAAACGTTCTCAAGAAGAACGCCATTGGAGAGGTCGTACCAATAAAAGGCACACCACGAAAACAGCTCCGGGGTGCCTCGGTCAAGCCTGTTGACATCACTTATTTTCATGAGGTACCCGCCGATGCTGAAGAAATCAAAGAATGGGTCTTTAATCAACTGCATGACCAAGGAATCACACAGATACTTAATTGGAGAACATTCTCGCTGATGACAAAGGAGCCATATAGACGTGCGCTGAAAGATGATCGGCAAAGTCGATTGGAAAACTGTGATTTCAACATACCCTTGTTTACGGGACCGGACACCACAGGAGCAAACATAAGCTGAGAAATTTGTTGAGTCTCTACAGGCCATTCAAGATCGGTTTAACTATGCGGTCCAAGACGCAATCAGACGCCGCGGTGACCAGTATGACGCTTTCCTAACGCAAGAGATCTATACACAGGCGATTTTCATGAAGGACCGTTTGGACAGCCTACTAGACGATGAGTTGTTCGAATGGTCCGTTCGAAATATTGCAGACGAGAGAGACTACATGACCGTCCAATCCCTCGAGGGCAAACACGCAGAGCAGGTTCTGTCGCCGACACTGACCGACAAAAACTTTCGAGGGTAATGATACGCTTCTTTAATCTGCATTTTGATCGGACAAATCATTCAATTTACTCACTCAATTATTGATATTATGTTTAACCGGGGGTGTTGCTTTTGGTTTTAGTTCTAATGCTTTTATTTGTCATCTAGCCTCTTGACCCCATATGCTACGTCTCCATCAAAGTTAACAGGTGCTCTATCGGGAATTTGATAGGCAATGAATCAATCTATCTAAGCACTTGTCACCGCCACGCACTTTTATTTTCTTAATTTGAATGCTTATCTTTTCACCTAGTCATCAAGATAGTCACAATTAATCAGTTCATTGATCATTCTAATCACATTATGGTTCATTCGTTCATTTAACGAATGGTAGGGCCTGGACAGACGATTATCTAAATCGTTTATTTCAGTACTTACTACTACTAGTCAGGTCCAGCTTGCGATTTGATTGTTCTCTGTTATCTTAGCGGGAAGGTTACCGCCTCGCCAATCCAACGTTGAATTCCGCGAAACCAAAATCATTGCGACAAACCTTTATAGGTGAGTCCTGTTCATAATTAACAATCCCCTCTTCCCCTTGCGATACGTCACTGCTGATCATATAAAAGCCACGCATACATGCACTGGTCACAACATTCTGTGGACCACGTGTCTTCAAGGTAAAGTCCTGGCTGTTCACACTAGCCAAGTCATGTTTCTCTTTCATCAGATTTGGTAACTCATCTATCTAGTGGCAGCTCGACTCACCCCGTACTGTGAGCTTCTCCCCTTACCAATACAATATGGCCAACGAACTGCTTATCACCATCAACGATCTTGGAAACATTGCGTGCCGTAACGTTGAAGCCGTCAATTCAGCCGCCACAGAGATCCCACTAGATCATATCCGAAAGATCCTGTCGACGTATGTCTTCGTCTTTCAAAATCCCAATGAGCTAAAGAAACTGTTCGAGAATACCACGCCGGAGAATGTGGAGATACGCAATGGGATGCGCAAACTACGTCTCAAGAACCTGCGTCCCGTTCCGTATGGATTGTTGACTCTGGAAGAAAAGCACGGCTGTATTAAAGGGCCGAACATGTCTACACTCGAACAAAGTTGGAGAAGTGCCTGTAAGGCTATTCCCAAGAACCACAGGATCGAGGAAATCATTTTCGATATGTCCTATGATCAGCAAATTGAACTCATACATATAAGTTGGTTGCTGCAGAATATCAGCACTACTATGAGTCTCAAGGCGAGAGGGACTTTCCACTGTCAGGTTCAGGGTTGTAAGAGCGATAGGAAAGCATTCTTGAAAAAAAGTCTTGTCGGGGTTTGAGGTTTTCGTAACTATTGCACCGATTCCAGGACGTCAACGGTTGATATATTTCCGGTTCATTGCTGTGCCGGCTTTTTGGTGCAAGGAGATCTGGGGGTCTCGGCCTATAAGGGTATTTTCAAAACAGGTTTGAAGGAAGTTATAAAGGAATTGTCATCCTGGTTCCCTTAACCTGAAGTTCAGAAGATCAGCAGTTTCTCGCCCCACCCGGCGTCAGCGTGAGAATGAGGCGGAGTTCGGACCCCAGGCATCCTTTAGGACCCCGCCGCCAATATTTATTCTTGGCCACCCACAGTAATCATGGTTATGATAATCTTTTAGCCTATTTGTGGAATAATAGAAAATTATTCTTCTTCTTTTGCCCGTCATGGCTTCCAATATTCCAACCGAGCCCATCATCAGCAAGACCTTTCCGCGCGATGGCCTGGCCGTGACCGCGTGCGAGATGGGCACTAAGTACTTGGTGATCGCAAAGGAGGCTGCACTCTACCTATTCAATTTTGCTGATAATTCCCTAATTACGCTGCAAGAGAGGGGGAATATCACTTGGTCTCTCGCTTTACGTGAAGATAAGAATCTCTTAGTAACGGGTGGAACGGAGGGGGTGGTCCGGATATGGAATATACAGACAAAGTGACTAGCTCCGTGTCGAGATTCACAGATAAAGATCGCTAATATTGTCTAGATCAGTCATTCGCTCACTGAAGGGTCATACCGCAACTGTCCGCAGCCTCCTGATAGTGGATGATACCACGCTTATCTCCGGTAGTCGCGACTCGACCATCTGTATCTGGAACTTGGACTCTGATGCAACTGATCCGAAATTGACTCTGAAAGGGCACACGGAAACAGTACGATGCCTTAAGGTGCACGGCGGAGTGCTCGTTTCAGGAGGTAATGACGGAGAAGCACGGGTTTGGGATATTCAAACCGGACAATGTCTTCATGTGCTCAAAGGACACACAGGGACGCTGTATGGTTTATGTTTTGATGGGCCTCGGATCGTTACAGGCAGTTTGGATTCGACTATCCGCGTTTGGGATCCACGCTCAGGGTTTGTTCTCTCGCTGTTTATTAGCTTCCGCGATAATAGACTTACTATGTGTCTAGGGCTTGTCTGGGAGTTCTTTCGGGACACAGTGGGGCCGTCACTCGGTTATCCTTACAGGGGGATACTCTCATCTCCGCCGATAATGTTGGAACGGTCAAAGTGTGGTCTTTGAGCAGGGCTTCGGGCCGGACCGTCGCTGAAGAGAAAGACGGGAGTGTCATTTCCTTGGTGGCAGATGGAGAAAATATCCTCGTTGGCAACACGAATGGTTCAGTATCTCTAGTCCATCATGAATCTGGCGCAAGTAGGACACTTGTGACCAGAGCAGATGCTGTCTGGAATGTGGGATTCACACCGTTTAAGCGTCCATTGGCGGTTTACTTTAAGGGTGGAGATACTCAACTGGTCATCTTTTAAGATACTGCAGCGACAAGTTATCTTAAAACCTATAACATGCCGTTGTCTAGATATTTGTGATCCTGGTTGAGCTGGCTTTGTGCAAGGATGACTGGCATTGCAGCCGTTGTGAATTGTGGTATAGTGTAGTGTTGCTACAAAGTTTCTAACGTGATCCTCAGTAGCAAAGGAGTACAATAGACAATCTCCAACTGTTTTCTGACCGTGATGTATCAACACCCATATAGACCCACCGTATAAGTATCAAGGATATAGATAGAGAACCTTTCTATCACATATCACAGCTCATGAGATCCATACTGAACATTATCCCCGGCCATATCTCCCTACTAGCCCTTTTAAAAGAGAAATACCCAACCTACCCAAAGCCCAGCCTTTCATAATGCCTTCACAAGGTAAGCTAAGCAACTCCCATCCCTTTCACACAACCTAGGATCAGAACTTACCTATTCAATCCGCCATTATTCCCACCCCAATAGTTCACATATAGCGTGTCCTTGTTTTTCGCCCGTCCATAGCGCGTAGCAGCTTCTACCAGCGCTCTTCCAGCTCCTTTGTGAAGAGTTCCCGTCCGAAGATCCTAAAAAACGACTTCCAGGTATATGAATCTCTTGTCCTTATCCATCTCCACCCGGAGCTCTTCTCGCGCCGTGAGGTAACCCGGAAGGGAATCACATAATATCTCAGCCCCAACACGCACAGACTGTTTTTCGTCCTGTGTTTGTTTCTGTTGACGCTATCTGGGGTCTCAGCCTCGACGATGAAGACGTGCACCTCATCTTTATTTTATTCTAACTTTTTGATTGACTCGACTATGTCTTGCTCAAAGCCTTCTCTCTGGGAGAGAGGTCGCTCCCCCCACATTCCGCCGGCGCCGATGGATGTGAGATATGGGAGAGTGGGATTGAAGGCTCCGATAATGAAGTGGGCATCACCGCGTGCTAGGCTTGCGCTGCGTATATGGAACTGGTTTGATACTGACATGATATGTTGCTTGAGGGGTTGTGGCTGGTAGAGTGTAAAATTCAAATTGATTAGAAGAGGTAGTATCTTAGGGCAGATCAAGTCCCCGCCCTATGTGTGTAGCATTCAGAACCCACGCAAGCCTCAAGAATCAAGAAACTAGTTAACCTTATAGAAGTAAAAATGATACTTCCATTGATTAACCTGTCCGTGTTATTATTACTGATTAGTTTCTTATCTCAGACGTATGTAATTTCTCCTTTGTTTAGGAACAACTTTGAAAGAAATTATAAATCTATCAGTTCAGACAGTCCAGTCATAGGGCGAAATACAAATGACGAATATATCTACTCTGACTCAACTGCAACTATAAGCCCGGGCAAAAGTTCAACTTGGCCTGGCCTTTCTCCATGAAAAGTAAATTTGATCGCGGTTTCCACCTCGTTCGCAGATAGGGAAACGGTATGTCTCCCAGCCCCCAATTCCGAGGGGACCTCATAATGCCAGTTTCGGGGCTCCAACCCCGCCGAACCCTTAGAAGTGTAAATCGCATCGTACACAGTTGAGAAACCAGAAAGCTGTGCCTCCGGAACAGCCACCGAGAGTGAGGATATTCCCAACACCCCACTGGGATGCCGGGCCAGATCAGACTGCTCCTGGTAGGGCACCCGCAAGTGCCGAGGGGTTCTGTCGAGGCACCAAAACGGCAGATGTCCTGGGGTGATTGCATTGCCATGTGCGTTTTTGGCAGCACTGACTGCCCATTCCAAGTTGACCCCGTCCTCCCTCTTTCGACCTCCGGCAATCGGATCTTGGTAGGAAAAGCCGGCGTTTGAGTCGAGAACTCGCTGCTGGACGGCGGCGAAGTCGCTTTCGTTCGGCAATGTGAGAGCCCAGTCAATGATTGTGTTCTCCTTTAGATTTCCCCAGCGATGCTTTCTGCGTTGCTCGGGATCGGCATCTTTGGCAAAGGCGATGAATTCGAGGTAGACTCCATCTGGGAGGAGAATTAGTTTATTCGAGGTCAGTCCATCGGCATGGGTCCCGCCTGGCGCTATAACGAAGGAATCTTGGAGGCGGTCGGATAGGGTGAGGAGAGAGTCATGAGGGATGAGAATGACGATGTGATCAAGATTTGGACCAGACATTGTTTACCCTGAAGAAAATAGGTGGACAAGCAACCAGGAATGTGAATCTATTTGGTGAATTCTTAGAACCCGGGGATGTTGGATCAATTAAGGAACGAAATGAGGGGAGAGTATTTCTATGAATTTACCATTCCCCGCAGTTATTATGTGATCGTATTCCTATTCCCCTCTTAGTCTAGAACGCGTCTCCAACAACCCCGCAATACCCTAAGATATCCTCTGTGAGCTACTCACTGTATGTATATGGCCAGCTATTGCCCGCTCCAGAAACAAGCTCGGTCTAGTTTACCAGGGCCTCATACTTGCCTTTTATAGAACACATAACCACGGTTTATGATGGGGATAATGGATGGTTCCCACAGACACGGGACTTCGCATGAGGACAAGGCTGTTATACCAGGCGCCGGACAAAAAGTGTGCCTTGGGTCGGATTTGTATTTCCATACTTTGTTTCAAGGCTTGTTCCGATGAGAACCACGCTACCGGAATTTCCTTGAATCAAACAAAGTGTGAAGTCTCCCACGCTTCGTATAGGGTAAAGGTACGGCTACTCTTTTGCCACAACCCGACAGCTTTTTGCCGGCAATTTCGAGTTCGCAGAGTACTGTTCAAGAATATACTTTAGTAATAATATCCCGACAGTCATCTTGTCACATAGTTTAGCAACGTATAGGCGCTTACATAACCATATAAACAGTCGGCGAGTCACGTGCGAGTCCAGCGAGAAACAGATATCGACTTCCTCAGATTCTGTAGCTCAGGATGGCTGACTAGTACGCAAACTCCTAAATATGAGTGAAACATCCCGTATATCTGCAATGGAAAGTTTCTGCAAGGGTCGAAACCTTCTACCAGGCAGCATGATACCAACTGGGAGTATTGTTATGCAGATCCCCACTAGGGTTTATCTAATCATCCCGACAATTCCCTCAGGGCATGTGGAGTCAACGATTGGCCGTCAGTTCGTGGCCCTTCCAGACCCGTGAAAAGCTTGGTAGAAGCTAATTCGCAGTTATTAATATCCGTCCATCAGGCTGAAAGGGTCCCTTGTTGACTTCTGCGCCCCTCCCAAGGCGTCTTTTGTCACACTCACTTGAAACGTCGATCCAATTTCCCTTTGAGTTTTACTTCCCGCGATGTGCACTGCCACGCGTCGTGACTTTTTTTGCACTCAATCGTGCTGTGACGAGACCCTTGCGTTATTTGGGTGGGTCTCTGAAGATCGTGGCTGCCTATCGGTCAAGGAGCCAAGCTTTGGATCATCTCGAGCAGGCAGTGTCAATTGTTGAAAGTCTTTTGGCGGCTCCTTATTGTCCAGCTCTCCCCGCGTCTCCGCGATCACGCTTGCTATCTTCGCCCATTCTTCAATTGACACCTATCTCAGCCTTCGTATCAGCTGGAGCAACCACAAATGCTTCGCAATTATATCATATCGTTAGCCTGCCTGCTGGGCATGGTGCAGGCGGCACCCTCGGATAACTCTAAACCCGCTCGCCCCCCTAATGTTTTTTCAAAAACGGAAAAATATCCCTTGCCAAATCAAGGCCATCTTTACGTCCATGACCCCAATATCTTGCAACACGACAATAATTTCTACCTCTTCAAAGGAGGGATCCAAGTTCCCATATTCAAATCATCCAACCTGTCAGGGCCCTGGACGGAGATTGGCACAGTTCTAGACGGTCCCACAATCATCGAGAAACAAAACCGGACGCGTCCCTGGGCTCCAACGACGGTGGAATGGAAAGGCAAATTCTATTGTTTCTATACCGTCAGCCAGGATGGAGTTCGCAATAGTGCTATCGGCGTTGCAAGTACAGACTCAATCGATAATGGCTCTTGGACAGATCATGGGGGCCTAATTTACACTGAAAAAGGGCCTTTAGCCCATATCTGGCCATATACGGTATCCAATGCCATTGATGCCTCGTTTATAGTAGACCAACAAACGCAACAGCCGTACCTGCTATACGGAAGTTACTGGCATGGCATTTTCCAAGTGCCTTTGGCCGATGACTTGTTATCCGTCAAGAACCCCGAGAAGCCAGATGCGAAGAATTTGGTGTATGTACCAAACGGAATGCCAAAACCGGATGAAGGGTCTTTCATGAGCTATAAAGATCCCTATTATTATGTGTGGTTTAGTCATGGGAAATGCTGTCATTTTAATAAAGGCTTCCCAGCTATGGGGCAGGAGTACAGTATTCGTGTCGGAAGGTCGAAGGATGTGCGAGGCCCGTTTGTGGACAAGCACGGAAAGGACCTGGCGGAGGGAGGCGGCACCACTGTTTACGACTCGAACCATGGAATTGTCTATGCTCCTGGTGGAGTTGGGGTGCTGCCTGCCACTACCACGGATCCAGACATTTTGTATTATCATTATCGTATGTTCACCGACATTACTTTCTGTTAATGACCTGGCTAACATTCCACCCTCGCAGTTAACACAAGTGTCGGATTCTTGCATGGCGTGAGTGCCTAGTGAACACTCAACATAGAGCCACTAATAACGACTCTCTAGGATGCCTCACTGGGCTGGAACTATCTCGATTACGAGGATGGCTGGCCTGTAGCAAGGTTCGTTCCCGGCGCCCTGAACGTGGGCCTCATACTGATAATTCTCTGGCAGAGGAACGGAGAATTTTGCATCTACCGTTCAACCTAACTACACCTTCACCGTGGTCGTCATATTGTGTATGTGTTGCTTGGCTCTGATTCTACTTCCAGCTCGCTTTACTGGCCAGAAACTCATATTACCCTTTCTTTTCCTAGTCGCGACAGGCTTTCTGTGGCTCCACGGGTGATATTACGTTGTTGGATTTGATGATTGTCTGATTTCCTTATGATACCCTTTCCGTGTGCAAAAGATAGTCATCCTGGGTTGAGATGATGTATATAGAGGTAGTTGTCCGGTCTCGTGTATAGACCCTGTTTCGCAAATGTCGCTGGACGGCACGTGTGCATACATATATTGCCTACGCTTCAAATATGACCATGATTGACCCTATCGTTTCCAGTTTCAATTGCAGCCAATCGACCAAGACAGGCAATTTATGGATCCCAACCACCATCCACCTGAAGAACTGTACCAGTAGTAAAAGAGGCAGCATCACTGAGCAGGAACAACACCGACTGAGCAACTTCGTCCGCCGTGCCGGTGCGAGGAATGATCGTCGGGGGCTGTGTATAACCACCTTGAATAACAATAGACTTATCAAGCAATGGTGTCTGAATAGATCCTCTAAAAGCACATTAGCACCTCCCAAACCATCCTACCAAAAGGAATAGACAACACTCACGGCGCAACAGCATTAACCCTAATCTCCGGTCCAACCTCTTTAGCTACACTCTTCGTCAAGCCAACAACCCCATGCTTCGACGCCGAATAAGCCACATGCAATCCAAAACCTCTCACCCCCTGTATACTCGTTGCATTGACAATACTCCCTTTCCCCGAGGTCGCAGAAATACTCCTCACCTGTGCCCGCACACAATACATCGTCCCCGTCAAATTTACCCTCAACAACCGATCCCACTCCTCATCATCTTGCTCCGTCAATCTCCCTGTTCCATGTTTCTTCCCGATCATCCCCGCCATATTAGCAGCGCCATCTAGTCGTCCGAAGTGCTGAACAGTAGCCTCGATCCATGCATCCACAGATGCCGAAGACCCCACGTCAACCTTTGTGGTGAGGACATTCTCGGCGTCAGAATTAAGTTGCGCGAAGGCGGATGAAAGGGCCGTTTCGTCGATGTCGGCTAGGGAGAGGCGTGCGCCGTAGCTGTAGAGTTGTTTTGCGACGGCGAGGCCGATGCCTGCTAGGCCGGTTACGGCGTAGACTTTTCCTTTTACCGAATCCATTGCTTTTTGTTTTTGGGGGTGCTGGAGTTTGGAATGAGATGTTGCATTGTGTTGTGAGGTTGCTTCTGGGGATCTTCGAGAGGGGTAAACTCGGTCGGAGATGCTCCGAATACGTTGCATTCAGGTTATCTTGGCAGAATGCGGGTAAATTGACCTGATTATGTGATTCTCTGTACTGATATCTGGGATTTTTTGGTGTTTATAACACTTATTTCGCTTCTTTGGGGTTGTTTGTCTATCCACTGTTTTCTCAAATGAACTGCGATATCACATCTTGTCTTCTGGAAGATTAAATCTAAATCTCGGCGACGTGACCACATACTTTCAGAGTGCTAACCATGGAAAGAAAGAAAAAATTTTTTTTTAGTTAGCACCATGCTACAGGAGTGGCTCGCCTCGTTCCTGCAGCCGTGTGTTGTGGGCGGCATTGCATTGCATATTATGCATTGCATCTAATACTCTGTTGCATGAGACGTATCACCTGCATTTCCTGTAGAAACGTGGGGGTGATATCAATGGAACAAAAGCAATATTTAATTCGTAGGTGATTGCAAACGCGGCCATTTCTATGTCCTTACAATCAGTAGCTAGGGCTAATCGCTCCGTTTCCAGATCACGGGGGACTACTGACCCGAGCGATGTCGCTGAGGAGACAATTTTTGACTCCGCCATCAGCTGGATTTATATGATATGGGTACAGTATAAAGGTAGAAGAGAGGATTAGCGGTTTACACCATCAGTCGAAGGCTTAGAAAAAGGTCAATACAAACAAGGGGGGTAAATATGCTGCTGACGGGCACTTTTGCGAGTAGGCTCAATACGTAAGTACTCATCTTCTACATGAAACTACCTTGCTATTAATTCTCTAGAACATGTATACTACTCTGTCAAGGAGATATTTGACAGGTAATTAACTTTAAGATGAAACTAAAATAAGAACAAAAATCTGGATTGAACTTAGGAATCAAGGTTTCTCTGAAAAGGATCTCTTCTTTGGAGAGCTCCCACTTATTTCAGTGAAAATGAGTTGATATTCTGGATTTTAATTTGAATATCTACTATAAGCATATCATTTCCGGGTCATAGCTACAATTTCTTCCACCCTCTCCCTGGGCACCTGGCGACCCAAAAGCCATCCAAAATGCCAGACAGTATCCTCCTGAGACTTGATCGACTGCCTCAAGTGTGGCCATAGGTTAAAGTGACCGTGTGGCATGCCAGGATAAGCATCCAACTTCACCTCAACGCCATTGTCTTCCAGAACCTTTGCGTAAACGATGCCATCGTCACGGAGAATATCCAGCCCCGCCACCTGAACATACGTTCGTGGAATGGCAGAGAAAGGTACCGTCGAATTAAAGGGCGAAAAGTCCTCGGACAAGAAATCCTGCTGGTAGAGAGCCTCATATCCTCCAATCGACTTTGAATCCAGGCCAGGATTTCCAGGAGCATTTCCATTTTGCTCACGAGATACCCAAAGGTGCTTGTATTTCTCTGGCACAGTCTCTTGGCTCATACAAACTGGTATACTGGCCAAAATACCCGTGATTGGCGGGGAGAGCTTCTCTTTCACTGCACGATGTGCTGTGACAATTGAAAGGTTTCCGCCTGCTGATCCTCCACCGATGACAAATCCTTTGGTTAGGTCTGCATCAAGCGCCGACGCGTTGGCAGCGATCCATTGCACACTGTCCCATATGTCATTCGGGGCTGTCGGGAATTTGTGCTCCGGTGCTACGCGATAGGAGGGTTGAACCACTGTAGCACCATACAAAGCTGCAACCGTGCGAGCCCAGACAATCGATTGGATGTTTGTGCCCATCACAAAAGCTCCACCGAATATAAGAACGACCACGGGGTTTGCCCCAGAGGAGTTTCCTGGCTTGGTGATGTGAAGGTTGCTCTGATATCCATCACGCATTGGGATATCGATCACAGTTTCCTGGGTGTCGAATCTTGGACAAGAATCGTATGCTGTCTTCTCCATTGCCGAAACGATTTGGCGCATTTCCTCAACCGGTGATGAGAAGTCTATTGAAGGAGGTGGGCTGTGCTGAAGAACCTTTGTTGATAATGAGATGATGTTCAGGAAAACTTTGCGTTGCTTACTTACTTCTTGGAGCTCTGGGTCGACGATTCCTAACTTGAGGACATCCTCTTTTGTGTTATATTGAACCATTGCTGTAGTTGTATGGCTTTGACTTGTGGTGTCGATGGTGTGGCTCATTCGATTGCGGTGGATTTGAAGCCGAGCTATTTTTCGAATTAAATGCGGCAGGGCCTTTTATCTGATGTGTTAGTCTGACAAGTTATCCTGTTCGACTACCTAGAGAATGTCTAGACACTCAAGGTGTCTTTATAGGGTATCTTACAATGCTATTTGTGGTTGGTATGATGTATACAAAATGACCCATGCAAAATCATCATGACAGTAAATGACTCATGATCCGCCACATTGATTGGCGCAAATGATGGAGCGATGGTCTTGGCGTTGAAGCGAGGTGATGAATCGAAGGGTGAACGTGTATGTGTATAAGCCCTGGAGTTGTTCAAGTGTTTTGAGAGCGGATATCAAGGTGGGGTATCTGGTGTATACGGAGTACTTGACAGATAATTGATTTGATTTAATAATTTAATTCAGTACATACCTTCCTAACCCGACCCGAAGACAGCGGGTTCGGCCCGGGCTCGGGTGGGGTTTTGCGGGGATCCCGATTTAATCCACTTTAATGCAGATGTATCAGTAGTCAGCATCTATTACGACACCACTATGACGGCGTCGAACGTTCAGTGAGATATGGATGTTATATACCAGTGAGTATTAATGTCATAATCGGCATAAAAGGCCCACGATCTATTACGTATGCCAATGTCGATATGACTAACAATCATATCCGAAGAACCCTTGCATTGATACACCTAAATTACCGTAGTAAGGCAGCTTTTTGACCAAGCTTAATTAAGTACTATCTACTAGTAAGTCAATGGTTTATGCAAACCATTTCTCGTAACCGTAACAACCAAAACCACCATCATGTAGCGTGCCACACCCAGAGCAGGTAATGTAGTGCTTCGGGCTGTTTTCCTTCGCTCCATTCTGTAAAATATCCAGCATATAGGTGCGGCCGTGAATACCACAGTCCAGCGCGCTATGAACAAGATCATCAAGGCCTGAATGCTTGCCGCAGGAAGTGCAAACGGCTCTCTCACGCATCATCACATTCCCGCGACGGGGTATAGTGGACTCTGCGGCTTGTTAGTGAAACTTCCGGCGTGCTTTTACCATTGATCGAGATCTGACATACCATCAATATCAAGCGAACCGGCAATATGGGCTCGCTCTTGGCTGGTCATGACCCAGCGGTATCCGCTGGAGCCATCTGGGATGGGCACAACCTCGGACGGGGTGGGGGTTTCGAATTGCAAATGTGAGTATTGTGTATGGAATCTCTCAGAGTAGCGGGTGCACAGTGTATTTTCTTGAGAGTAAACTGCCAGATTATTGTTCCAAATACATGGATCGGCGCAGGCGGGTATTTTATATTTCTACCTATGATAACTAGACGGCAGTCATATCAAACTTTGTGACAGTCTAGGTCTAGTTACGCGTTGTAATCTACACAGTATCATGTAGTAATATGCAGTGTTGCTATCGGCCTATGACATCAACACCTGAAAATGTTGGCAAGGGTTTCGGCCGACGGGCCTAGCGTTGTTCATTGAGAAAGCTCTCCAATCCACCGACAACCTGTGAGCCTAAACCAGGGAGGGTTGTATCTTCCTCCGGTAAGGCATTTTCCATGTCGTCAACTCGAATATTCTTGTCGTAGCATATCACCTAGGTTCCAGACCCGGACATTTACCCGCCTTCCTTATGGACCATCGCAGGGTACAGTTATAGAAAGACCCGGGCTACTGCGTTTAATGGAACAAGAGACGTTCATGCGCTGAATTGGAACGCGTGGAATCGGGATAGCGGATGGGGTTCAGGCTGGAGACATGAATAGATTGGAGCTTAGAATAAAATAGGACTAGTATTTTTGAAGGTGTTCACGTCTCTGAAAGTGCTCATTAGTTTGGCATCTTGGTATGAGCAATTTTGTATCTACCCAGAAAAGAAGTCCAGATTGGTATGATCCTTTTATCTCTGCCATAATTATTTATCATGGACGAAAGAGGTCTTTTTAGGAAATTTGCTAGCCATAGATAACCATGTAATGTCCATATTCGTCCAAGTTCTACGCATTCAGCTCCTACACAAGTAACGAAAAGGAGTATGTTACACCTCCTGGATGAAGAGCACATGGGTTAATTCAATTACCTAGGGATATTAGAGGAAGTCTGGGCTATATCAGCACCTCCAGTACCCTTACCCATCACGCAGCTCCGTTGCTCTTTCCTGTGATTTCCCCTCATAGATCACAAAAATTCATCGTCTCTGTCCGACTCCACGCACTTGAAACTCGAAACAAGGAAGCGACGCTTGAAGGTATGGCTGCCCTCGTGCAGAGTGTAAGAATGAGAGTGACTTGAATGGCATTGAGGGTCCCTTGCTTTGTATTAGATAATGATTATCAAAGAGACGAGACAAGAGTATCAACATACTTGTAAAAAGTACATTCAATCCCAGAATCAGGTCTGTATGGCGAAATTTCTATACGGGTTACAGGCTTGTCCTGTATGCTATGCAGTGTTAGCATTGTCTCATTTGCAGTTTGTAGGTCTACTTACTTCGGGTCGACCATAACACAGCGATAAGGTTGGACAAGGTTTGCAGACGCTGTATTGGATGTCTCTATAACAACCTAATTCAAATTTTTAATGGTTGTACTCAAACCTTATGAGATGGACCGTATGCTAATCAACGTACTGTTCCAAGAGGACTGCTCGCAAAGCTAGGGCTTACGAAGAGCGCAAGCGTGGAAGCGGTGAGAAGAGAGAAGAGACGCATGGTGGTTGATGACTGTGGAATAGATGGTCGTCTTTGCGGTAAGTATAAGGGTTTGTTTAAGACGAAGAAGAAGACATAGAAGTATGGGATGACCAACTGACTTTATAATTGACTACTAGTAAATCTTTGAATAATCTCAAGGGCTTATATGACATATTAGAGTTACATATACCAAGCGTAGTCCAGATCCTCATTGCATCGAATTTGTAAGGGATTCCAATCGAGTGACAGTTAATGATGTCTTGATGTAACCTCTTATGAAAATATAGGCGGAAATACTACTGACTTTGACAATACCTCTACCATGTAAGTCTTGACTATGACGAAATTATATTACGTTCTCCATTCCATTTAATCACTTTTGCAGGAGTCTCCAGAGGTATGTAACCTGAAAATACAGATGACACTTGCTAAGAATCGGAATGTCACACGGCGGATTCATATACATTATCTAGAACCTGAACTGTGTACCAAACCTCAGATATTTCACTCCAAAGTGTGAAGGCAAACCTAATTTGACATATGTGGAGTCCAGCATAATCGTACGTGAGCATACGGGACATTTCCGATAGATTTCTACTTCCGATAATGGTGGTATCACAGCAACGGAACTGATGTAACTGCGGGATGCCCGGGTATAAAACTCCGCGGTGGGTCGAAGCTGAAAACATCGATGACCTTTCTTAAGATTCGCCAATTATTTTATTGTCTGGGCTCATGTAACATGAAAAGTACGCTCTGGAACCCACATGTACTGCGGACGTTCCTGGTTTTGAAGATCAAAATGCAAAAGTTTAGTGCTCTTGAAGTGAGACGTAGTCCAGGCGAAAGAATAAACTACGTCCTGTGTCGACTTTTGAAATTTTTTTTATAATTAAAAAGAAAATATAAAAAAAGAAAAGAAACTAGCACCTTCTCGGGAAACTGTCCCCCCGGTGCTATTGGCAAGACTTAAGGTAGATTCAAGACAGCTCTTCTGCCATACATCCACCACGAACTAATTCTTTATACCTTCTACGGCCACACCAAAACTGGATTAGACACTTTCCAGCTATCTTCGACCCGTAAATCACAGTGAACGTCATAGTTATCGGCCGCATTTGCCCAGATAGAGATCATGGCGAGTTCTTGCGCAGAATCTAGAGCTTAGAAGGATCCACAATCTTTTAGTATTAGAGTAGATATATCATTCGACGCCGAGAATCATACAGATAGGGTTTTCGGTTGTAGCCCTACGAAAGTTCTGGAACTTATATTCCACACCGAGGCAGTAAGGACCCACAGCGGTGGATCGTATTGCTGCTCCAATGTCGCTCGAAGCTAAGTTCACTCATCCATCCCTTATGGACTTGCCTATCGGGGACCCAATGTGGATACATCTTTGAAATGCATGGGGTCGGCCTCTGGCCTGGCGTAGTGCAGCAACGAAATCCCCGTTCAAGCGACTTGTCACTAGGTCAGCAATCTGGGTAATGTTGTTGATGCTCAGATTGCGCACCGGTTGCGGCTTAAGGAGATGGTTAAAATCAAGGGATAAAGGATCATAAACTCGATATGTACAGTGCTACTTTTCAATGAGAGACTGAATCAAGGATCAAAAACAGATAGTCAATGGAATAGCTATTCGAACTAAAAGGTTCAGGCGCCGTATAGTTTTGATCGGTATAGATGTAATCTCACTTAAAACTTCAATACTCAATTCGGATGAAACCCATGGTTTATCTCAGAAGAACTCTGGATAAAAACCCGCATCGTGTGCCTCTCGATTCACTTTCGACTCTCCCTGGTGGTATTTCTCCATATAAGCTTGCCCGAAGGCCTCCGCACCGGCGGCAGTCAAAGCTGCACTCTGTTGTTGCGCCTCCGCCTTGAGGGACTGCCAAACATAATCCTACCAGACGAGTATTAGAAAGAAGGGGGGCCTCGGTGGGAAAACAGTATGTAAGTAAGGGGTTTATACGTACATTCTGCTTTACCCAATCTCCAAAAGCATCGGTAGTTAGACCGTCTTCTACCTCCTCGTGATGACCTTCCCGGGCTTTCTTATCCGCTAGTTCGAACTTTTGGAGGGCTTTTTTGTAACTTTCTTTTACGTTCTCAAAACGAGCCTCAGCGGCTGGGTCGGAAGCGGTAAGGCCATCTGTGTCGGTCCGCCATGCGAACCTGGAAGCCTCGAATGGGCGGTCGGTTGCTGGTTTCATGATTGCGATAAGTGATAGAGGAAAATAAATAGAGGAAAGCAGTGGAGAGGAAGAAGGCTAGACTGCTAGTGATGGAAGAGAAATCGGCAGGGAATTTATGTTACTGATGCGCAGGGAATCTGTCAGCTATACTAATACTACGTATCCACAGTTCAACTTAAGATTGAATGCCACTTCAGCTGGGCGGGGTTCAAGCTGAGGGAGAGAGTATCTTTCTAAACTCTGTTACCCACTAATCTATCTAAGCGAAGCGAATAGATAGCTTATCCACCCTTTGCATATTCAGCACAGCCACGATTTGCTGAAGCATGTTCCCCAGACTGACCTGCCCAGTATCCACATTGTCAGATCACTGTGAAACAACGCTACGGGCCTCTGCGAGTCACGGGAGACACGCCTCCATGGCTGCTGCACTCAGTCTCGGCCCAGGCATCCGAGAAATTCTTGGTAAATGTCTCCCTGTGTAGGTACGATGCGACTTGAATTCGAGCGGTAGCTTCATCTTTATTATTAGAGATCTTATCCGATGATGCCTGAATACAAAAGATCCTTTTTGTATGATGGGGTCAAAGAAACGCCGTGGACTTTTAACATGAAATCGGTGAACCCGCCACGACAGTCAGGGACTAATTTGGAACCTGGGGATGAGTTTCATATTGAGATTTGCGATCATGAGGACAGCCACTGGGACTGATGACTGCTTATCAGTTTGACATAGGCCTTTTGGGAGTTCGTGAGAAAGTACCGCTGGTTTGCTCGGTAGAGTATCCTGAAAAATAGGTCCTGAACCACACACTGTCTTATGGCGGGCAAATAGAATATAAAGGTCTTCTAACCTTTACAACACTGGTATTTACTGTCACTAAGTTGACATGCTTTTGTAACTTTCTTGACAATCTTATTTTATATGTGAAACGCAAGATTGCTACCTGGTGCAGTGAGCCCTAGTGCAGTCAAAGTTATGAAATATCAAGTAGTTGTAACGGCGGATCTTAGATGACTTAAATCGCTATGCAACTTCGAAACTTGACCTTGTGGGACTTCAGAATCGAAGCAGCACAATTTCAACGGAGCACGACTATTCACCCCCCCAAATCATCCTGAATATCGTTAGTGAGGTCCACACAGGCCGTCTTTGGCGACAAGAGACAATTCGAGCATCAGTATAAGTAAGCGGCATATGCAGGGATGGGGCATCTCAAGGAATAATCAAGATCAGAGAGTAAATCTAAACATTTAAGAACAGGATTGAAAACTATAACTTCTCCATCTAATCCCTTACTCCACGAGTACACTAGTTCCAGATCTTTCCACCAGCGACAGATATATCTGCCCAAAAAAGAACGATAGTCTTTTATTATACAGTAGAGACGGGCCGCGCGGGATTACTCATTATTATAATAGGATCATTATCTTATTCTACTACTTGTTTCTATTGATGTTACTTGTATCTCTACCGATTTTCTGGTTAAGTTACACGTCTGCGAGTCAACGAGCTCACGTAGCCGTCGGTTGGGGGGTTACTCAGGAGGTACTCGCCATCGTTGGGTTGGTATTCTCAGACTCCGATGTGGAGATACCAGAGACCACGAGCCACTGGGTGCATACATTGGGTTCGTCACAAGCATTATTACACCTTATGAAAGGTTGCCCAAACGACTGGCGGTGCGTATATGGGCACCACGGCCGACCATGTTCCGAACTCTGATACGGGGGCTTCTAAGTCACCCCGTGAGGAGTGGGATCCGAGTTGTGTTCATTTTGGAGATGATGATATGATTTGGTTGAATACCATGTCTGAAATTTTGTATTAGAAGTCCTGGTTGACTTATGGGGTGAGGTTGGGGTTAAATCTCTATAAAGGGTTAGTATGATATGTTTAAGCACTGCATATAATCCATGATATACATTGATTGTAACGCAGAAAGGAAGATACACATATTATTTCCACTACCCTGAAACTAACTAGCAATTAAACAATTCTATGTGAATCCCTAGTAGCACCTATATTACCCAATTCAGCCCTTGATAACAGCTTTGTCAGGAGCGCCACTGTAGACCCTGTGCAGTTGCGCATATGCATTGTATCCTTACCACGATTGCGATAGACCAGACAGCATCTCTTTCCTCTTCCAAGCCTTGGCCTTGTCACTCTTACATTTCTCTGGGCTCTGCAGGCTGTGTGATACAGCCCTCACTCAGGAATGTTCCACGTATTCCGCTAAAAGGACGGACTCAAGATTGCCAGCATATTACCGTCGAAGGGGAGATAGCCTTCTAGTAGAATATATTCAACAGACTGACACAGACAGGGTAATTCAGAACGTTAGAATAGGCTCAGTCTATATATATACATATGGGTGCTCAAGTCATGTACATCTATCTCTATAACTTGCTCGCTCTCCCAGCCTCATTGGCCTTATTCCACATACGAATCCGCCGTTCATGTCCAGCATTAAAGTCGTCCACCCACTGCTGCTTGAACGGCGGAAGTCTCCGTCCTGGTTCTCCCTCGGCAGGCTCGCCTGCAAGCTGTCGAAGCTGTTCGAAATACGCCTCAAAGTCGGGGTTTATCATCAGAAATCCTGGACCGTCGCCCTTCTTTGCGATGCGATCCTGTTCCCATTTCCGCTGCTCTTCCAGAGATGGCAGATGTGCCTTTCCGGCCAGAACGCGTGCGGCGGCTACGGCTTGCCATTCGAAGACTTTGAAAGTTAACCCGGCGCCAACCTATTCCAGTTAGTTATTGGTTTTGTTTAGTAGACGAACTTAGGGGAAGACATACCGCTCCTAGGAACACTAGGGAAGGATCCCGCTGGTGGAACACGTGTAGATAGAGATCCGGTACACGGTTGTTTCGGATTGGGATATCAGGTAAGAATGGTAGCGTCCATGTGAAGCCGGTGCCAAAGATGATGTGATCCACGTCTGACACTGACGTCCCATCCTCAAAGTGCACCGTCCTCTCCCCATTTTCGGTACTTATATGCGAGATGGGTGGGCGGCGCTCAATCTGAGGGTGCTTGAACGCTTCGTCTCCAAAGTAGGTGTTGTACTTTCCGCGCACAACAGCATAAACGGGACCCTTTGCATGGTTTACCAGACTCACGGCGGTGTCTGCAGCGGAGACAGAGGCTCCAACAGTAATTACCCGCTGTTTACATGTTAGTCACCTTGTAGTCCAAGAGAAGTAGTTATTTGCATATAGATATAGGTGATAGGCATCTTACCTTGCCCTTGTACTTTTCAGGACCACGGTACTGCTTTGTGTGCTCAACACTGCCTGGGTACTTCTCTGCAAATTCTTTCAGTCCTTTGATGACAGGAACATAAGGCACAGCATAATGCCCGGAGGCAACCACCAGAGCGTCGAAGGTTTCGGTCCACCAGTAGTCCAAGCCATTCGGCTCGCCGGCACGTCGCAATGTTAGTGTCCATTTACCGGTTTGGGGGTCCTTTTCTGCCCGCTCGACAGTCGTGTTGTACTCTATGAGGTCTTGATATCCATTTCGGTTCAAGAGATCCTCGATGTACTGCCTTATCACCGTGTGGTGACGGAAAGGCGTGTCTGGTCCGTGGATGTTAACAGACCATTCGGAAAGGATTTCCGGGATCTGTTCCTGCGAGTATTCCATGACTGAGGCAGCCACATTGGCGTGCAAAGTGGGGTAGACATGCGAGTCAAAGTAACGGTGCTGAGACAATGTGGGAACATGTCGGGGTAGATTGTCGGGAATTGGAACCGGCCCATCTGCAGTCCTCGCCGAAAGATTGTCAATGTCCAGAGGGACCGGTTTCTCAGTTTCTCTTGACACCCTATTTGCCGTTAATCACATCGGCACCGCCATCAATGTTTCGAGATCTTTGCCTACCAACATCCGCCAGCCTTTTCTTGCCGTTCAAACACACGGACGACGTCGAAGGATTTTTCCTGGACTAGTGCATCAACTGCAATGGCACCGGCAGGGCCGGTACCTATGACAGCGACACTTTTATTCGGCGACATCTTTGGTGTTTGATATCTTACAGTGGAGATATCGAGTGGTGGTGGGTTTTTATCTGGTCGGCGTTCGGTCTTTGACCCTTGGCTTATCGTGATGCAAACACCGAGGCCGATTGCATCAGCAAAGACCGTTCACCGAGCAGGATAAGACGTTGAGAGGTTGCAGGGCCGATAAGCACCCAGACTGGCCTCAGTATGTAGTGTTTGATAGTTAGTTATAGGTGTTTTGCCACCTCCTTAAAGCACCTCGCATAAATTCATACATGGTATACAATCGCCGAACAATCCTTATCCTATGTTCCTGAGGCACCAATTCGAGCAGAGTTTTGCTGTTTGATGCCTGGAAAGGTTTAGCGTGGTTGTCAACATTGCCATCCAAGCGTGATTGGCCAATTGATCAGGGAATTTCTTCGCACCATGGGACTAGTGCATTTGAGCATGGTTCCTGGTTAAGCTTCGAATCTTAACTTGAGCTTTCCTTCATTCGGTATAGTGTACCTCGGGGATTGACTCCGAGTAACTAAATTTTAGTTTTCATGTTTAATTCACTTAAATTAGGTTATATTGCTAGGAATTATTCAATATTTGTCTAGAGACATCAGGTTCGCTTGATAATTCACTTTGTTCTCTACCACAGGTCAGTACCGTCTTGAATGAAAGGGCTTCGTATTCTCCCTGATTCGTACTGAGTACTACGATGTACCTCGTAGTCTCGGAAAATAGCCTCCCTCCGTACTACTGAGACAAGGAGTAATCCTGGAGCCAGTCGTAGTCATGTCGTACACAATCGAATAACGGAAATAAGCAAAGAGCCACGTCTAGGGTGTAGTGATCCATGTTTCCACAAATCAACGCATGTAAACACGAAGGGAGGAAATTAAAAGCATATCGACAGGAAACAACAATCTTAGCTGTAGTGAGTGAACAGGGTCCACGCTGTCTGAAAGCTTAGCTTGAGCTTAGTCGCCGAAGAAGTGCAAAGGGTCGCGCCTCGATGGCGGTTACACTGGGGGTTGGTGGAAACCCTGGATTAGGAACGTTGCTGCCTTTCTCTATACTGTCAGCCAATCTACGAATGCTTACATCCTCCAGAAGGTGCAGATTTGCCTACGTCCAAATGTTAAGTCCCTCTTTGTTGCTGTGCAACAATGTCCAGCTCTACATACCAACCACATCCTTCCACTTTTCTTTCTCTCCGTTCCCCGCCATTGCTCCTGACTGAGAGCTGTCACTAGTACTAAAATCGGCCTCCGTTGTTAAACAGTCTAGTCTTCCACCGTGGACAGATAGTGTCAGCCATGTGTTTTTCGCGAGTTCGTCTACTCCTTCTCTTCCTTCTAGCGTCGCTCCTGCTCTTCCTCACGTCGCCATTGGCTGCCCAACTTCGTCTGCTCCTCCAAATGCCCTTCATCTGGCAAAAGTCCGCAGCCAACTCCATAATCTCACATGACCGCGACGGCTTCGATGTCACTTTTCGCACCTATGATATCCAGAAACCTCCCTCAGAACTACACCATCCGTCCCCAGTCCCCGCAATACTCCACCACGTCCACCTCGGAGGCACAGATCTCCGACCAGAATGGCTAGCCGCTCGAGAAGAATGTCTAAAGATACACCCCGGATGGAAAACACACATCTGGGACGACACAACAGCCAATCAATTCGTGCGCGACCATTTCCCCAATCTCCAGGATACCTGGAACAACTACCCATACCTCGTCCAGAAGGTGGATGCGCTGCGCTATATGATTCTATACATACACGGAGGTGCGCGCCCTCCCCAAACATGACTGACACACAACACGATTGGTGAAAATTGTAAACGGGACTGATCTTTTGCGCGCCACGCGCATTGCCATCACAGGTGCGATCTTAGACCTTGATCTCGTTTGTAAGCGATCGCTTGAGCCATTGCGCAGGTTTGATTTCGTCGCGCCTGCTGCTTATCCGGCTGGGTTTTCTATCGGCATGCTTCTTTCTAGTCCGGGAAACTTGTTTGTTCGTGATTTGATTGAGAATTTACCCCGGTTTAAGCGGAGGTGGTTGCTGTTTCCGTATGTTACGGTTATGTTTAGTACGGGGTGTCATTATGCGTCGTGGGTTCTTATTTTCTATCTCTGTTTCTGTTTTTGTGTCTTTGGAATTCGGTTGTATGGTATGCTAAGTGGTGTGGTGTATAGGATGATTTATACTACCCAGCCAAACCGAACGTCACTCCGTATCCTGTCCGGTCCCCCCGATCGTCCCAATATGCATATGCTGAATGGGTTCGTGGATACCCCGCTCTTCCGACATTTAGGGACGTCATCATGGCATGCCAATGATGCGCTTTTCGTACGAGTAGTTGAGGGACTTGGAGGACGAGTATTATATTGTATTCTCTCTGCGGCTATAGTGGGTGGGTGTGTGGTGCTTTCGTGGTCTATCGCGGCCCGACGACGTTCTGTGAGATTCGCAAGGTCAACGTCACCATCTAAGGTTTTTGAAAAGGTTGTTTGATTGTTTGTACTCTTTTGGGTCTTATTGTTCATTCTTATTCTATTGCCATGAATACTGTCTGTACTATGAGCAACGAACGAGCTTCGCGGGATGTACATACAGTATCCTCCACATTCATATGAGCCTGGTAATCCGCACAGCACATACTCAATTCACAGTATGTGTTACATCCAATCCCACCGTCTTAGACAATCCTCCTCAAATCATTAATCCACATATACCGACTAATCAACAAGTAAAAGACCCGATCAAAAGAATACTGACTCCCATGTCGACTAAACGCCCTTCGCGCCTGGAAATACGTCCGCCAGTCACTGACCAACAGCGCCTTATCCGCGTAGGGATCCTGGATCTTACTACTCTTTCCATTACCGACTTTCACTCCTTCATATCCCCGTGAAGGAGATACAATCGCCTGCAGAATGCGTCCTGAAAAGGACATCGACGTCGGAATCAAATCGGCTAGACCGGCGTATTTCCGGAGTAGGAACTTGGTCTGTAGTGCGTACGCTGGTGGGCTTTGTGGGGTTTTGGATATGTATTTACTAGATCACTGTTAGTTGGTTTATATTTTTCTTATGGCGAAACCATAAAGGGGAAAACAAAGAGGAAGAAGAACAAACCTAACACCAGCACTAACGGCCCGATGATTAACATGTCCAGATACACCCCCGTCATCAAATGTGATAATCTATCGAATACATGTTAAGACCGTGATAACTCTTTAATGTGGAGAGTGAAATAGACCCACCAAATCAATATTCCATTTCTTAACATACTCCCCCACAAGCTCCTCGATCAGATCCTCCCTCCACCATTTCTGCGGATTATCCTGCAGCTCATAGTGATCCAGGTTCACGCATCGCTCGGGTTTAATTCCGAGTTCGGCGCAGCTGCGTTGGAGCTCGCTGTGGCGGATGTCGCCGATGCCTTCGTAATTACCTGGTTTTTTTCTGGTCAGTTGGTTATATGTTTCTGGTTTGATGGATAGGTAGGGATTATAGTAGTATAAACTGGAGAAATGAATACAAACCAGACGAAAGCGCCAACAAAGCCCGGGTGACGGTCGCATCATGACTGCGATAGAGAATACTCGGACTGAAGAAGAGGGTCTCGTCGTCTGGATGCGCGGTGACGAGGAGGATATTCTTCGCGGTGCGGAATGCGCTGGGGACGAGACGGGGATCGTTGGCGAGGTAGTAGGCCAGGAGATGGTAGAGGATTAGTGGCGCGATGAGGAAGACTGTGAGGAAGGTGAAAGCAAGTGTCGCGGGTCTTCTCCAGATGCGTTGTATTCGGTGCTTGATGAGGTGCAGCATTGGGCCATTGGTTTGTTGTACTATATGTATGGATGGGGTTAGTGAGTTCGAGGTTGGGGTGGATGTTGTTCAGGTGTGGATGATTGGAATTGATATTAATACGGCATACGGTATTGTATTCCATGGGTGGTGGAAGGAAAATCAGCTGGTTATTGTTCTGCCTAGTTTGGATTGGCGTCTTACTGTACTGTCTTACTGGATCTAGTGTCTCATTACAACCATCATGCTGCCTTCAATACCCCGGGTTCTGATTGTTCGCTGTTGCAAATGATCCAATAAAACAATTAGGAATTTTATTGTTATCCACCAGGGAAGTTTATCCCTGTAGGACTGGAGATTCCGCTCTGCGCACACAAAAGTGGCGTCATTGATGCATGCCTGTCAGAACTAAAGGGGTGAGACCGTGTATTAAGAGAAGGCCATTTCAGGGCTTTCCAAATCACGAGAAATAGGGCGATCGATAAGGTCAAGTTGCAGATAAGAATGGTGATAGTGATCACTATAAATGCTTACTCTTCAATAAAGCTTACTATTACTGCCATTGGCTAGACTGATATTTGCGATGCCGGCTTGCCTTCTTGAAGCCGCCGCAAAGTTGAAGGCCCTTGTGCAATCACGACATCAGAAGAATAAGCTGGTTCAATTAGCGAGATTCAATTATATTCCTCAGCTAAGAAGCTTAAGGCTTACTACTAGTAGTACTTGGCTCATGGAATATGTTATTTGTTCCAGACCGATATCGCAGCGGAACCAATTGACGGGCCGATAAAGTGCAAGGGACTGTCCCGTAAGCTGACCCCATTGTGGATGCCTCGGCGTTGACTCATCGTAGACCCTACTCAATTTGGTTCCCCATAAAAAGTACCGCCCCTCGTGTTCCAGATTTTGTCACTATTAGACAATCAATCCACCATGGAGCATCTCAAACAAACCTTTGCCCAATGTCAACAAGAGGGCCGTCCGGCGCTGGTCACGTATGTGACGGCCGGATTCCCCACGGCGGAGGAAACTCCGGACATCATGCTGGGCATGCAGGCCGGAGGAGCCGGTGAGTCATGTTAGCTCCATCCTTCAAATTGATGATCCTGATGAATGGAGTAGACATTATTGAGCTGGGTCTCCCATTCACCGACCCTATCGCAGATGGTCCCACCATCCAGAAATCAAATCTGAAGGCCCTCAAAAATGGGGTTACCATTACCTCCATGTTGGAGATGGTGCGGGTGGCCCGCCGGAAAGGGCTCAAGACCCCGGTTCTCTTTATGGGCTACTACAACCCCCTTCTACGCTACGGGGAGTCCCAAATCCTGGCCGATTGCAAGGGTGCCGGAGTCAATGGTTTCATTATTGTTGATTTGCCACCGGAAGACGCGATTCGCTTCCGCAATGGCTGTACCAAGATGGGGTACGTGACACTACCCTCTGGAATAGGGGAATTACAAGTGATAGGTTTATTGACTCCATTGACAGTCTCTCCTACGTCCCATTGATTGCTCCCTCTACTACAGAAGAGCGCATGAAGGCCCTCTGCAGTATGGCCGATTCTTTCATCTATCTTGTGTCCCGCATGGGCGTCACCGGCGCTACGGGGACCCTCAACACAGAGCTTCCGGCCCTCATCCAGCGCGTCAAGGGCCTCTCTGGCAATGTCCCCGTGGCAGTTGGATTTGGAATCAGCACACGCGAGCATTTCCTAAGCGTGACCTCTATCGCCGACGGTGCTGTCATTGGTAGTCAGGTGATCAACATCCTGGCTGACGCCCCGGCCGGACAGGCCGCTCAGGCAGTCGAGGACTACTGCTTAAAGATCACACAAAGGAAAGTCACTGCAGACGCATCGACTGATGCAATCCGCGGCACAACCGAAACAAAGGCGATCGCCCCGGCCGATGAGGCAGAGGCAGCCGTGACCGATGGACCAGGACGGTTCGGTATTTTCGGTGGTCAATATGCCCCCGAGGCCCTGACAACGTGTCTCGCTGAACTCGAGGCCGGTTTCCAGGCAGCCCTCGATGACCCGACCTTCTGGGAGGAATATCGGTCGTACTATCCTTACATGGGCCGTCCATCGAGCCTTCACCAAGCGACACGTCTTACTGAGCACGTCGGTGGTGCCAACATCTGGCTGAAACGGGAAGACCTCAACCACACCGGATCTCACAAGATTAATAATGCCTTGGGTCAGATCCTAATCGCTCGTCGGTTAGGTAAGACAGAGATTATCGCTGAAACGGGCGCCGGCCAACATGGTGTCGCGACTGCCACCGTGTGTGCTAAATTTGGCATGAAATGTACTATCTACATGGGTGCGGAGGATGTCCGTCGACAAGCATTGAATGTGTTCCGGATCCGCTTGCTGGGCGCCACTGTGATCCCCGTCGAATCGGGATCGCGTACCCTCCGTGATGCCGTAAATGAAGCCTTCCGCGCGTGGATTGTCCGTCTGGATACCACCCACTATATTATCGGGTCTGCCATTGGGCCCCATCCCTTCCCTACTATGGTCAGGACTTTCCAGAGTGTGATCGGTGATGAAACCAAGGCTCAGATGCAAGAGCTGGGCAAGAGTCCGGATGCCGTTGTTGCCTGTGTTGGTGGAGGATCTAACTCTGTTGGCATGTTCTACCCCTTCTCCAAGGACCTCTCTGTCCAGCTGGTTGGTGTAGAAGCCGCCGGAGATGGGCTAGACACGGACCGACACTCCGCTACGCTGACTGGAGGCTCCGTCGGCGTGCTGCATGGCGTTCGCACATATATCCTACAGGACGAGCACGGCCAGATCTCCGATACTCATTCCATCTCCGCCGGGCTGGATTACCCCGGAGTTGGACCGGAACTGGCCCACTGGAAGGAAAGTAAGCGGGCAACATTCCTGTCGGCTACTGATGCCCAGGCCTTCGAGGGCTTCCGCCTTCTGAGCCAGTTGGAAGGCATTATCCCTGCGTTAGAAACTTCTCACGCCGTGTGGGGTGCCATTCAGACTGCCAAAAAGCTGGGACCTGGCAAGGACCTCGTCTTGTGTTTGAGTGGTCGCGGAGATAAAGACGTGCAGAGCGTGGCTGATGGATTGCCCACGATTGGGCCTCAGATTGGATGGGACTTGCGGTTCTAGTAATGCGGTTCTCACTCTGCACGTATAAAAGTTTACTTAGCCTAAAAGGTTAGATACCTCGATAAATAGAATGATGATACGCCATAATCTCCACGATTTTCATAGTATAAACCAGTTTCAAGCCGCTGATATTCCCCCTAGCGCCGACAGCGTCCGGGGTATAAGGCGGCCATTCCGATGGCGTCGATGAGGTCAGTGGTATCCTGGTAGAAGACTTTCTCCATTTCTGTATGTGACGAGAAGTGCTTTTGGTTGCTTTTCATACTAACGCTTTTGTCAACTTCTATATCATCTGCATACTAGTCCATTTTTTTTCTCCCCCGATCAAGGGCTTTACTGTGTCACTTGAATATATATATATGCCTCATAACCAGACCAAAAATTATATACAACTTACAGATAAACAGGCGAGAGACTTCAGCTGTAGATCTCAGAGTAAAATTCATCTATCGTTCCTAGAAATATATATATAAAGTAGTTACGAAAGGGAATAATGTCACAACTCAAACAACGCAGCCCTAATAGCGAAGTACTAGAGAGACTGTTACTACTGACAACAAAAAGGCATGTATTTGAGATGCATTAAAAATCTGGAGGCAAAAAATCTCCCCGACTGGGAGTCGAACCCAGGTCTCCCGCGCTTGTTCTCGTATGAGATGACAAGCGGAAATCATGACCGTTAGACCATCGAGGATTAGTAATTGGGAAAATCTATGATATTAGGCTCTATAAACAAAAAGCCATCAAGGCTTCATGAAACCCCAAAGAAATTAGTGATTCCAATGGCTATACTCCGTACGCCCTACATGAGTCAGAATTTGACAAGGATGATCTATGCTGCACAGAGACATTGGGTGAGGCCTGTTCTAGCGTATTTGCTATTCTACTTTTCGATCGCTGGCTTATCGAAGGGTGTCTACGGCGAGCTCGACATCGCAATGTATATTGACGCCAGAGTTGACTTCTACCTTTGACAAAAACGCTAGATTTCCATCACACAGAAGGGTGATTTGCCAACATAGCACCTCGGGGAATGAGCAAATACCAAATAACGTGCTACGGATCTAATATCAGGAATATTCGGCCCAAGTGTTTTCACTAGAAGCGTCAATCTTAATTCGCTCCAATGAACGCAATGCAAAGACAAACGTCCCTAAGGCGGCTGGCAATAGCGTTCCATTCGCGAGTTGCCCTGTGGTAATCTCCTTGTGTGATACAGATCTCTCAGTAAGTGACACGGTGAGTCCTGTGAACAAAGGTAGATTACTTAAAACAGTCCAGTGTCTGCGGTGTTCCCTAAGCCACGTAATCGTCAATCTATCTCAGATTTTGATGCTCTTCGGGTGGAATTGCTGGCCCGAGCTTCTACAGTGAAGCGGAGGAAAGTCACTGGTTGAATCTCATACTAACACGATGGTGTTGCAGCTAGGTGTGGTAGATATTCTATTTTTATAGCTTCACAGTACGGAGTACGGAGTTCCATCAAAGCAAGTGTGCCATTGACTACATTACAAAGACCTGTGGCTTGGTAGTGGCATTTTGCAGAAGCCGATACTGCTTTGAAGTCTGTGATGAGATGATACCAGACCAACGCCCTACTGGGTCTATTGATCTGCAATTCTAACTTACACTAGCGGACTAGCCTTGAGGCCAGTCTTTGACCTTAGTTACCTGACTATTTCACTCGGAGCCATACTACTTTCGGAGAAAGCGACGAGATTCATTCATGTAACTCACATCGCCCCTAGAAGAGCGGAAATACGCCTTGAAGAGATGGTTGATTCAATGTCCCGATATTAGCCCCTACTTTTGTGACATGAAAACTCTACCCCGTACCTTGTATATGCTTATTCGGGATTCGACTCCACACCAGCTGGCAAGCACGCCAACTGCCGTCACAGAGAACCGGCGTGTCAGACGAATTAGCGATATGACAGAGGGAGAGTACCTGTTCCTCCGTGCATAAATCTAAATCCATGCCAAAAGCCCTTAAACCTCAGCTTTCCACCTATCCGATCATCTCTCTTCGACGATCCTTACTCTTCTCTGCAATAAATCCGAAACGGCCATTACTTCAGCATTGGTCCGTCAACCTTGGATCCAATAGTCCAGACCTTAAGTCCAGAAATTAGGCTCACCCATTGCCTTGCTTGTTGGCACTGGCCATTTGGAATGGGATTCCAGAGGCTTGGCGGAGGCTTGAGCGGATCTGATAAGAAGTTAGCATGATATTAATGCTAACTTAGCGTTCATATGTTTATGGACACTTCGCCTAAAGGGTGGCGGGAAGTCAATTCAATTCGATTGTTTCATTGTTGAGCTAATAGTGGAGACATAGCTGACGACGACTGTGCCTTTATACTCAATTGTGCGGCTGTGATGGCGCTTACGGTGGTTGAGACATTTTGTGCCGCATACCTCTTAAAATGGTTTACTACTATATCACGTATTTAGTGAAGATTTAGAAACACACTATGAAGCAGAGGGTATAATATTCGGTAGCAGAGAGGCAATACTTGGGGGTTTAAGGGAGGTCCATCTACCTGAGTAGCACAACCTTGCTAGAACATGAGTTCATAGGCAATGAACCGGTAATCCAGAAGATCCACAAGGCTATATGTGCCGAATCAAGGTCACTAAGCTTGGCACCGGCATTAGAAGCGACATATCATACCAGGGGGCTGAGTCAGGGCTATTGGAGGGATGGCTCCGGCCTCAAGGCTCAGGCAGCCGTCCGTGCGTGATTTTTCCGCATTTCCCGTGCCGCCGTGCGTCGTCAATCCAATTCCATTCAATCTACTTCTGACTCCTAACGCCATTTTATTTCCATCACTCGGAATTCTCGACTCCATACGCGCCTTCTCCCTCCAGTAACGGTCGTGGAAACCAGTCCCAACCGTTTCTAGGCCAGAACAGGCCGTTTCATAACCGCCATGTCGGTTTTCTTCGACACTCTGGCCAGGATTTTGCCAGGACCTACTGTCGGGCCATCAGCCACATTGGTCCAGTGGCTGCTTTAAGACGGAGCCGTTGATCGTCGGGACTACGTACTCTTAGTTGGAATTAACTTCGGTTACTAGCGCCAAGAATTCTCCAGTGCCGACTTCGCACCACATGGTCTGACGTGGACTCGACCAAGCTGATTTCGGATATGCTGGCGCTTGTGCTGTCCCACACCCCTTTTCAGGGGCTCAAACGGAGGTTGTCTTAAGTTTTGGTCGGTTGCACCAATAGGGATAAATTCGATGGCTCATTAAACCTTGCGGTGGATTAGAATGTCGATCTAAGCAGCAGTCCATTGGGCTGTCAATGTGATTGGTTGTCAACTGTCGCTTAGTGGGTCTATTCTTCATGGACACATTGATCTCCGTCTCGAATTCCTTGAGAGGAAACGCTGTAAGTTAGGGTTGGCTGGTCCAGTGCAGGGGCGTGGCCCTCAATGTTCTGGATGGCTCCAAAGATCGCGTCATGAGCCGGAGAATTAGATGTCGATTTGGGCAAGATGGTGTGCGATTTCATCACTACCCCCGTATCTAAGACCCTTCTTTTCAGGGCACTCTCAGGGTATACGCAGGGTATACCCAAGTTGGACCCTGTGGAAGTATTCTTGGATCTTATTCCAACATCGACTGGAATACCGGAACTCGTTCACACGACGACCATCACAGTCCGACTACACTCTTAGGGCTACAGGCAATTTTACCCGAACGCTCCCTAGGCCGTGGAGAAGAAATCCCATTCGGGGAATGATACACAGGACTCAAACTGATTCTGATATGGTTCCATGATGTTCCACCTCTCAATATTAGGTTTGGCGTGCCTGAAAGCGAACCCGTGTAGCCCAAGCTTGTGATCGACCTCCACCTTTGATGAGGTGCTCCTGGCTAACCGCTCTTCATCAGCTTTTTCAAGCTCTCGGCATTCTGATGCCCCCCGATTATCGAGTTTATAAAGACCTTCAACTCTCCCATGGATTTCGATCTTTCTTCAGGACCAACCTCATCAGCTTTCGTTAAGTGAATCTGGCATTCCTTAAAAGCACTCCTTTGAGAACCTATCTTATACTTTAATTACTTTCATTCCTTTACAACTATCCAAAATGAAGTTCTCCAACGCTGCTGCTCTTGGCCTTGTGGGCTGTGCCCTTGCCTTGCCCAAGCACATCGAGAGCGGCGACCGTCAGTCTCTCCCTAACTTCCCATCCGGCACTCCGTCCGAGGGCCAGCCCCAGGAGGGCGGCGAGGGTAGTTTTCCCTTCCCTGGCCCTAGCGGTACATTCCCATCCGGCTTTCCCGCTCCCTCCGGGGGTGCTGGCTTCCCTGGCCCCAGCGGCCAGCCCGGTTTCCCTACTCCTTCCGGTGGTGCGGGATTCCCTGTTCCCAGCGGACAGCCTGATTTCCCCGCTCCCTCCGGCGAGCCCGACTTCCCTTCTCCCTCCGGCGGAGCAGGATTCCCTGACCAGTCATTTGACAAGCGGGACGAAGGTGAAGGCTTCCCCTTCCCCGTCCCCTCTGGCTTCCCCACCGGCATTCCATCGGGCTTCCCAATTCCCTCCGGGTTTCCTACCGGCTTTCCATCGGGTATCCCATCCGGCTTCCCGATTCCTTCTGGCTTCCCAATTCCCTCCGGCCTCCCCATTCCCTCGGGATCGCCATCCAGCGGCTGGCCCTTCGGAGGCTGGCCCTTCGGCGGCTTCGAAAAGCGACAAGCCCAGGGCACCGACGAGGGCAACGACAACGAGGGTGAGGGCGACGACTCATCCTTCCCCACCCCCTCTGGAGCCCCCGACTCCGCTCCCAGCGGCGAGCCCGACTTCCCCGCTCCATCCGGCTTCCCTACCCCCAGCGGTCCGGTTCCTTCTGGCGCTACTCCCAGCGGTTTCCCCGGTGGTCACCACGGTGAGGGCCATCACGGCGAGGGTCACCACGGCGGTAAGGGTCACCATGGAGAGGGTCACGGCCCTAAGCCTACTGGAACCTTGCCTTCCGGTTTCCCTCAGCCTTCTGGTGGCAACTTCGGCGAAGGTCCTCGTCCCACTCCGTCTTGGTCTTTCCCTACGCCTAGTGGTGGGGCGTTTCCTTTCTTTGCTTAGGTGATTGATCTCTCTCTTCGCTCTCTTTCTCTCTCTGAGTGAGTGTTAGGGGTAAGGGTTGAACTTGGGTTTTGGGGGTTGAGTTGGGTGTGAATGGGACTGTGGAATGTGGAATGAGGTGGAGGTTTGTGATAGGGGTAGGTAGATGTGTGTATTGTAGTTGTTGCAATGAAGATGTGTATGGTGGTGGATTGTGTGTTTCTCTTGTGTAGTTGTAGGGTATGTCGTATGGGCTATGTAATCTGCGATATCCAAGGGTGTAATGTACTGGACTTGTACACTACCATTCCACCAGAAGAAGAAAAGGTACCCTCAACCAATACAGTGTGGAGAAGAATAGTAATATACGTAGAAAAGGCGCTTAAGTCTTCAATTCAACACCCCGAATCAACTTCCATTAAGTCCAACTAGAAGTCCAACACCTTTCTATATCAATTTGACCGTGCTCTAGACACCAAGATCACCACCCATGGGCAGTATCAACCTACGTGAACACATCCGTCGCATATCTCTCCTCAGTCTTCAAACTATCCAAATACTCCTCAGCAGCTACGTCCTCATCCCCATCGGAGCCATTCTCCAGCACCTCACGACGTCTCTCAATAAACATATCTTTGAATACCTGGCGGATACCCTGCCCGACACTCATTCCGCCGCACACATAGATCTGTGCTCCCTGGTCAACTAACTCAAGTAACTCGTTACGATCCTCAAACATCAGATCCTGAACGTGACGTCCCGGCGATCCACCAGTCGGCCGACTATACGCCCATCGGACATCAACAGCACCCTGACGAGTCCACTCATCTAGTTCACTCGCGTGGATATCATCTTTGCCCTTTGTGCGGCAGCCGATGTATAATATAACTCTCGCTAGTTTTTGTATCTCGGGATTGTCATCGTCGGAAAGTAGTTCTGTGCGTCGTCCCCGGATCCTTTCCGCGCGATCCATGATGAAACCGCGGAAGGGGGCTAGACCGCTTCCTGCGCATGCCATTATCATCGGTGTTTCCTCTTTCAAGGGGGGTCTGAAGCCTTTGTTGTTTGAGGCGCGGATGGAGAGCTGGACGCGGTCTCCCGGTTGGAGTTCGGAGAGGTATGTGGATGCAACTCCTACGAATTGTTTGTTGTCTGTTGATAGGCGGGGTGAGTTTAGCACTGAGAACGTGATAGTGCATTCGGATTGGCTGGCTAGTGGAGATGATGAGATTGAGTATTGGCGCACTCGCATGGGGGGTAGCATTTCGAGGAAAGTGCTCAGTGATAGGTTGATGGAAGGATAGCGTATGAGAATGTCGAGGGGGCTTAGTCGGCTGTTGATGACTTCTTCAGTGAAGCGGTTAGGGCTGGAGGCGAGTGACTGTAGTTCTGCTTGAGCGTCTGTATCTGTAGTAGCTGCGTCTGCGAGGGTGACTAAGTCTCGTTTGGATGCTGGTTGGGATAGCTCCACGTATGTTGAAAAGAGCTCGAAGGCGGAGACGGGTGTCTCTAGGGGCATGTTCGTGATGCCATCTGAAGCATGCGACGGCTTCCAGACTGTAAGCATAGAGTCCCAAGATATGTTGAAGCGACGGATTGCGCGGCAGACAACATGAGCTGGGTTTATGGGTAGTACGATGAGATAATCTCCACATTGGTAGGTTGTATCTGGTGGTAGTTTGAATCGTAGCATTCTCTTGGCCGGCACGTCGGGTGTTGTGAGCAGTTTGTTTTCGATCACGTATCCTTCCTGCAACTGAAGGCCCAATGTGGAAGCTCGCATGCTCGAACTAACGTCAACCTGTAAGGCAGACTTGGATTGTACGTCTCCCTCGGATGATGCACGGCCAAACTTCAAATTGATGGCCGGCCAGAGAATGAGCTCGCTCCAGGTATCGAAATCAGAGAACATGTCTGAATTGGCTGCATCGGCCATACCCATGTCACACAAGCGGGTTCCGCCGTACTTCTCTATAAGATCATTGATAGCTTTGGGAATACGAAGAAACGTGGCTGACCAGTCATCTGATAGCCTCGGCTCATTAGCAATACACAGTCAAGAGCAACTGCATGGCAGCCGTCAAGCGGAGAAGGATAGCTCACGATGACCACATCCAAATACAGAATAATTGACTCCATCCAGCTCAGCTTCCTTTAGCCCGTTCAGCCATTCGAAGAAATGGGCAGCGTTATCAGGAGGCTGTCCTTCGTACGATGCGGTAATGAAGATGACAGGGTTGTCTCTCGGAATGTTCTCCATGGTTGAGTTCAGACTTTCAACCTTGGCTGCAAAACCGTATCCCATGGAGTCCTTAGCTAGCCTTCGAGCCAGAGCCTCACAGGTACCAGTATTACTACCAAAGAATATATGCATAGGCTTCATGTGAGATCGCAAATCTTTGTTAGGTTTATACTCCCCATTGAGTATCTGAGGAGCATCAGAAAAAAGATCGCCGCCGCTGTTCAAGACGCTCGCTAGCTTGGCTGCATCTAGACCTCTTCGAAGCGTTGCCTTCATTTGGAAGCCGTCAGGCTTGATTGATAGTGACTGCTTGATTCGAAGATCATAGCTGGGATTCTCCATCTCAAAATTGAAATTCTGAAGTAACATGACCACCACAAGCAACATCTCTTGCCAAGCAAATGGGCGGCCGATGCATCCTCTCATACCGTTCCCAAATGGCTTCCACGCATTCTTAGGGAGGTCTTCAAAGTTTTTATCCAGCATTCTCTCTGGCTTGAACTCCTCTGCATCATCACCAAAGACCTTCGGATCCCGATGTACCTTTCCCATGATAAGAACCACAGGCTCATCGTTGTTTAAAGCATACTTGCCCTTCCCTAAAGTTACTGGATCTTCATGGTTTTTAGTAGGGTGGGAATGAAAAGCGATTAAAGGAACTGGAGCCTGGAGCCGCAGTGTCTCTCTCAGTGAGGCTGCAATGTAGGGCAATTTTGACAAATCCTCCACTATAATCTTTCGTTGACCCACTACCGTGTCGACTTCTTCCTGTGCTCTCTGGTATGCATGCGGGTTCTTAAGAAAATAGTAGAAAAGGAATGTCAGTGTGGCAGATGTCGTCTCATGTCCTATGCGAAAGGTCAGTCATTAGGGTAACAAACCCACGCATACCTCCTTACCTGCGACAAGGAATGTTATCATATTGTTGATGATTGAGTCGTCGCTGAGATGCTGGCCAGTCTGCAGGTCTTGACCAAGGATAAGGGCATTAAGCAGGTCCTTCTTGTCTATTGGATTGTTTCTCCGTGCATCGACTAGCTCCTGAGATAACGTTCGCAGAAGACTGATATCACTCCAGTATTTTTTATTTTCCCTCGTAGGCAGGTTGTTAAGAAGTGTCGGACGGAAAGTCCTATCTGATGATCCCTGCAGCAACGTAGCCACTGCCCTGATAAAAGGATGCAAATCTTCGCTGTAAAAAGAATTGAACCTAGTTCCCATGGAACAGAGCGCGATAGTGTCCAGTGTTAAGCGAGTGAAGTCATCATTGGCCATTATGGTCGCAGCAGACCCCTGCCGCGCCCACTTCAGAGCAAGCTGGCTTGCAATGTCGTACATGTCTATATGTCGTTAAGCTTCCGATTAGCAGGTGGTATTTGGCGCAGTGGAAAAACACACCTTCATACATGGCTCGAATCATCAACGGTCCAAAAGCGGGAACCAGGACGCGATGTGCAATTGCCCAGTTATCCTCTCCAGGATAATCCGCAGTAAACAGACCATCTTGAACGCCGTTTCGAATCTCTCTCAATCCAGCGGTCACAACCTTTGTGAATCGTTCCTCATCGCAAATTTCATCGACGAGTTCATGAGTGCTTATGAACACTCTTGAGGCTCCGGCGAGGTTCAGCCGAAAGATTGGACCTTATAACGCGTATAATTAGCGGTGCCGGAAGATATTCTTGATATAATGCGACAAAACAGAGCTACGGCAACCAAAGCAGTAGAATGCGTGCTTGATAGGATATACCATATATTTCCGCCAGCCGTTGAAAGCTTTTCTCCGGTGCCTCTGAATCAACATCCAGAATGTTACCCAACAGAGGAAGGCCTCGGGGCTCTGGGATTGGAATGAACTTCGTCTCCCCCATGATGAGTCAGACAGAGATTATGTCAATCTTCAGTATCTCGGGACGAAGGATCGGTGACAGTTAACTAAATGTATCACTCTGAGCTTCCCATGTGAGCACTGCCGGTATACGACTCTGTTAAGCCAGGAAAACGGATTGAAAGGCAATCGGTGTCTATCAGGGGCGAACAGGTAAGACCTCGGAAACCAAGAGCGGACATATGGGATCATGTTACGCATTGGGAAGAAAGTCTTAGAATTCCCCTTATGAATCATCCATGGACAGCCCAGCCACCCATAGCATACAGGCTCTTCTCAGCCTTACCGTTGACAGGGTACAGCCCCGGCAGATGATGGTTTTGCTTACTTTGTATGCTCTAGGTGTTTATGTGGCGCCGAAGAGAAGCACCACAGCACAGAATTGGGCTGATCCAAAGTATATTGGCTTCAAGAAAAGGGGCGTCTTCTGTTGTACAATTGTTGAACCATTACTGCTCCTGGGTAACCGGATATGTTTCGCCCCGGTTCCTGCCAGAAGGAAGTTTGCTGTCTCGGTCATATATATGTACCTGCATTTTATAGCTGTCTTTTGCAGCAATTATGAATTATGTTGACCGCATTACACGTGGCGTTGTCATTGAGGATCAGGTGTGTTTCACCGTTGAATCCATAGTTATCCTCACAGGAAATAGTCGGCTTGATACATGACGAGCGGAACCAAGATACTCCGCGATCTTTCTTCTCTGTACGGGGTCTTTCGCCCATTGGACGCCAGATGATTTCTCCGCCAGTCATGCAACAAGATACTGCGTGATTTCAGCGAGACGACTTGGAAACTGTTTATTCTGTGCGCATATTGATAAGCCAGCGGGATATCTTTTAGCACAGTACACTGTGTTTGGTGAACGAGACAAAGTGTTCATGTGCGTTAGTAATCAGACAGTAGAACTGCCCATGGGGTGCCTTTATTAGCTGTTTCCTGCTCGATGTACCTACAGACAAGTAGTAGAATTCGGAGACCGTGCTCGGCGGAGATAAAAAATAGCCGAACGGTGATAGCGTCGAAATGGTATATTATTCCACCACCGCTCGGTCACTTTCGCTCAATGCCGAGGTGAGCACCAGGCAGAAATTGAGTCATGGAGTTGTGCCGTTCTTCCGAACAAGACAACCAACGTATAAATATAATGGATGGGTCGAAGTATCACGAGTGATAAGTATTGACAAAGCATGTGACTGGCCCTTCAGACAACGTGACTTACAATACGAGCATTTTCTCAGCTCTGACAATACTCGATTCTAATGAACCGAGTACTCAATTCATTCAGGCACCTGACTAGAATATCTGCGAAATTGAGTATCATGACAACCAACAACACTCTCGGTGAAGCTACGGCCAAGTACTCGATTAAATCGGCCACCATGGACCGGACCACCTTCACATCGAAAGATACGGTGGAGTACGTATGGAAAGGCCTGGGTCTTCCTGAGGGGACTCTTCGATCTCTTCACATCGATGGGAATGAGCTAGGTCTTCCCTCGTCGTTTAAGATAGCAGATCTTGCTCAAGCAACGATTAGTCTTTCCGCGTTGCTTGCAGCTCAAATTCATGCCCTTCGCAATTCCATACCAACTCCGATGGTAACAGTCCCTCGGCGGCATGCCGTGATCGAATTAAAGTCGGAGAGGCTTTATTCGTTTCCTGGTCAGTCTTTACCCGATACATGGGGTCCTCTGAGTGGACTGCACAAATGCTTAGACGGATATGTGCGAGTGCACGATTCCTTCACCAACCATCACAACGGTGCGACGGCTCTTGTAGGATGCTCACCGGATGTCGATCGCGCTGAGTTTGCTTCCAAAATCGCGTCATGGCGCTCGGTGGACCTAGAATCTGCTGCATTTGAGGCTGGTGTGGTGATCTCTGCCCTTCGCAGCTATTCGGAATGGGACGCACTCCCGCAGGCGCGCGCAATTGCTGACTTTCCTATTCTCCTCCGGAAGATCGGGGATGCACCAATTGGCCTTCCCCAGGAGATGCGTGCAGCAAATGCTGACAAATCTCTCCGAGGCCTTCGTGTGCTGGAGTTCTCTCGGGTGATTGCCGCGCCCTTATCTGGGAGAACATTGGCTGCTCACGGTGCTGACGTTCTCTGGGTGACAAGTCCGAATCTTCCTGACCTCCCGGTCCTGGATCGTGACCTTGGTCGTGGGAAAAGGACAGTGCAGCTTGATTTGCTGACAGAGGAGGGCCGTGAGGATCTCACCCGGCTCCTTGAGGACGCTCACGTCGTCATTCAAGGATATAGACCGGGTAGTCTGGCTTCCCGCGGCCTCTCACCCGAAGTACTTGCTCGGCGGTTCTCGCATCGCGGTATCATCTGCGCCAATCTCTCTGCCTACGGACCTTCTGGTCCATGGTCAGACAAACGTGGTTTTGACTCACTGGTCCAAACATGCTCCGGCATGAATGTATCCGAAGCGGAACATTACGGTGCTGGGGAGCCTGCACGACCAATGCCATGCCAAGCTTTAGACCATGCAGCAGGCTACTTCCTCGCGTCAGGTGTCCAAGCGGCTCTGTACAAGCAGGCTACAGAGGGCGGTTCTTGGGAGGTTAATGTTTCCCTGGCTGGGGTAATGAAATATCTGCGATCGCTTGGGCAGTTCACCGGCAGAGACGGTTTCCACTCACAGGACTATACGTGCACTGCCGATGTACCTCCGGAATATCTGGAGACAAGGTCAACAGGCTTCGGTGAAATGACCGCTGTGCGTCATTCCGCCTCGATACAAGGGGTCGAGGTTGGATGGGATATCATGCCAAAGCCCTTGGGTTCGGATGAGAAGAAGTGGCTATAGGCCGTCTTTACGTCCAGATCAGCTTTGTCCCCGCTCTTGGTTCGTAAACTAGATCACCTTCCCTTGTGCAACTTTGGTAAACAAAACAAAGAATTTCCCTGGTCCTTGAGTTCAATGTTGTGTACAAATGATGATTGTCATCGTTAATTCGTAAGACGGCTTGAGAGTGTTTCGGATAAGCTTAATCCTTGCAGTCAAAGAACGTCTATCAGCTCAGGATTGGCAGAATAAGATGTGGTTATCCAACAAACATATGGGAGTGGATAGGCGGTGAGTTTGAAGGTTTGGCTATGGATGCCATACACCATCTAATGGGAAAAGTAGAGGAGGCTGCGAAATTGGATATACAATGAAGATTGGTATATACAATCAAAGAAAGTGTCCAGTTGCAAACACAATACAAAAAGTTAGTAAATGGTATATATATAGACATAAATTGGAAGAATAGGGAAGAGGATTGTGAGGCAAATCATGAGCCCAATATGCTCCACCAAAACGACGCCAAAACCCCGAGATTGAAAACCAACCCACGCAACTTTGGCCAGCAAAGCCGGCGCGAGATCATTTCGCTCGACCTCTGCTGCGACGCGCAAGGACGCAACATAGCAGATCCTTGTGCAGGTGGCGTAGCAGAAGACATCCGAAAAACATTCTTTGTTTCGTTTTCATCATCAACGCAGGGATAGTGTTGTCGTATCCCTAGGTATCTCTGACGAAGTTTTGGCTAGTTTACCGGTTGATAACCTTTGTTTCCCCATTCGCTTGCTTTCCACGTGGTTTGCAGATTGTTCATCTCATTTCGTTCTGTGTTCCACTTGGCGTCATCAAGGGCGTATTCGAGACGTCCCTTCTTACGCTGCCTGACGAAGTAAAGAGCGCCTCCGGCGATAAGAAGAACTCCGGCAGCTGCGGCACCGCAGTAAACACCAGTCTTAGCGGCAGTTGGTAGGTCTGCCCATTTCTCTGCCAGAGACTTCTCTGGCTCCTTGTTCAGTTCGTCCACGGTGGTGGAGTTACCCCTTATCTCAATGTTAGTACCAGGTAATAGACGCAGCATACAAGTCTCAAATTCAGGTAAAAGACTTACTCGACAACCTTAATGCTTTCCCAGGAACCAGAGTGATCTGTGTAGTTGTACTCTTTTCCAGTGTGGAAGTCATGCACGCGTACGTTCTTAACAACCATGGTGTAAGGGCCGGCGTTATAATCGACCTCACCTCCAGCCCATTCAATCGTCCCCTGCGCGTTCTTGGGATCACCGGCAGGCCAGATACCGAAACGAATGTTGCTAGGTGTTTGTGGATAGTTCTTGCCATCCAGGGCATCTTCAGGCTTCAGGGTACGGACCAGATTGCCGTCGATCCACCACTCGAGCTTCTCCTGAGTCCAGTAGGTGGTGTAGTTGTGGAATTCTGTATCAGCGTTCTCCACATAGTGGAAGCCACCACGGCTAAACGAGGTGTCGTTGCCTTTGCCGAAGTAGTTAGATTGGACCTCAGAGGTATTGTAGCCGACCCACTCCCAGTCGATCTCGTCTAGATCGGCTGATTGAAGCACCACACTGCTGACGATACCGCCGCCCTTCGCCATCTTGACGTGGGATTCGACTATACCGAAGAAGATGAAGAAGGTCGACTGCATCGTTGGGGAATCTAATTTCTTTTTGATGGAGAATTCCGCGCCGGTATCTTTCCAGTCAACTTGGCCGTTCGTAACCGACCAAATTTTGTCGTCCATGGTCTCATTGAAGACCCAAGAGTGATTAGTACCCAGAGCCGGGGCTGCGGGACAGGTTTCATTGAGAGGGTTACAGTCGGTCCATGTCTGAGCGGTCACCACACAGACGAAGGCCATCAACAGGGCCAGTACATTGAAGAGCGACATGGTGGAAAGGTACAGTTAGACTCGGAAACCCCTCCCGTTCCTCGAAATGATGGTGGATGATATATAAAACAGAGTGGAACACGCAAAAGCTAAAACCCCGGATTCAAGTCGACGAGTTGTTTCGGCTCAGATAAGGAGGGAAAGGGTGGTCAGTAATGCGACGAACAATCGGTTCTCAGATAAAAGAGTGACAATATCCGAAATAAGGACTGGATGTGCGATCACGTCGCACGAGGAGTTGATGTCCACCCGGGAGAAGGAATGGAAAGAGAATGACGAACGGTGGGAATAGGAGGGGAACGACAGGAGGAGGGTTGAAAGAACAATCATGGCGGCGATTTCCATTGCTTTAATTAAACCGGGTAATTATTATTAGCGTCCTTTTTCTTTCCCATCTTTTCTGTGGTTGGCACTGGCCAAGCTGTGTTCTGTATCCATTTTTTTCTTTTTCTCCTTCCATCTGCAGCAATACCACTAATTTGGTAGTTCCAATTGTTTAAGGGGTAAGTTTGAGCAGTCCAAAACTGGGAATCTATCGGTCTTGGATGCGCACACTAATGCCGAGGGTGGCTAGTTCAACTGGTCAGCTAGCCTTATGTGGTAAGTAGCTTAGGGTCCTTGTCCCTCAAACTAACCGCATCCGAACTAGCTGTGCGCCGGCCCTTAAAAGGTCAAACAAATCTGGGGCTATCACCGCCAATCATACAATTTCTGCAGGGGTCCTGATAAGGCCCTTGAAACTTGATCTGGAAAACCCACGGAAACGCACTATGGGATGCTACGATTGGTACTAGTAGACGACCCCTTTCAAGGGGATATTTCTGTCATATACGTGATACGCGGGGAACTTGGGATGAATACGTCTCGATCAGAACAATTTGAGGTACGGTTACAAAGGCAGATCAGATCATCCATTTTGATTTTTTTTTCTGGAGTACAATAAACCGGGTGCCACAGTTGCCCGAAATACCCTGCCGAGTTAAAACCCCCTGAACCACAGCAAATGAAAATACAAGAGGTGGAATCCAGTAAGTGAAACTAGCTTCGGTGTTGCCAACAAAGGCTCCATCCATCTTGGCCTCACAAATTGAATAGTAATGCCATGCCATAGGCACCTTTGTTATAATTCCCCAGCGGTGAGTGGCTCCGGTGGCAATGCCCCGGCAAAGATTTTAAGCCCTTGGGCCATTTTATAATTAGAAGAGAGTGTGCTAGCACTTCGACGAAAATTCTAATTAAGGACCTACACACCGGGCGTTGTTCGAGTGTACATGTATTGTACTTGCATACATACAGTCTACATACAACACGGAGTACTGAGTACTGTACATGCATATGAAACAACTTGCGACATCAACAATGTTATTATATATGTAAGGTTCTCATGAACATCCCTTGCATTGTGCTTGCGAAGAAGAAGAAAAATATCCTTGGGTCATACAATATTCGCACAATGGTCCACCGCGTCCCATGTGTGGTTCAGACTGAAACGTAAAGTCCGTTCATAACAAAAGTCCGTATAGTGTTTGCTTCCATCTCCGTTATCACTATACCGACCTGGTAGGTACATAGCAGTAGGCAGATATTATGTTGGTAATTTCCTGAATCGTGACGTCGTACCGTTCGTTCAATACGTTTAATGACAGCCATAGCACCTGACATCTAAGCCAAACCCAGAAAGGTATTTCAAGGCATTGACCTGTTTCCATAAATATATTTATATATCCCACGTGCTCCATTTCATTTCAGCTGAGGTAGACCTTCGCTGGTCTCCTCACACTCGGTTTCTCCACATACTCATAGTATGTTGGACTTCGTCGACGTCGATGTCGGTGGCGAGTCTCGGTTCCTCCACCACCATAGTTGCTATAACCATAATCGGGCTCTCCGCCGCCCTGGGCTCCGGGCAATGAGCACATTCTCCAGAGCCACAGAAGCAATAGCGTGCCCGCGATCGACCCAATGACGATTCCAGCAATACCGCCACCCGAAATGCTATCCGGACAGTTATCAGACGAAGTTTGACGGGCTTGGAGTATATTCAAGGTTGGAGCCTAAGTAAGAAGGTTAGCATCGACTAATATTATTTATTGGTATTGAATAATCAGAGGCTGGATTATCCACGGTTCCTGATTCGGGCCGACATGGAAGGTTCCATGGGCTGCATTCGCAACTTACCATGATGGTGGACCGATAACAATTTTACTCTTATCAATTATGGAGTCTGAAGGGCCTGGCAACAGCAATAGCCATCGAGGGAAAATACCCAAGTTATATGAACTTCCGCATAGGATCTTCGACGTGCGGATTTTTCACCCACTGACGTCAATCAAACGTCTTACGAGGTTACAGATCCCACGACGATCTCCATCGTCTAAAGCAAGGCCATGAACTTTTGATCCGTGACTCCCCTCCAATAAGAAGACACAATGGGCCGTCTTAGCTCTTTTTTATCTTTCGTTCACATGCAGTAGGCATGCCATCCGTGCGATGGCGCTCCCGTTTCCATATGCCGTTTGATGCAAATCGGAGTAGGATTAGACCCGCATCTCTTGACTGCACCCCAGGAAAGTTTCTACTGTGTACAGAGTAGGAGATTGCCCGCGTCCTGATTATAATATCCCTCGGTTACTTTCTCCTTGTCGTTTGACAGCCTTGCGGGCACAATGGGCATTGTCCCGATGCCGCCGAAATGTCAAATGTTGGATAGTCGCGGAAGTGACGCAATCTCGGCAAACAAGGCTCGCGAATCCTTCGACACGATCGCCGAAATCTGACCACTGATTGATTGACTTCGAGTTGACTTAAGCTTATTGTTAATCACTACGTCAATCAGGTGTTCCCTCGATTTATGACAAGTTGTCCAATCTCCAATCGTACGGTGCCTGCTCACTAAAAAGCTGTATAGCAGAATACGCGAACAAAGCGAAGCTAGGATCAATAAATTACCCAAGGCCTGCATATATAGGACAGGTATGTTATCGAATTCTAGAAATCAATCAATTATAAAGGGAGCCATCAGCCGAAGGATATCAAATTATCAATACGAAATCCACACGGAATTAGGGCGATCCGACCACCCCACCGTGATATTAGTAGTCTCCCCTCATATATTTCTCGTTGGATTGCCTTGTGCCTTAGCCTATTAGCACCAGCATTCTCCTTATAGGCATTATACTTGAATTTAGCGCGCGGGGAAATATCTTCGCTTTTTCACACAGCGGTGTGTCCCGGCGAAGGAGGTACGCTGCCGGTCTCCCAAGCCTTCATTTCAGGGCCAAGTTCGAACTCAATGCTACCACCTTGTTCCATGAGATCTTGGTGCTCAAACCAATTTTTCTGCCAGGGCTGGCCATTTATCCTCACGCTTTGCACAAAGTACCCCTGATCTAGTCCTGTCGCTGTGATCCGCAGGGTCTGATTTCCATTAATGGTCATGTTGAGATCGGGGAACCATGGAGATGAAATCAAGTAAACGGGCTGCGTGACGACTGGGTATATCCCAAGCATCTGCCATAGAAGCCATGAGTTCATTGCTCCGGCGTCACTGTTTCCTGGGACACCGTATGGGGCATCTTTGAAGCTAACACACAAGTTCGAGTTAGTACCGCATGCTTGGAGTAAATTATCTTTCGGTCTCCTTCTTACTATTGATATCCGAGACTGCGGGACCTCTGCACACTCTTGGCTTGTTTGTTGATATAGTTATAAAGGTAGGGTGTAGCGAAATCAGGCTCATTCCTTTGCCGGAAAGGTTAACAAGGCTCAGCTTTTTCTCGGTGCTACAAGCTTAACATACCCAATGTTGATAAGTGTTGTGATACCGGCACCATTGGGACCCAAATCTTGAACAGACATGTTCGGTTTAAACTACTCATGGTGTAAGCGCAAGTCAAGCGTGCCCTCGAGTCTCTTACCATTAGGTCCAGGCGGGACTCGAAGGTGTCGGTGCCGCCCATGAGTTCAATCAGAGTCTCCATGTCATGCGGTACGACAAAGGAATATTCTGAAGCAATCTGATGTTAGCGATCATCCTTTAGACCAAGAACAATAACAGCAACTCACCCCATGGTGTACCCTCATATGTATAGGACTTCCACTCGCACTCATCGCAGTATAACGGATCGTACCCACTACTGTTGAAGGTACCATTGGAAAATTTCGGTGCCACAAACCCTGCGAAATTTAAGCTCTGCACGTCTGGATTCCAAATCTTCTGCCACCCTGCAGACCGATTGAGGTACTTCTCCCGATCACTGGGCATCTCGCCCGCTGCAACCTGACTGACAGCGAAGTCATTGAGGCTATACTCAACAGTCCTGGAGATACAGCGTGTGTTCCGGTCTTGTGAGACATATCCCAGCTCAATCCAGTCTCCTAGGGCTCCGCGACCTTCCTTCGTGCTTGCGGAGAAGTCTGTGGGATCGTAGGTATTGTAGGGAATAACCTCAGCATCTGTTTTCATTGCTGCATAGCCATCCGTCCAGTTGATTGCGCCACGAAGGCCTTTTACGTATGCATCAGCTAACATGTTGTCAGCATCCGAGCCTCCCTGTACCAGTCCATTCCAGTTTCCGGAGCGTCCATCTGGTAGGAAGCCTTGGTGTCTGTGAATAGTAGTTAGGCTCAAGTTCAGTCTCTTCATGTAATAGAACTCGTACCTCCAAATATCAATAAGGCCGCGGATCATTGACTCGTAGTAAGAAGGCTGAAATATGTGATAGAAACTAATTGTACACCGGAAGATGTCCCCTCGGCAAAAGTTAGCATAGAAAGAGAACCAAAGGAGGAAATACATATACAAAGAGTGTAAAAATCATCCCAAAAGGGCTCCTCTGAATGCCAAAGTGGGTTCTCTCCTGTTCTATCAGATGGCATCAAGTGAATAAAGTAGAGGGAGCTGTATAGTAGCCGCACGTGTGTCCGGTTGGTGGTACTATCGAGGGGCACCCTTATTTTACTAAAGACGTCTCGATTCCATTCCTCTACTGCCGACCTGACCGTATCGTTGAGATCCCACGAAGGTATTTCGGATTGAATATAAGAACGAGCTTTCTCGGTGGATATGAATGAGATGCCGACCTTTGAGCGGATTTTTGACTCTTCCACATCATCCCAGCTAAAAAGTGCACCTACCCGGTCATTCATAGGTCCCGAGCTTGCCGTATCTGACTTGTTACCATAGATTGGATAGCTCATCCCCCCATTCGAGAAGGTCTGGTACTGTCTCATTGGATCGGTGTTTCTACCTGTAAAAGTAGTGGCCGATCCCGGGGTTTCAGAAAACTCTCCGTAGAAGTAGACAGTGAAAGGGGCGCCTATCGCTTAGTTCAGCATAGATTCGAGGGCGATATTTAGACAACCGACCATTATTCCAACCACCAAGATAGGTTCCATATCCACTATATTCTCGGCCATCTTCATGGACTTGAACTTCTCCGCCGATATAGTATTGGCCATTCGGGTCACTTGGTGATCCAGGAAGGTACTATAAGGCAGTAAGATTACGCACTAGAAATGAATCATTGTGGAAAAGGAGTTCGTACGTGCGACACATCAACTAAGACATACTTTTCGCCTTTTGGAAAAGAGTACTGCATTATTCCGGCGTGGCGAGATGCTGATAATTCCACTTGAACGCCATTTTGTAATTGGGTTTTGAAATAGCCCACACTAGCGGTATCTTGACCGACCTACTCGTCTGTAAACTTATGAGTGATTGATATGAGTAAAGTATAACCGTACCCTCGGCTGGCTATATGTGAGATTATCAAGTATATTCACTGGAGGAGCCACATCGGTGAGAGGCATCTGTGGGATAATCCCATATTTTGGGGCGCCTCCAGTCCCGCTCTCGTGCATCATGCCTGCATAAAGGTTCAGGTGTTTGCGAGCAAATACGCGAATTCACGCTAGGGGCACATACTAATGGCGGTAACATTCCCATCAGGGGTCCAGCCACCGTTAAGCACTGCAATCGACCAATTTGCAGCTGTCGTATCAATCCCAACCTTGGTTACGCCAAATGGCCGAGCACCACCAACAAAAATGTCGCCACCTCCGTAGCCTTTCCCGGCCATGGGGCCTTCAGAGCCCATAAGAGGATTTACATATTGTGAATAATCAACGGATTGAGCTGTTGCTGCCGTCATCAACCCCAGCAACAAGGGGGCGAGTGGCTGGGTAGGGCAAGATATAAAAAGTCGCATGGTGCACGTTCACTGGATGGCTTTCCACCATCCAAGAGGAAAAAAGGACTCACAGCTGAGATCATTCTTCAAAGGTCGCTGGACAGGTATTTATAATATGTCTAGCGGGGTTTACCTATAATGCGGAGTAACAAGCAATATGGTTGGATATACTTCGATCTACATACCAATCGGAGAAATATGCCGTTCTGGGGCTCCGACCCTCCGAGTGCCCGCACATCGACATCGACACAATCGAAAAATCCCACCAAAAAAGCCATCCCGCAGTCCGATTAGTACCACGCGCTTCGCTGTCGCCCGTTCCGTTAAGGTCCACATTGAATTTCCCATCAGGGGTAACTTCTTTTCAAACGATCTTTTCAAGGAATCCAAAAATCGTCAAAATGGGTGTCGCTTTCGACAAGTGTGAGACTCGGCCGGCCAACATCGATGCCATCCTCAGCGGTCTGGACAGATACAACCCCGAGACGACCACCATTTTCCAGGATTACGTTGTACAACAGTGCGAAGACAGGACATTCGACTGCTATGCCAACTTGGCATTGCTGAAGCTGTGAGTGCATGCGCTTGATCGTTTTCGCAATTGTTCCCAGAGCTTCGACTCTGCAAAGGGACTATCACACGGGCTTCAATGATGGAGAGATATTTTTATTATTATCACGTTTCCTATTAACTGACACCTCAAATTGAGGGATGTCGAGGATCACATACTTCTGATAAAGCCCTCAAAATCATTAAATGTCGCTGAATGAGTTTACTAAACTTTCCCATCGTTCTCGCTAACCTAAACGCCTCCTGGGCAGCTACCAATTCAACCCCCACCTTCTCCAGGCTGAAACCGTCACCAACATCCTTGCTAAGGCGCTTACCGTTTTCCCATCCCCTGCTTTCTCTCTTTGCCTCTCCCTGCTCCCCGCCCACACTCAGCCCTTCCCCTCCAACGCCGAGGCCCAGGCCGCATCCCAGACCTCCGACTTCGTTGAATCTGTTCAGAAGCTTGCGCACCTTTCCACGCTCCTTGAGTCTGCCCAGTACGCTCAGTTCTGGTCCACCTTGAACTCCGACGATCTCTACGCCGATCTGACCGCCGATGTCGCCGGCTTCGAGGAGCTCGTCCGCATCCGCATCGCTGTTGAAGTTGGCAAGGCATTCCGTGAGATCAACGCTGAGGTTCTCGAGCAATGGCTCGACCTGAGGAGCCGCGAGGCTCTTGAGAAGTTCGTTGCTGAGGTCTGCAGCTGGGAGGTCGACAAGTCCGGCCCCAACGGCACCGTTGTCAAGGTCCCCACCAACAAGGAGAACGAGGTTCGCAGCGAAGTCAAGAGCGAGCGCGTCGGTATCGAGATGTTCGGCCGTGTTATCAGACGGGGATTTGAGCAGGCCGCTTGAGCGGATTCTACTCTCATCGAAAATCCAACCGTGTCTCTTTCCTTTTCTTGCTAATATTATGCCTAGAAGATCCAACCCTGTATATGGATCTTCGCTTCGCGTCTTTCCTTGATTGGAAAGACTCGTAAAAGGATTATGTCCGCTTCAGACCCACGAAATGAGCTCGGAGCCCAAGATGATGATGACGGGGATAGACCTGCATGAGGAGGGTTGGGAAGTCAGGACCGGCGCATTTGGCGTTACGTGTTTGCTTGACATCACTTATGTTTCTCATCATCATGATGTTGTCTATGTGAAAAACAACTTTTCTTTCTCTCCCATATTTACTTCTTTATATTCGAGAAGATATCCCATAGAACAAAGATGACTGAGGATTTCTCAGTAACTGGGGCCTTTTTGTTTACTAAAGTAGGAGATCATGTGTCTAACCGTAGTACTGAGTGAACCACGCTCCGTAATCCACCCCATCTAAATAGAATACACTAGGAGAAGATATGGATTTTGCAACTTGAGTCAATTTTGTCTATGCGGTCATAAGCATTATAGAACATCAGTCATGAGCCTGTCCGTTTATTTCGATTCTTCCCACTGCACTCCCGCCCACTCCTCGCGCCAACCAACTACCCCAATTTTCTCCGGGCCACAGTCCTTGCTGCAGACACCAAGAATGATGGTTCCCCATTCCATGCCATCGTCCTTGGGGCCCAGTCCAACCCCCTCACGGCCATCCTCTAACATGCTGATGGCGTGAGGCACGAGCTGCAGCTCGAAAACACGCTGGCTACCACAGTATTCACAGCGTGGCATGCGGCTCGGACCTCCAGTGGTAGTCACCTTAGCGCCCAAGGGAGGGTTCTTGGGGTCATAAAGAAGCTTTCCGACGGCATCGGTGTGCGAATAGAGGATGGGAGAGCCACGGAATTCATATCGCAAAATCTGCTCGGGGTTATGTCCGAGACGGGTCGAGAATTTCATGAAGACTTTGTCCAGTTCAGACTCAAGGGCATCCTTGAGGTCCGCGCCCGAACCACCATTGGCATCGTCTTCGGTGTTATCGATGACAACGTTATCGGGAATTTTCGGGGTAGGGGGACGAGAAAGGGTTTCGTACTCCGCATCTAAATAGTACCGTTTGTATGGTGAGGGGAAGTCGGACTGCGGAGGCCAAGGTGCAGCGGGGCCGGCGGCCTCGGGTGTCTTGATGGTCGGGGGCGGGGAGGAAACTCGAACTTTGTCCGCAAAGGATTCGGAAAGGGAATTTCCGGTCGGGTTCGATGGGGCAGCTGGTTTGGCCGGTTGGGGTGCTGCAAGAGGGGCAGCGAACGGGTTGCTGGCTTGTGCGGAGGACGAACTGGTCGAGAAAGGGTTCTGGTTCGCAGAAACGCTCCCAGTGAGAGAGGTCGCCCCGAAAAGACTGGCTCCAAGATCCGGCTTGGGAGCCTCAGCCTGCTTCTTTTCCTCTTCTTTCTCCTTTTCTGGTTCTTGCTTTTCCTCCTTCTTGGGCGCTGGCTGGCTCTTCAACTTCCGTGTAGCGCGCAAGGCTCTGATACTGCCGGGCTTGCGGTTGCAGGGTTTTCTCGGGCAGCCGAAGATATACAGTCGTCGCTCATTATCCGGGAAGTGTTCGGGGAGGTCACCGTGCAATTCGAGTAGGAGGACCATAGGACTGTTGCAAACTTTGCAATTGGCGAACTCGCCTGGGGGCGGGGTAGAATCGTCCAGCCATGTCTGAAATCAAGATGATCAGCATTTGTTTGCTCATATATCCATTAGGACTAAAAAGGCCGCATACCGGCCAGCCTCCAAGGTGACTAATTGAGTCATCTAACAATTCCTCCGAAGCATATCCCAGAAGCACACTGGTCTCTGTGAAGTCCTCATCTTCAAACCCCGACGAGTCGCTGTCATAAGGATCCATTGTTGCGAGGTTGATGAGGTGGCGAGACGATTATCGAGAAGACTGGTCTATAATAATTGACTATATTTATTCATAAATAGTCGACAATAAGTGTGCATAGAAGGTCAACAGATCAAAGCTATCAGCCCCTCATCAGTCCAGCAGAGAAAAAAAAAAGACCGTAGAAAAAAGATTAGGCCGATAAGCGATACGGGGTTCACGATACACTAGTCCGGTTGGAGATTAGCCCCGATACCAACCCCCATACCGCTCTGTGATTCGTCACCTGCTCTGTGCCTTGTTGTCTGACGTCTCTCATCCTCCATCTCTCTGGTCTGTAATTGCCATCTTTCTTCTTATCCTTAGATCATAATCTTAACCTCAGCTCATCTGAAGAACAGTGCAGGACGGCTATTGAGTATTGAAATGTGCAGTAGTGCACGTGCCTAAGAGCTTGGATGCTGTGCCGCTAGTACTCAGTCTTCACTGTTTAGTGCCTTTGATTTGCCCATGGCTGTCTTTGTTAAACCTTCATTCTGGCTCTTAGCCTTACACTATGTCATAGCGCTGTGTTTTATACCATTCAGTGATGCCAAGGAGCATTCATTCACTCAAGCCTCCGATACTGTCCCCAGGCGGGTGGCGATAATTGGTGGGTACTTGAGCTCTAGCTAACTTTTGTATATCAGAAGCTAATGAAGCTCACAGGAGCTGGAGCGGGAGGTGCCTCCACTGCATACTCTTTACGCAAATATGCAGATGCATCCCCAATTCCAGTCAACATCACTGTCTTCGAACGCAATTCGTACGTGGGCGGTCGATCAACAACAGTAAATGTTCTAGAGCATCCGGCATATCCTGTGGAGCTAGGCGCTTCGATCTTCGTCAAGGTCAACTACAACCTCATGAACGCATCTAAAGAGCTCGGTCTGTTTGTCGATAGCGCTGATGCAGCCCGGCCTAAGGAAGCCGATGATAGTATCGGCGTCTGGGATGGGAAGCAATTTGTCTTCGTGCTGCAGAATAACAGTTGGTGGAACATTCCTAAGCTGCTCTGGCGTTACGGCTGGGCACCCATTCGGACCCAGAACTTGATGAAAAGCACAGTCAACAAATTCTTGAAGCTCTATGAAGAACCTATGTTTCCTTTTAGGTCCCTAACTGCCGCTGCCGCCGCAGTGGGCTTGCTAGACTCGACTTCAACTCCCGGTGATGTTTTTCTTAAGGAGAATAATATATCTCCTGACTTCTCTCGGGACATCATACAAGCTAGCACACGAGTTAACTACGGGCAGAATCTGGGTCTCATACATGGCCTTGAGTCCATGGTGTGCATGGCTACAGAAGGAGCAGTGTCTATCAAGGGTGGAAATTGGCAAATCTTCCATGGAATGCTGAAGGCCGCGCAAGCCGATGTTCGACTCAACCATACAGTGACCTCCATTCAGCGTAATGCCGATAACACATTAACTCTAACTTACAAGGCCAACAACTCGAAGGAGCAGAAGCTCGTGTTTGACGAAGTAGTGATTGCTGGTCCTTTGCAGTATTCCGAGCTCTCAATCACTCCTCCGGCGGAAAAACAGCCAGATGAGGTTCCTTTCGTAACACTCCATGTGACCTTATTCTCTTCACCACATAAGCTCTCACCTAAATTCTTTAACATCCATGAGGCCAATGCCCAGACCCCCGAAACTATTCTCACCACCATCCCCAGCGGCCTGGATCTAGGCTCCGAAAAGGCAGGAGTGGGTCCAGCCGGTTTCTGGAGCATCAGCACCCTCCGAACAGTGGATCATCCCCCGGTATCCCCAGACGAGAAACCGTCGAAGCACTACGTCTATAAGGTCTTCTCGCCCGAGCGGCTATCAGCTGACTTCGTGAGAAGCATCTTGGGTCTGGAGAACCCTTCTGATCCTGCAAAGAACAACAATTTGACTATTAGCGATCTCTCCGAGCAGGATATCAGCTGGCATCACGAGAAGATCTGGAATCCTTACCCGTTCCTCTACCCACGTGTCACATTCGAAGAGACACTCTTGTCCCCTAATATCTGGTACACTGGTGGGATCGAGAGCTTCATCTCTACGATGGAAACAAGCGCGCTGATGGGTAAGAATGTGGCCACGTTGCTCTTCCAGTCGTGGCAAGAACAGAAAGAGGGAACTGTAGAGGATGACCCGGTCGTGGGCTCCGGGGAACGGGTTGAGTTGTAGGTGGAGATAAAATATCGGCGAGCGTTGTGCAGGGCCTAATAGTGTTTTTCTGTGTTTTACTGCGCGCATTATTCGGGGTTTACTAAACATCTGTGGCATCAATTGCACGTTGAAAGATGACATGACTGGTTTGTGCATATAATGCTGAGCATCCAGAGATGAATCAAACTTTACATCGCGATAAAGCCCTGACGTAGAAGTACTAGTGATGGTGACTGGGTGTCCTTGAAACCTCCATTAAAATCATGAGCACCTTCATTACTTGCATTACAGTTCTAGGATATACTTGAATGTGACTTCGTGAAAAAATTTCATTAATGTATATTTAATATTGTTCGTGAATGGCAAGCATATCCATTTGAGAGCTGGAAATCCAGCCGATAATGTAGACATGAACTTTTGTCCTGTTGAAGAGGTGTTGAAAAGCCATCCAATGCTATTTTGTTCGTTCACATACTCATATCCCGTGACCCGCGTAAGGTTGAAAAAGCAGACCGATATAAACCCCTAGTAACGCACACCCAATCCTTTTTAGACGCAAAGATGTTGAACTCGAAAGACTAAACAAATGAAACACAGAAAATTTTGGTATCACATTTAAACGGGGAGAGGGAAGGTGGAAGCCCAGGCGGCAATCTCCTTGCGCAGCTCCAAGATGTCCGAGACGGTCTCGGAGGCAACCTTGGCCTTGAAGTCCTTGAGCTTGTTGGCCTCCTTGGGGAGCTCGCCCTGAACAGCCTTGCAGATCTTGATGGCCTTGTCGATGTAGTGAGCGATGCGCTTGAAGTCCTCCTCACCCATACCACGGGTGGTCATGGCAGGAGCACCGATACGGATACCACAAGGGGTAAGGGCAGACTTGTCACCAGGGATGGAGTTCTTGTTGCAAGCAATGTTGATCTGCTCCAGGACAGCCTCAACACGAGCACCATCCAACTTCTGGGCACGGAGGTCCACCAGGACCATGTGGCTGTCAGTGCCGTCAGAGACGAGCTTGTGGCCCAGCTGCTTGAACTCGTTTTCCAGAGCCTTGGCGTTGTTCAGGACCTGCTGCTGGTACTGCTTGAACTCGGGGGTGTCAACCTGCTTGAGAGCAACAGCAAGGGCAGTGATGGTGTGGTTGTGGGGACCACCCTGGTGACCAGGGAAAACGGAGAAGTTGATAGGACCCTCAAGATCGTAAAGGATCTCCTTTCCGGTCTTGTCAGTGCTGCGCACACCCTTGCGGAAGAAGATCATGGCACCACGGGGGCCACGGAGAGACTTGTGGGTGGTGGTAGTGACAACATCGGCGTACTCGAAGGGAGAAGGAATGACACCGGCGGCGATCAATCCGGAGATGTGGGCCATGTCAACAATGAGGTAAGCGCCGACCTTGTCAGCGATCTTGCGCATGCGCTCATAGTCGATCAAGCGGCAGTAGGCGGAGGTACCGGCAACCAGACACTTGGGGCGGTAGAGCTCAGCGTTGGCCTCCAGGGCGTCGTAATCAATGATACCAGTCTCAAGATTGACACGGTAGGGGAAGGTCTCGAAGTAAGTAGAGACAGCGGAGATCCTGAACAGTTTAGAGTTAGTAACGGAGAAGAGGAAACCACTGCTAGACAATGTAAAACCTACTTCCTGGCGGGGGTCTGATAACCGTGGGACAGATGGCCTCCGTGGGGAAGATCCAGACCCATCAGACGGTCATGGGGGCGCATAAGAGCCTGGTAGACCTGCAAGTTGGCAGGGCTGCCACTCAGACACTGAACATTGACACCCCACTTGGCAGGGTCGAGGTTGAAGGCCTTCAGGGCACGGGCCTGGCATGTGAGCTCGATGGCATCGATGTGCTGGTTACCACCGTAGTAACGGGCACCGGGGTAACCCTCGGAGTACTTGTTGGACATGGGAGAACCAAGGGCGTCGAAAACGGCATGAGAAGTGAAGTTCTCCGAAGCGATCAGGACAATGGATTCACGCTGACGCTGAATCTCTTTTTCCTGCGAACTGTTAGACTAGTTCAACACCCATCTTGATTGAATAAGATCAAACTTACCATGATTTGAGCGATTTCGGGATCAGACTCAACGAGAGTCTTCTCCATTTGCTACATTGCCTCGTGAGTCAGCGACTGTGGCACGAAAAATTTCAGTTGCATCAATACTCACGTCCCGGTGGGCCTGCGACAGAGCGTAGGTGGCCATTGTAGAAGATGATGCTAGTATAGCAAAGAATACTAGGTAAAAGGATTGGTAGAAAGGGAATTGGAGTGTGGAAAAAAGAGAAGAAGAAGAAGAAGAAGAAGAAGAAGAAAGCGAAGCAGAAGAGAGAAAATGGAGACCAGGTCGTAGTAGGTGGGGTGTTGGATGCCTCAGGAAGAATGTCCCGCCTTTTTAACATTTTATCATATCCAATAAAAAGAGACTCCGATCAGGGATCTTACGGAGTACTTTTTCGTACTACGTCGGCCTCCGGGAACGACATCGGAGCTCATTTCTCCCCTCACCGGGAAACTGATTCGCCCGGAGACGGAACCGTGAGGGGCCTCTAACCAACTAGGGTTAGTGTTCACTCTCTTGGGGAAAAAGTAAAAAGTAAAGAAAAAAGAGAAAAACTCAACGGAGAGCTATGAGTCACATGATGATAGCGTTTCTATACTCCATTCGGAACGGAGAAGTGTACGAGTATTGCGCAGTTGGAGATCGGGTTTGTTCTTCTCCTCGTTTTCTAAATTACTAATAATAATAGGGCTTAATTTAGAATGAAAGAACAAAAGAAGGAAGAAAGAAAAATTCAATTGTGTGTATCATTAGGTGGCATACATATCGATCCCCATACATGGGACGAGGACCGTGGGAGTCACCGAGGGGTGAGCACGACATACTGCCACCCCTCCCCGACAAGAGCAACGCATGCCAGACACAACGCTCCAAGATATACTATCAATATGGCGGAATCCGCCATCATGTCGCTGTAATTCTTCGTTCTCTGATGTCCTTCATTTGCCACTCTAAGAAGGATGAACCAGGCCTCTTATTTGAATTCCTTAAAGTTATCGGGGCCAGGCAGCTGTAACAAGGTCTTCCATGTAGCAACGCCATTAGGGTTCATGGAAGATAGGATCCATCAATTGCCCCCAAGGTATCTAACACGATTTACTATCGCTTGCTTAGCCAGATCTTAGCAAACCGATGTGTTCGTCTACAATCCAGACTGGCACTGGGAAGCCATCGTCAGGACTCGCAGGTTGTAATCCAAGTCGTGCTTCCATGATGAATCCAATATTCCCTCTCACTGATCGCAAGTTAAAGGCAATCTGCGTGTTCAAATCTGATGCCGTTACGATAGGAATACCCGCCGTGGAACAGACATTCGTATCGTGGTGGAGCCTCCACTCAAGCTGCTCCCATCTCCGTTTTCTCTGTTTTCGCAGGGTCGGCTCTTCTCCCAAAATCTGAGATGACCGATTTCAGTCTAGAGATTCTGTGCTCGAGTTCTTTGATCTCCTTCTCCTGTTCCACAACTGAGCGGTGCACATCAGGCAAGCTCTCCACCACAGCTTGTGCTTTCTGTATACGAATCTTGATGGAGCTAGCCTCGGTAGGCAGGTCTTTGATGTCTAACGGTGGAGGCGCGTTTGAACTCAACGCAGCTATTTCGGCCGCAGCGGAGGCACTACCTGGTGCCGCGGAAGAAACTGTAGGCATTACGCCATGGCCGTCATTATTTTGGTTCCCAGCAGTCGATTGCTGTTGTTGTGGGTGAGGCTGAGACTGGACTGCGGCAGTGGACGTGGCACCGGTGGGAGCTGTAGCTGCAGCTGGGTCTTCGGCAGCTCGTGTGTCGTTTGATACGCCTTCAGTATTCGTCTGTGGTGAGAGCAGTCGGAGAAGCAGACCGTGCAATGGTGGAATAATATCGAACGTCTGTGGAGGAGGGAAGGGGACTGGTTGCGGCACTGTTGATGGTGCAGCCGTTGTATCCCTAACGATGGGCGTCTGGGGAGCCGACGATAACTTTGGCAGTGGAGTAAGCGCCGCTGGGGATCGAGAAGCCATTGCGGGGACAGGTAATGGCTTTGCGACGAACGAAGACGAAGGTAATTATGAACAGGGTAATTGTTTAGGGAAGAGTCGGAACGGGTAAAGCAGAGCGGACGAGAACAACCGGTCGCCGCCCGTGACTTTTGACTAAAGAGAAGTGACGTCGCACCAGCAGACCAGTTGACTGACACTCACCCTAAAAGCGTCACCGGCGGAACACCCCTCCCCCTCCATTTCAATCACCCGATACTACTGCTTCTCACCGGTCAACCTTTATTTTCCTCTTTTCTTCTCTTCCCTCCTTTTCTCCACCACCTCCTTCTTTTACTCTCACTTTTACTTGACCTCCTCCCTTTGGTCAGTGATTATCCCCTTCCTCAATCCCCCCCAAAATTAGTTAAACCTTGTCCGGGAATTGACTATCTCGCAGTTTCATTATGGCTAAGGTTGACCAAAAAGTTGTTCTCGGTAAGTCTTTGCACTGCAGTGCCATCCGGCTTTCCAAACCAAATTGCTAACATGGTTCACCAGTCGTCATCGACGGCTGGGGTGTTGCCGGCCCCAACTCCCGCAAGGATGGTGATGCTATCCTCGCTGCGGAGACTCCCTTCATGTCCGGTTTTGCCGAGGCCAATTCCAAGACCGCCCAGGGCTACTCCGAGCTCGATGCCTCGTCGCTTGCCGTCGGATTACCGGAAGGTCTCATGGGTAACAGTGAAGTCGGCCATCTGAACATTGGTGCGGGACGTGTGGTCTGGCAAGACAGTGTCCGTATCGACCAAACCCTCAAGAAGGGCGAGTTGAACAAGGTAGAGAACGTCGTTGCATCCTTCAAGCGTGCCAAGGAAGGCAATGGTCGTCTTCATCTCCTGGGCCTGGTCTCCGACGGTGGTGTTCACTCCAACATCACCCACCTTATCGGCCTTTTGAAGGTTGCCAAGGAGATGGAGATCCCCAAGGTTTTCATCCACTTCTTCGGGGATGGACGTGACACCGAGCCCAAGAGCGCTAGCAAGTACATGCAGCAGCTTCTCGATCAGACCAAGGAAATCGGCATTGGTGAAATCGCCACTGTTGTTGGACGCTACTGGGCCATGGACCGCGACAAGCGCTGGGACCGTGTCGAAATCGCCATGAAGGGCATCGTCTCGGGAGAGGGCGAGGAGTCGTCCGATCCTGTTAAGACCATCAACGAGCGCTATGAGAAGGATGAGACCGATGAGTTCCTGAAGCCCATCATCGTCGGTGGCGAGGAGAGACGGGTCAAGGGTATGATGGACTATTCAACGCTTCGCAGTGTGCTGATGGCTGACGAAATTTGACAGACGATGACACCCTTTTCTTCTTCAACTACCGCTCTGACCGTGTTCGCGAAATCACCCAACTGCTCGGTGACTACGACCGCAGCCCTAAGCCTGACTTCCCTTACCCTAAGAACATCCACATTACCACTATGACCCAGTATAAGACCGACTACACATTCCCTCTTGCTTTCCCCCCTCAGCACATGGGTAACGTGCTCGCTGAATGGCTCAGCAAGAAGGATGTTCAGCAATGTCACGTTGCTGAGACTGAGAAGTACGCTCACGTCACTTTCTTCTTCAACGGTGGTATTGAGAAGCAGTTCGCTGGCGAGGTCCGCGACATGATCCCATCCCCCAAGGTTGCGACCTACGACCTGGACCCCAAGATGAGCGCTGAGGCCGTCGGTCAGAAGATGGCCGACCGCATTGCTGAGGGCAAGTTCGAGTTCGTCATGAACAACTTCGCTCCTCCTGACATGGTTGGCCACACTGGTAAGTACGAAGCTGCCATTCAGGGTGTTGCTGCTACCGACAAGGCCATCGGTGTCATCTATGAAGCCTGCAAGAAGCAAGGCTATGTGCTCTTCATCACTGCGGATCATGGGTAAGCGTTCACCATTCTTGTAGATCAACTTGGAGCGAAATTATTTGGCTGACCGCTTCGTTTTCAGAAACGCCGAGGAAATGCTTACCGAGAAGGGTACCCCCAAAACTTCTCACACTACCAACAAGGTTCCCTTCATCATGGCCAATGCCCCTGAGGGCTGGAGCCTCAAGAAGGAGGGCGGCGTGCTTGGAGACGTCGCACCAACCGTTCTCGCTGCCATGGGCATCGAGCAGCCTGAGGAGATGTCTGGACAGAATCTCCTGGTTAAGGCATAAACATATTTTAATATATAGATCGTCCTAACGCATCATCTAGAGACGATTTGAGCGGGTTATGAATACATGAAAGTTATGGAGTTCAAATGATTGACAGTTTGATGTAGCATAAATAGAATTTAGAGGCTGTGGAAATAAATTCATGTTATCCTCTTAAAGCGCATAAGGGTCGTAAAGCAGCAATCCACTGCGTTATGCAGCGCAAAGGCTCCCTAGAATCTACATTGACCGGGCAATAATGAATGGTCTGACAGCAAAGCAGTACCGCTACTGCAAAGCATCCAACCGTATCTGTGGGTGGTAGAGAATATCGTATTATGACAATTGCGTCATCGCCAACTCAAAACAGTCATTGAACAATTTCACAATACGTCCATCTTGCGATCTGCCAAATTATCAATCAACTGAGTTTGCAGAATCCTGGCCCCAGTTGGTGGCCGTTCCTAACCGATGTAGCATCATCCTGGTCAATGTACACGGCCATGGTGCGCAAGGTGACCTGTTAACCCCAAAACCTGCAAATGGGGCCACGCCCAAGCACACCAACTCCCCCTCCCGAATGTGTGGGCTTGTTTCTGCGCTCTGAACTGAAAGCGCCGAAGACTCCATTTTGTGAAACGGGTCAAGTATGTGTTCATGCTCAAGCGGAGGCGGATGCAGCTGCCGCTTGCTGTTGCATTTGGCTCTGGTATTGAAGGATCTGTGAACAAGAATCAGAAATAGCCCTAGTCGGTATCTCCATAGATACCCCTCACCTCTGCTCGCATCTTGTCGCTCTTGTCTTGGTTTTCCTTAATTTGTCCCTCAATCCGTTTACTACTCACTCCGTCAGTACAGCCTGAACTGGTGCCTTCCCAGAATAGGTCTCAAGATCGTAATTCTTCAACGCACATCTCCTTCTCAATAAACTCAAGACGTCCATTGACAGCCATCAGAGCTTCATTCTTATCTTGCTTCAACAGGACCGGCCCGATGAGCTTGTAGATATTCGAATCGTCATCCAATGAGTTAAACTCCTTCTGGACTCCTTGATTTTCCTGTTGCTGTGACTCGAGTTTCTGGCGAGCTTCGACTAAACTATCCAATTCTAAGGATTATCGCCGTGTCAGTATCGCGCGCATGGTGGTCGTAGTGGTCCCGTAGTGGGGGAGTTCCGGTTAAGGGTTCCCTGACATACCAGTCTGTAATTTTTGGAACTCGTCTGAGAGTGCCTGCATCTGCTTCTGTGCATCCGCCATGATTATTACTGTGAGAATATTATACAAAGGAGTATATGCTATTCGACAATTGTGGTAGTGGTCGATAAGTGGTGGGTTTTACATGAACTACTAGAAGTGGTTTCCATGGCGGGGACATCAGGCAAAATAGAGTAAAGAGCGGAAACGGCAGAAAATGCAAGACGGTAAACATCACTAAAGGCCGCCTTTTGCCATTTCTCCCCTCCAATCATCCCGCCAAGAACTCAGTCGATTGATACCTACTTGTATTCCTCTTGGTCCATTCTCTGGAGTCGAATGGGTCCGGCTTTTGTCTAGTCTTTATCTGTCCTCTTTCGCACCCTACCACCATCCGTTTCCCGCATTCCAACACATTCAGGCAACACCTATTTCATTCCCCGCCTCCGACCTCCTCCCTCTCTCCACACACCGAGACGATCCCCTTACGGGCTCCGTTAGCAAACCCGGAGTACGCACGAACAACCCCGAACAATCATGAGTAACACGGACTTCCTGGGGCGGGCGATTGATGCCGTCAAGAAGGCCATCGAGCTCGACAATTCGGGAGAGTATGAGAAGGCTTATCAGGGCTACTACTCCGCACTGGAGCTATTCATGCTCGCCCTGAAGTGGGAGAAGAACCCCAAGTCCAAGGAGATGATTCGCGCGAAGACGGGCGAATATCTAGATCGCGCAGAGAAACTCAAGACCCACCTTGAAGCAACGGAAAGTCGAAAGAAGCCAAGTGCGGTAGGCGCCAACGGCAAGGTGGCGCAAGGCAGTGGGAAGGGCGAGTGCGTATCCCAGTCGTCTCTATCCTGTTTCTGTATTAGTGTTGGATGCTGACATATGCGTGGTTTCAGTAAGAACGAAGACGATAACGAAGACGCTGATTCGAAGAAGCTACGCAACGCCCTTGCTGGGGCGATCTTGTCGGATAAGCCGAACGTGAAGTGGGAGGATGTAGCAGGTCTCGAGAGCGCTAAGGAGGCACTGAAGGAGGCGGTCATATTACCTATTAAGTTTCCTCATCTGTTTACGGGGAAACGACAGCCATGGAAGGGTATCTTGCTCTATGGACCTCCCGGTACCGGAAAGTCATATCTTGCCAAAGCCGTGGCGACGGAAGCAAACAGTACATTCTTCAGTGTCAGCAGCAGTGATCTAGTATCCAAGTGGATGGGTGAGAGTGAAAGGTATGGTTTCTGGGAGGACTCAGCGCATGTGTTTCGGGCTATTTCTGACTCATAACAGGCTCGTGAAGCAGCTCTTCAATATGGCCCGAGAGAACAAGCCCGCAATTATCTTCATCGATGAAGTGGATGCCCTCTGTGGTCCTCGTGGAGAGGGAGAATCAGAGGCATCTCGCCGTATCAAGACGGAGTTGCTGGTGCAGATGGATGGTGTAGGAAAGGATTCGAGAGGTGTTCTAATCCTGGGCGCAACGAATATCCCATGGCAACTAGATGCGGCTATTCGTCGCAGATTCCAGCGCAGAGTCCACATCAGCCTTCCCGACATCAATGCACGAGTGAAAATGTTCATGCTAGCTGTCGGACAGACACCGTGTGAGATGACACAAGCCGATTACAGAACACTGGCGGAGATGAGCGAGGGCTACTCCGGCAGCGATATTAGCATTGCCGTTCAGGATGCACTCATGCAACCGATCCGTAAAATCCAAACGGCCACGCATTATAAGAAGGTAAGACTACAATAGTCCATCACTAAATTGGACTGAATGATGGCTAACTCGTCACCAGGTTTTGGTTGAAGGACAGGAGAAACTAACACCATGCTCTCCAGGAGACGCAGGTGCAATGGAAATGTCATGGACGAGTGTGGAAGCAGATCAGCTGCTGGAGCCCCCGCTCGTTCTGAAAGACTTTATTAAAGCAGTTCGCAACTCTAGACCCACCGTCAGTCAAGAAGACCTCCAAAGGAACTCGGAGTGGACCAAGGAATTTGGCAGCGAAGGCGCTTAGGCCAAATAACAAACCCTTGCCCTCTATCCCTGAAACCATATACCGTTGTGCTGGCTCTTTTTCGCATACTATTCCTCATCATTATCTCTCTTGGATTGAGCGAATGAGAGATATTCCACGTTTATACATTCTCCATCATCCTCTCTCAAGCGGCTACCGTGCAGGTTCCTATACACGTCCCTCTTATATTCATTCTTCCCACGACCCGGTGTTAGAAGCGTTACCGTTGTTCGGCAAGGCGAGGCCAGGCGTTACAATTCCGTTTTGAACTAGTTTGGGCTGAGTTCGAGTCTATTCAGTGTCAAGTTCATTGTGTTGATTTCATGAGTCATGTGTCTGAAGAATAAAGTCTAATGAACAATGCTTATCTGTTACTTCCTTATCTTTGGCGTCGGAGGCCCGCTTGGCTTATACAAATCTACAATTCTGATTGCTGGCGACTAGATAGCCAATACATACATATCCGAAGACCCAATCGATGATTATCCAAGAGCATGAACTCTTGCAGTTACACCGAACAATCAGAAAATAAGAACCAAAGACCACACAATAGCTATATCTCACAAGCTTCACATTTCTCATTCAATTATCCTGATCATCAAAAACAGCAACCCGTACAGGCTATAAAATATATGCAGAATGTCCAGACAACAGCAAGACAAGCTAACTATAAGTCCTATCCATCCTTTCATCCAATAGTCAAAAACGCCCCCATAAACAGAATCGGTGGAGTAAAAGAAAACCTAGAGACCGGTATGAACAGATTGGGGAATCACTTGGGAATAAGTCGTAAACCAAAGAATGAACTGGTTATATCGAAACAAACGCGAAAAACAGAACAGAAGTAGTACGGCAATTACACCGATGCCTTGTTACTCGACGCCTCTCTTCTCTTCAGCACCTCGTTCTTGGCCCGTTTGAGGCCCTCACCTATTTTCTTCGTCTTTTGCCATTGCTGGCCCATGCGCTGCATCCGTACAATTGCTTTGACCATGAAGATGCCGGTCTTGAGCTTCTGTCGTGGGCTGCGAAGCATACCGCGGTCACGGGGCTTGACTCCCATCTCGGAGATCATTCTGAGATCGGCTTCGTTACTGCAAGGGAAAGAAGTTGGTTAGTCAGTAGGCCAATAGAAGATTGAATGGATTTTTCACGTACCATGCAACTCGGACCCGCTCTCCGAGCTCCATTAGGCCCTTGCTCCAAGCCAGGTCACGCCGGAACTTCTCCTCCCGCTTCAACCGAGCACGGAGCCAAATGATCTCCTTGCCTAAGCCCAGGATCTCCTTGTCGTGTCTGCTCTTGCTATCTGATTTGGAGCCCGCCCTCTCCACAAGTTGGTTATAACGTTCTTGGAGAGACTCCAAGTCTTTGATGGCCGCCTCGGCCTTCCGTGCACAGAAGGCGCGCTCCTCTCGGATTCTGCGTATTTGGGCTCTTAGTTCACTCAACCGCGCATCGCGCTCTGATACCTTCAGGGCCAAGGACTCGGCCTCGAGAGTAGACGATCTAAGCAACTCATGCAGATCTCGCTGGTCCTCCTCCCTCATTGCAGCCCGCTCAAGGTCTCGGTTCTTTGATTTCAGTTCTCTTAGCGTGCGATGCGCCTCGGATAGTTGCTTTCGTAAGCTCCGGAGCTCTTCGTGGAGTTTATCAGAAGGTGACGCGTGGGGAGAGTGGTCCTCAAATTTCCGCATCATGGTGTCGTGCAACTCTCTCTCAAGCTCGGCGATTCTTGATTTGCAACTTCGGACGGAGGCCTTTTGGTCTGCTTCCCGCTGGAGTAGGGTCTTCTCGCGTTTCCGCGCCTCGTCTAGGTTATGACGTAGCATCGAGAGATCTGCGTTCGCGGTCGAGTGCTCCTGTTCGCCCAAAGGTTGTTGCTCCAAAAGTGCCTCTAGCTCCTGCACTCGTCTTTCGAGACGCTGAGTTTTACTCTTTGCCGAAGTCAGCTCCCTATCTCTACCACCGGAAGTTGCTTGCAGCTTGTCTTGAAGTTGATCGATCTCAACCGCAAGACGATTCTCTTCTATCGTAGCTCTTTCAACTTCAGAGCTGAGCTGCTTTTCGAGAGCCTCCTTCGCTTCCACAAGTGATGACTTCTCCTCCCTCAGCCTCTTGAGCTCGCCTTCGAGACGCAGAGTAGATTTGCGGAGCTCAACCTTTTCTTTATCGAACTTAGTAGTGTCGTCAACCTGATGCTGGGCTTGGTCGAGCTGAGCCTGGAGCTCATCACGCTCAGCCTCGAGGTCAGCCACCGACGTTCGTAGATCATGTAATTCGACATGAGCATTAGCCAGCTGATCGCGAAGTTTTTGCTTCTCAGATATTAAGTTCTGCAGCCTGTTGTCATGATCGCTGGAACCCTTCTGCATTCGTCCCTTGGCGTACTCTCGTTCTTCCTCCAAGTTCGCTTGCAATACCACGACCTCATCCTCCAGAGCTTGTACTTTTTCGGTCAATGCTGCTTCTTCGCGCTTGGCAAGGCGAAGTTCTTCTTTAACTGAAAGAAGCTCAGTTCGTTGGTCATCAATAATTTGTCTCTTTGATAAGAGCTCGTCGTTCAACTCCTTCACTTGGCGGCTTAAGACCGCTTCTGAATTGAAGTGCCGCGCTTTCTCACTATCAATAACCTCTTGAAGCTTGCTTTCTTTACCCGTAAGAGTATGTTCAACTTGCTCAAGCTTCTCAATAGTACGCTTGAAGCCAGCCGCTTGGTCTTCTGCTCTGTCCTTCTGAAGTTGCAAAGCTCGCTTGGTGCTTTCCCACCTGTCTTGTTCCAACGCAAATTGACCTTCTTTATCTTCAATCTCATGGTTGAGAGCCTCGATTTCTTCTTGAAGTCTTTCAATCTCCTCTCTGTATTGGGTGCGGATGGTATCGGCTTCTTCCAGGGCATGCTCTTTCGTATCATTGATGGAGTGTTGGAGCTCTCGTATCCTGGCTTGCGCCTGTGCTAACTCATCCTGTAGACCACCGGATTCATCGGTTAAAGCGTAATGGCGTGTTTGGAGGAGCTCCTTTTCCTCTGTCTTACGCTGGATCTCATCGAGTGCTTCTTGCAGTTGAGCAGAGAGAGCGTCGCGTTCCTGCTGAGCTACATTTAGTTGATGTCTGACCAGTGCAGCATCATTATGTAATTTTTGTCCTTCGTCGTCCATGCTCTGCTGAGCCCGCCGGTACTGCTCTTCAAGGTGGGCTTCATTCTGGGCTTTCCTTTCAAGCTCCTTTTTCAGTAGGCTGTTTTGCTCTTGCAGTGTCCGAAGCTCTTCTTCCAGCTTGCTTGATTTTTCTTCTAGTTGGCGAGTCAACCCCTTTGTACTAATGGACTTGTTTGCCATCTCATCATGTAGCTCTTGCAAATTCTTCTCGGCCTCCTCCTTATCGCTCTTTGCGCGGCTTTCAGACTCCCTTGCCTCTCGAGCTTCGGACTTCGCTTGGTCAAGAGAGTCCTGTAGCTCTTCCATCTGCTCCCTCGCGCGTAGTAGTTCAGATTCGAGTTCAGCGAGTGCTCCGTTTTCCTTGCTATCCTTGTCTTTCAGCTCTTCAAGCTCCTCATCGCGCTCGTCAATCGTACGCTCCTTCTCCCTGAGAGAGGCTTCCAGGTCCTCGATCTCATCGCGGAGTTTTTCAATTTCCTCTGACTGCCTATCCTTCGCATCTCGGAGTTCTTCCTGGAGTTCTCTGACTCGCTGATCTTTCGATTCCAGTTCCTCCCGCATCAGATCCATCTCGCGCTGTGACGTTTCATCCAATTGACCCCTCCGCAATTTCTCCCGGAGTTCTTGGAATTGCACGCGGTAGGCTTCGAGGTCGCGTTCTGCCTGTTGGAGACTCTTCTTATATCGGGAGATATCTCGTTGCATCGTGAGCTTCGACACCTTCAGCTCGGTATTTTCTTTGAGTGCCGCTTGATTGTACGACGGGCCTGCTTTCTCCAGCTGCTCTTGCAAATAGTGGATCTTTAATTTCAGACCAAAGTTATCCTTGTCTAGTTTGTCGATTATCTAGAAAGGTCAGTTGCACCGCTTTAACCTTATGGAAAGAATACAACAAAGCAAGGCTTACCCTTTCTTGTTCCTTCAGAGTCATGTTCTGCCCATCGTTCAAAAGGCCATTCCCGCCTCTACCCGACAACCCCGGAAGGGGTGTACTTTGCACACTACTGCTTGCAACCTGCGGTAGTGGCGTTGGTTGGTCGTCGGCTTCATCCTCCTCGTCGATACCCGTCATATCGTAGCTCGGCAGCCCGGGTGTATGGATATTGCTGCGACCTTCCTTCATATAAGCTGGAGTTTTGTGACCGTTCCCCCTCGCCGTGGACATGTTTCGTAAGAAATTGTTCTTTGCAGCACTCCGCATCAATGGAGTAAATTCTCCCTTGGGTGGTGCTGCAGTCGGAAGGTGATGCCGGCCGTTCAACGCGTTTCTTGTCGATTTGGAACCGGTGCCTGCACGCGGTGTACTAAGCTTAAATCCGCCGGAGCTTCGTCTTCGATCATCACCGAGCCCTTTTAGGAGGTCTTCATCTTTCGAGGGTGTCTGGAACGAGTTCTCGACCGAATCGAGCGCTGATAGGTTGTGCCGTCCGACGCTGCGAAAACCATTGGTCAGGTAAGTCGCGTTTCCGTCGACTTCGGTGCGCGGAGTGTCGATGTACGGCACCACCATTGTCAAGGCGGATCACGCGAAAAGTTCGTAAAAGTTGAGGTGTTGGATTGGCTCAATGTTTTTGCCAGCGCGCGATCATCTCTAAATCTTGGCGCGTGTGAAGGGAAGCAACACTAAAATGCAGTAAAGTAGATTAGGATTAGAGTACAAGCCGTGTATGCGGCATTACGAGGACGTGTTTTGGGCGGTGAGGACCCACAACCGTTTTCTTGTTGATATCTCGCCGGAATCGGCTTAGTGTTGAAGTCACGGGTGCCGGTCCGGGTGATTCGCCGCGTCTCGTTTGGTATGAAGTCATTGCCAGTAATTTTCCTTTTGATGGAAACTGATTTCTTGCGCCTGCGAACAACTGGCGTGTTGAAATTGCCAACATGGCACCCATGTCAGAGGAAGACCTAGAATGGTTCAAATCCACCTTTCATCCCATTCCGAAACCCGAGCTCCCCGACGATTGTGTGGAATATTCGCTCTATCATATCTCCTCCGACCCCTCCCCCGCTATCGTCGACGAAGTCGCAGAAACGAGATCGCGCTTAGTGGAAGTACAACGTACTGCAGCGGAACTTACAAAGGACCTTCTCAAAGACTATATCTGGCAGAGAGAAGGGTTCCGCTTGGAGATTACTAAAGAGGATGGTATGTGATTGCGTCTTTTACAAAAGTTTAGCCCAACCCACAGGGCCATGCTGATTGAGCTGTAACTAGGAATCACCTTTCTGCGCGGACGCACCAATTTCGGCGACTCGATTGAAGATGAATGGGTAGTTGTTTATTTATTGCGCGAGCTTTCGAAAAAGCATAAGGATATCTGGGTTAAGGTCACAGATGGTGATGGGCAGTTTCTTCTCATCGAAGCCGCAGGGGCACTGCCATCATGGCTGGAGCCCGAAGTAGCGGATAACAGAGTAAGAGGAATATTATTTGTACGTCCATTGTATGGTGCTAATGATGTCTGCAGGTATGGATACACCGCGGTGAACTTGTTATCATCAAGCCGAGGAACCAAAAGGGCAAAGTGACGGAAAAGCTATCTCTTCCAGATTCGAGGAGAATCATCGTCGAGGAACCTGCGCGGCTCATGCGCTCAGCAATGATCCAGGAAGAGGCGTTCTATCGATTGCGCAATTATCCCCAACAAATCAACGAAAACCTTCATTCCGCACTGATTAGGATCCCACGCAAGATCGCCTACTTGTTACACCAAAAGCCCGCATATATCTCATCAGCAGTGGAAGCTTTCTATCTAAGGGACCCAATTGCATTACGACCTCTCCGTGCTAAGGAGCCCGACAGTTTCGTCTTTAAACCCGACGATTTCGTGACGGTCAGCGTCCGGTTTACTAGAGTCGGTTATGCCCAGCTTAAAAGCCAGGATTTCCCGGTCCCAAAATCATGGACTGGGGCTTTACCTTCCAAGGATGAACAAAAAGCTTATGACAGGGCAGAATTGGGTATGAAGCTTGCCTGTGGGTTTGAAATGCTTCTCACCGACCCACAAAATCAAGATAAGGCTGTCGTGAGGGAGATAAAAATTGTTTTGGAAGATATCGAAAGCGGAGATGAGAGCCTGCCTACCGATGAGGAAATATCTACTTGGGATAAAACAGAGGATGACGAAAAGTGGCTGGACATCAGTTTTGAGGATCTCGATAGGGAACTCAAGGGGAAAGGAAAGGAGAAGGATGATGGAAAGCTCCCCAAAGGGGGTTTTGGCGATGCCAACGCCCAAGAGAACCTTCAGCGTATCGTTGCGCGCTTTGAAGAGTTTCTGAATAACGATTCCGCCGGTCTGGATGGGGCCGACTTTTTTAACGATTACGACTCTGATTCCGACGACGGTGACGATGAAGACGACGATGAAGTGAGCAGTGACGGAGAGGACAAGGAGGCATCCTTTGATGAAGAGGAGTTCTCGAAGATGATGAATGAAATGATGGGAATGCCATCAGCATCTGGCCCCAAGAGCTCATCTCGGCCATCGATGCCACGCAATCGAGTGGAAGAACTAGATGCTGAATCTGAAGATGATACTGAACAGATACAGGAGTTATCACGACAGATGGAAGCCGAGCTGAGAGGCACGGGTGTACTTAATTTAAACCGCCCGAATAAATCATCTGCAGGTAAGCAAGCGTTGTCTGAAGGGAAGTCAGGCGAGGACCATGACGAAGATGAAGGGGAAATGCCCGACCTTGAGGATGGAGATATTGACATAAATCTCGCAAAAAACCTGCTGGAAGCCCTTCAGAGTCAGGCGGGCGGTGCAGGGCCCGCACGAAATATGTTGTCTATGTTAAACCTGCCTATACCGAAGGATGATCGTGGACGGTGATGGCTATCATCTCAGCTACGAAACTCATCTCACACAGATAGTCTTTAGCTCCACCCGGGGAACACGATGGTCGCTCCAGGCGACAGTGCGACTGATCAGCAGCTCAAATTCTGTCATGAAACACACCTAATTAGGAACGTCTATGTTTCTAGGCCGTTTGGTTCCACGTTCGAGTGGATCACCTCTCAGCCGCTTCGGGGGTCTTAGATACACAAGGCGTCACTCACCAATATTTGACCGTGGTGCATACTGTTGGGGCACTTGCCTCCGAGGTGTATACATTGGGCTCTCTGCGGCCGCGGCGAGATTGGATAGAACCCTAGGGGGCGTCGTCTTACTATAGGTATATACTAATAGATATACACAACTCAAGATGCAAAAGACACAATGATACTTAGGTTACGATATCCCAAGCAGGGCATCTACATTCGGATTATTGCCATTCATTGATTCAAGTAAAACAATATATATACATATATATCGCTTCGAGAGGTGATTAGTGCGAATGGGGGTTTGATAGCGTCCAAACAGGTGGTTAAATGGAACATATGTTCAACATATAACGTCGGTTCCATGGTGCTATATTTCTGAAGTCTAGGCATATATATCTAGAGGGATCACTGACTCCCATGGTTATCATCGGATCTCTAACATCCACCAACCGCAATACCCCGGCCCCTACCGTAAAGGAATGAAATAAAGAAACCTTGGAAGGGTTACAAATCCCCAAACGATAGATTCTAGTATTTCACGGTCCTGTTAGATATCTTCTGGTTGGTTGACCTGAACAGGCCTTTCCCAGATACTACTAGGGCTCCTATCGTGTGATATCATCCTGAAGGCCTCTTTTAGTGTTTACTACTCTAGCGATGTGTTGCCATTACTGCTGCGAGTTTCATTCCTACTGAGAAGTAAATGAATGATAACTGAGAGAAAGAAAGCAATCTACGAATAAAGACCGCGTGGCGTTTGCCTTATATAGGATAAGCTAGAGCATCAATAGGATGGGGCGACCAATAGCGATGGTATTGAAGAACAGTCAGATCTGCGAGAGGTTAAGAGACAATGATGGAAGAAATATCCTTGCAGTAAGCCGTCTGTCTCTCCTTTGACTCCCTTCCTTACCATTTATGTTTGATTCCTCTCTGCAGACATTTTTTACATTGTTTTATATTTCTTTTTTAGTAGATCAGCTATAACAACACCCGTCAGTGTGGCCGAGTGGTTAAGGCGATAGACTAGAAATCTATTGGGTTCGCCCGCACAGGTTCGAGTCCTGTCGCTGACGTATCTTTTTGCTTTTTTTTTTTGTCTTCCTCACTTCTGAAGACCCTTTTTAAAAGCGTGGCACGGAGTATTGATTAGTATGGTGGGGCTCGTCCGTAACATGTCCTCGGGGAACGTTCGGACCATGCACAGGTTGGTTAGGGACCCATAGGGTAGTTTCCATCATTCATTATTTTTACGTTTTTCGCCTGTAAGACAGACAGAAGCCGTGCTCTAATCTTTCAATATGGCCCTTTAGTTGTGTGTTAGTGTTTCGAAATTATTGCTCACGACACAAGATTCATTCTGATAATACGCATCAGGCCTTTCCGAATGTCCATAGAGCAGTGTAGATCACGGGAGGGGTTATTCAGGCACCGCCGAACCACGTTCCGCCACCTTATAACCCTGGAACAACACCCGCTAATCAATCGGCTTGCAGAGAAGAATTCAATAGCCCTAAGGAGCTCCCCTTCGATTATGTGTGGTCGGAGGTTACAGCCGGACCGGGGAAGTGTTGGGTTTTCAGATCTACACAATACTAATGTTGATGTCTCAACTTTTTGTGGAGTTCAGTCCCTTTTTCTGTTCTCAATCTGGTCACGGGAGAATAACCAGCCATACCATCACGTGGAGCTTATCTTATCGACGCCTGATATGTAATGGAGTACTTCCCCTCATTCCGTCTTTCCCCTCTCCTCTACCAGACACAAACACAGACGGAACCAGACAGTGTGCTTCACTGCTGGATCGATCTGTCTTCCCTCAGAATAAACTGACTCAAAACGGGCTTGGTATCTGTTCATAAGTAGTGTTGATCTTCTGTGCCTTCTCACGAGATAAGCGGCAAGCAGCGGTGTCTATCCGGGTGGAGCAAGGTGTCTGATAGTATCAGAAGATCTGTCACAGAAAACTGGCTTTTCTAAAGGACAAAGACGCTTGGCTTGCTTTACAGTAAATTCCTTTCGCCTTTTGCCCGTGATCCTGGCGGTTTCGAGAACATGGCAACCCCCGCCCATTGCTATTACTGCTTTGAGTGCCTCGCCGCCTCGTATAAAGGTCAAGAACACATTAGCCTCACAGCCGTGGAGGAGCTATGGGAACGATACGAGCAATTTAAGAAAGTTTCCGCTCTCCAGGACAACGATGAGTCGGTTTCTCTGAGGGAGAGCGCCAGTCTTGGCTTGCAGTCTGGAGATGACGATGATGACATAGACGATGTACCCTCTAAACCCAAAAACGGCCCTCGGGGATTGAAGTTACCTAATATCAATCGGCTCCAGAGTCAGATCTTGTCGGACTCGAGCTCCGCTACCACGCCGTCGAGTAATTCCTCGCACTCAGGCCTATCTAGTTCCACCCCTACTACTACCATGACCACTCCAAGCTCACAGTCGCTGCAGTCCGATGCGAGCGGCTGGAGACGTCAAAGGGAAAAAGATCGGCAGTATCCGTTATTCGTAACTTGGAACACTCTTTCCAGGAGCGGCCGTAAGTCACTTCGCGGTTGTATCGGCACTTTCGAGGCGCAGGAGCTTGCTGCAGGCTTGGAGTCCTACGCTATCACTTCGTAAGTATCCCTGATGTGGGAGCAGGTGGATCGTCTCCCACCTAGACGCCTGTTGCTAACACGGTCGTAGTGCGTTCGAAGATAGCCGGTTCACTCCAATTCCAGCCGCCGCTATACCCACCCTGTCATGCTCTCTAACCCTCCTTGGGTCCTTTGAGCCTTGCACTAACGCTCTAGACTGGGTTCTCGGAGTCCATGGAATCCGTATCTCCTTTATTAACCGCGGTCGACGCTACGGTGCAACCTACCTACCGGACGTTCCTGTGGAGCAAGGGTGGACCAAAGAGCAGACATTGAGAAGCTTGATGGAAAAAGCAGGCTGGGATGGTGGTCATGAAAGCATGACCAGGAGATTTCTAAGGGGTAGCAACAGTGGAGGTCACACCTCTGGCCCCAGCAAGCCATGGGAGCAGGTCTCCGACTTCCGAGTAGTCAAGTACCAAGGTTTGAAGGCATCCGCGAGCTACACTGAATGGCAGGAATGGCGGCAGTGGGTTCTCTCCCTGGGGGATGGGAGCGAGAAGCTGTTGAGTCCAGCTGTATGAACAAATGTGATGGTCTTGGTTTCTATTCTGCGAGTAATACTTTCTAGCCCCTTGGCCTGAGGAGCGTATTATGGAGACCACCTATCTATTTGGTTAATGATATGATGGTGTTAATGAAGAGGTAATGGCGTGTTCGGTTTAATATATGTTAGGGTCTGCATGTTTTTTGGATATTTAGGGACATCCCGAAATTGAGGCGTATCACGTCTAATTCCATCCCTCTTATTTCGTAGTTGAGATATGCAGTATTTCCTCATCTATTCTGCTGTGCAATGGTCATTCCAGAGGTGAACAGAAGAGCGTGCAAGTTATGTCCCAGGAATACCCTGGCTACCCGACTCCGGTGGATTGGACAAAATAATGGAATAAGCAATACAAGCATTGGCAACACAGAAGATTGTATCGTCTCTTACAGGACACATAGTAAGTGTGTCTATGCAGTTGATCATCCTACAAGACAACAAGCACATGAGATGGATCAGGATAACCGTAGCTGCCTTTCATCGTGTGATTAAGGCAGGAACAACAACTATACCAACCATATCTTAGATGGCATACTAGGTGAGTCTTTATGGCTGTGGCTGCGGCTGGTATGCTAACGCCTTACTTTTTAGATGTAAGCCTAATACTGACGTATCTACAATCAAAATAGATGGTGTAGCAAAATGTCTTTTGTTGCAGTCTAGCAAATACAGCAATTAAACCCGTAAGGGTGTCAAGGTGACTTCCAGCAACGTTGAGCACATATCCTGATACCTAGAATGGATCTCAAACACTCCTTGGGATACCCATCAACTCCTGAAATGTTCCTGGTGCCACTCTCACTATCCACTAGCATGAGCAGATACATCACATCAGTGAGCTGTGGTGGGTATGCTTAAGATTCCTTATTTGGTGCTGAAGTTGCCTCATCTCCGCCTGGTGAAGTCTCTTCTGCTCCTCCGCAATCCGCTCCTGCTTTTGCATCATTTCCTCATAGGCGGCCCGAAGTTGATGGGCGATTTCACTATCCTTTTCCACCCGAAGAGTTTCCTTGAGCTCTGCAATCTCCTCGGCATGTTGCTGTTCCATCTTCCGCAGTTCCGCACTAACCACTTGCCCAGCCCTGTTTGCTCCAAACTCTTCCCAGCCTTCAACTCCCGCAGGATCTCTAACTCTATAGGCGGCTGCCTCAGCAAACTCTGAACAATCCGCTGACAGTCAACCTCCACATTAAGCAAGGCCTCATGTCTCGCCCCCGCAGCAATCATGCCTCCCCAGAACTTATCCTTCTCCAGCAGCTCTCGCAGCCGCGAAACTCCTTCGTCTCTAGTCACAGAGTCCCAGCGCGTCGTCACCAGAACCACGTTCGCCATGTTGTTCTCCCCGATGAGACTCCGGAACATGCGGATGTTCTTCAACGCACTTCCTTGCATCCGCACATCGCTGATCCGGTGCAGGTATAGGAGCCCTGTCAACTGGATATTGGCCCCTTCTTCACCTTGCAAGTACGTTGCTATCGTCTTGAGGATCTCCGTGTCGGAGAGGTCCGTGTCGTCGAAACCGGGCGTATCAATCAGATGCACCCTCTGTCCGTTGATGAATGTTTCGGCTACGTTGATGTTCTTCGTGCCTGGGTTCAAGGGTGTTAGTAGCTGTAGGTCCCCATTTTCTTGATGTGGGCAAACACACAGGAACTGAGACCATGTCCAACGGTCAGGCTGTCGCCTGTTAATGTGGTAATGAAAGTTGTCTTCCCAACGCCTGTCATGCCCATGACGGCCACATACTTTATTTGAGTACTCAGCTCTTGCTGGGCCATAGAGTAAAGGAAATCTGACATGGTGATAGTCTGATAGATACTCAGTCCAAGAAGGAGAAGACCAAGACGTTACGCCAGGGAGAGGACAGAAACGAAGAAAAGGTAGGTGTTAAAAAAAGGAGCCCACAAGTCTACGAAAAATCAAACAGCAGCACGACATAAGCATGATGAAACTTCCCATTACCTCATAGATGTCTGGACGAGAAAACGAATATGACACATATCCATTCTCTATCTATGGATGGACAACTATGCTCCTACGGAAAGTGACAGCCTGACTCTTCTACCTACTCAGGCAGTGACACTGTTTACCCTCAATACCTCGGAATTGTGTGTATCTTCTGGGAGGTACAGCCCAATTGAGGAAGTAAATATTTCTTCTACTTACTTAGTTTCTGAATAAAACCGTATTGTTGGATCTTGTACTTCGCCATACTTGTAAATTATATACAGGCGAGGCAAATGCGCTGAGCTGATCTTAGGCACGCAAGTTCTTCGTTTTGGGCTCGACAGTAGTCTTTCAGGCTGGTTGTTGGTATTTGTACAGTGTTGATCATCTCTTGGGAGCAATCTGGGCTTGATGTATTTGCAGTGCATGGATTACATTTGGGTGGATGCATTATGAGTGCTGCTACAATACTGATTCCTTGTATCAATTCTCACTCGGTGCTATACTTCTTCAGGGCAGACACAGCCCGGTATTGATACAGGCTAAGCTCTGTGTATTGCATTAGTAGCTGCTAGTAGTCTTTGTCTATTCCTGAGTCTCTAGTGTACTTCGCCTAGTTTGCTTCGACATCACACGGTCGATTATTGCATTACTGTATAGTCATTTCAATAGATACAGCAAAAAGATATATGAGATATTTCTCTATATTTTGTTTGATTTTTATTCCAAAATCATGGAGACCTCCCGCAGCAGCCATATAAATATATATACCGCAAATGCTTTACAAACCAACTAATCAAGGCATTGCCATGCATTGACATCAACAATCATCAGAGCTTAAGCAATGGGCATATATAGACCTTTCCTCCCTCATAAGCAATAGCAGCAAAACCCGCCAAGCGAGAGACAAAACTGTATAAGACACGCGACGGAGCAAACGAAAAACGGCAAGCCTGATCATAAGCAAAAAAACAATGGGTAGAGATCTTGGCATATATATCATCAGATTCGTTTTTCTCATCATTTCTTCGCAGTTCTACTCCACAGTCCGGCTACCATCTGTTTTACTCTCTGCTCCTGTGCCCGGATCTGTTCTTCGGTCTGGCCGCGCGCATCGCTGCGGCCGTCGAGGTCCATCTGTCCGTCGTGGTGTGAGTTTTCCTCAACAACATGGTTGCCGTTGACCCTTTCCGGTTTCGGGTCTACACTCATCACCCCGTCCATCATCAGGCCGCCACCTTCGCGGAGCTTGTTGATCGCACGGACGGTATCGATGGCCTTGTGAAGTGTCCGACGGGCGTTGAAGTTCTTCTTGACGGTTGGGAGTAAGTCTTGACCGGACTGATCGGCGTATGGGTCGTAGGGCGGGTTGACCCAGAGGTGTTGGAGGGCTTCGTGGGCGGTCATGCGCGCTTCGGGATCCACGGTCAGACACCGTTTGATGAAATCCCGGGCGTGCTGCGAGACACCCCGCCAATATTCGAGCGGAGTAAAAGAATAGTCAGCTGCAAGGATGGCCTGCATCTCTTCCAGGTTGGAGTCGCGGTCAAAGGGGGTGTAGCCGCAGAGTAAGAAGTAGGTGATGACACCGATGGCCCAGATATCCCTGTTGCATTGTGTCAGACGTATCGTTGAAACCCGAGATTTTGGTCTATTCAAGCAGCTGGGATGGATAGGCACTCCGTGGAGACATACACTGGCTTTCCGTGGCCGCTCTTTTTGAAAATCTCGGGCGCCATGTACCCGGGTGTACCGCATGTTGTAGTGAGAACATGGAACTGTTCTTCGTCCATGATCCTAGATAAGCCAAAGTCGGCAATCAAAAGATCTGCATTGTCTTCCGGGGTGCGAAATAGCAGATTCTCGGGCTTCAAGTCACGGTGCACGATACCGTGATCATGTAAGTAGGCCACAGCCGACAAAATGGCGCGGATAAGATCCGCAGCATCTGATTCGAAGTAGCTGCCTTTACGACAGATACGGTCGAACAACTCGCCACCCAGTGCAAGATCGGTGACCAAATATACTGCACAACAGGGACGGTTAACCTGGATCACTAGTCACAGGCCATGGTCCGGGAAGGGACATACAGTTATTCATAGTTTCAAAGTAATCGACCAAAGTCAAAATGTTCTGATGACCCATTGACACTTTCTTGAGTATAGCGATCTCGTTGCGAACCTACAATCATAGTCAACACACATCGCCAGCGACCGTATATCTTCCGGGGCTTTTCCTAGTAGACACCCATACCATGTGTTCGCGCCCCGCCATAAGTCGCTTATTGATCACCTTCGCGGCATAATACCGGCCAGTGTCGATGTGTACGCACTCCTTCACAACGGAGTAAGATCCGGCGCCTAGGGTCTTCCCCGTCTTGTACCGACAAGGCTGGACCTTGGGACGCTGGGCCTGGGCCTGAGCCTGGGCCTGGGCCTGTGCTTGGGATGCCATTTAAGGAGAGAAATAAAGTATCCAACCAGGGAGTTCTTTGTAGTCGGAAGAAGCAGTTTGGTCTCCGCGCGATGGAGCAGAAAGGGATGGGACGCGCTTCGTGAGCCTGCACTGTTGACTATATCGTCAGCAAGAGACTGTCAAACTGTAGGGTGACCCGACCCCTTATAGTCAAATTGGCTGCAGATATGTCCGCTTGGCAAGAGAACCCACCGGTTTGAGAGGTTCACCGGTCGCAGGGACGGTGGGATGGGTCTGTCGCACTTGCGGTGAAATCGTCGCGGAAATCGATGGCGGGGTTAATTAATTGGTTGAAACGCTGTGTCGATAACCGTCGCCGCTGATAAAACGATAGGGCGGGGGCTTGACTGATATAAAACGATGGATCTCCGCAAGTATAAATACCAAGACTATCATGAACAAAGAACTATTGGGGGTGACGGAGGACTGGTAGAGGATCTGAACACTGTGGAGACAGAAGAGAAAATGAGATTTCTTCGTGACCGCCGGTTTCAACCTTATTCAATAGGTTGACAGGTCAAATAAGTTTACCATTTTTGGGTTTTGTAACATTCCATGACATTACAGACGCATACATACGCTGATCGATATAACTATACAATAAAACCCTACCAGATTAAGATTCCCCCCAGCATCCCAAACGCCGTGTATAGTACTTAAAATGATTGTTCCGTCCTTCTTACTCCCGTGTACACATATGTACCGACCAGAAGTCATGAAAGCAGATAAAAAGAAAAGAGGGGAAAAAAGAAAAAAAGCCGCACGAATTCGATCATATCTGTTCTAGAACTCCTTCCACAACATTCTCCAAAAGCTTAAGCCCATGAAACTTCGCGACACTGTTAAGGACTCGCAGTTTCTTTTCCGCTTCTGCACGATCCATGGTTTCCACCCATTTGCCGCTGCACGAACAATGCTCCATGAACTCGCTAACCTTCAGCCCTCCACATTTGGAGCATTTTAAATCCTGTGTCTGCCAGCCAACGATCAGTCCATGGACCTGGCCGATAAGGATCTCTTCCTGAGCCAGTCTATCATATTCTGTCTGACAGAAAGGACAGCGCCAGGGCTTCGTCACGGCCTTGCTTGGGTCAGATCCGGGATCCGGGAGGACATCTTCATCGCGGCACAGGTCTAGATCTCGAATCAAGCAGCAAGCGCTACAGGTAAGCTCGGGAAGTTTCAGGCTGGCAGCCGGGTTCTCAAATCGACCCTCTTTACTGAACTCTCGCACCTCAAACATGGCCAGGAGTTCGCGACGCAGAAGTCGATTCTCCAAACTCGTTGTCTTGGAAAGACTAAGGACCTGCATCAACATTTTGACCAATTCCAATACGGGGTTGCGCTTCTCCTCGTTAGGGTCCGACAAGACTCCAGGAAGGACGGGGAAAAGGTAGTCAGATGCAAGCTCGGGATGTAGCATTTCCTCGCGCTGACGGCGAATGAGACCAGAGATTTGCTTCTTCAAGGGCTTCGAGAATTTCTCCGCGAGGACGGCAGATACCTCATCATCGTCCTCGTCGGTCGGGCGCCCGATTGGGATTTGCGTCATTCGGGGAGTGGACGAGTCGGCTGATTCAGGGTGTTTGACGCCGTGCATCAAGTCGATATATTCAACCACCCAATCATGGAAGATTGTCTGCATTGGGCCCGGGAGGAAACGGCTGAGCTGCCAATGCATGACAGTTTCTAGTTCCTGTTCATCTGATCCGACCACCTCCCGACAGCCTTTTCCGCCGTAGTTGTACTCATCATACCAGACCAGGTAGTCCCAGTATTCCTTGATCTCGAGATCAATGAAATGGAAAGACGGGTTGGCGCGTATCGACTTTAATACGTATTGACTGTATGCGTAGGCATTTCCGACTTCGGCCTTGGTTGTCTGAAGCAAGAGGCGCGTAGAGCTAGCGAAGATAATATTAGACCCTACGCGTCTAAACTCAGCCATTAAGCGCTGAAACGACTTCCTGGACAACATGCGCACGTAGTTGTGTAGAGACCGATCGTAAAGACACGAGACTGGGCTCTCTACCCAGCGAATCAGGTGCTGCACCATGATATCTGCCATATTGTTTCCTTCACAGGCCTCAGTCCACCAGTGTTTCACCATCTCCCGTAGTACAACCGCACCCGCTGAAGCGAACGCCTTCTCCGAATAAAGGACGCCGGAACCGGTTGAATCAGCTGAAGGTTCGGATGATGCCAGAAGTGTATCGGCGCCTTCCATCTCGTTAATGATCGAGGATGTCAGGATAGTATTGATGGCAAGATTGCGAACTTCAAGCTCGATACACACGGTGGTGTAAGCGCTTGGAACATTGACAGATGGCATGGACACCTTCTCTAGAGGGCCCGTTATGTCGTCCTTCTCGTACCCTGCATGATCAGGCCTTGGACCGGAAGACCACCAGAGGACGACGTTGTTCTGTTGAAGGCGCCTGGCATATGATATGTCAATAAGATACCGTGGGTCGTCACTTTCTAAGTTGCAGAGGGGAACGTCGCCGTATCTTGCTAACATAGTCAGATGCTGGATCCAAGCCGATAGATACAGGTAGTGCGTGACAAGTCGTCTTGCAATGAATGCCTGCCAGCCTAGAGGGGGGAGATCCATATCAGATACTTCTGGTTTCACCGACATAATTGGATACTCCCTCAGCATGGGGATGTCGTGGCACAGGCGACTTCTTTGATGCGATTGTATGACAAGAACAGTTGGCTGGGTTTCTTCGCTTCTGAATTTCTTGATCAAGTCGCCGACCTCTAGATATGCCTTTCTTCTGGTTGTGACTTGCGTTGTTCGGAAGTGAATCTTCTCCTGGTATTCGAAGGCATTTTGAAGCTCATCTCTGGAAGCGTTCTGCTTCCGTCGCATAAGAAGATCTGTGTATATCTTGTCGACGTTTGGAAGGCCCTGGACGTCCCTCGTACGGTTCAAGATAACAACATGCGCCTCACTTTTGGTTGTGGAGAAAAGGGCGAAGATCTGCCTATCACCAGAAGCGACATGGTACAAGTAGTGATAGACCAACGGCGAGTCCATGAGATAAGGCTGTTCTGAGGATGTACGGCATAGAGTCGACAGGTCAAATCCACTGTCTAATCCTTCTCCCAGAACACCTCGCTGTTCCTCGTCGAAAGTACATATACTACCAAGTTTCAGAATAGCACGTACATTCAGAGGAATGCTCTTCTCATAGACACCTTCGATGCTCGGATGTTGTAAAAGTGTATCCATCTTATCAGCCTCACGCAAATAGGTCTCCTCGGACAAGGTCAATTTGAACAGATGCACCGAAGGGTGCCCGTTTGGTAAAGTGTGATTGACTTTCTCGACCTCACAGTCTGGAACATCAACATCAGGGAGAGAGTCTCGTTTCAGATTGATGTACATCTGCCGGGGAACCTTGACTGTGAGAGTGTGAATCTTTTTATCAATCAAGACAAAAGCTCGAACGATGCCTGGCCTTGTCGTTTCAGAGAGCTGCAAAACTTGCCAGGTACTGATATAAAGAAGCTCGGCCTGGTTTCTGAAAATGTGGCTCAAAGAGTCATTAGCAATATTTGTCCTTTCGCCGAAAAGCTGGCGGCGGCGGATGCGTGCTTGCTTCTGGATTTTCCACTTTTGCTTTTGATATTTCAAGAATCCGACATAATCATCTGCCATTGGCGGCATCCTTGATGGCAGGCTAGCAAAAGGGTCGAGAGAAGTTTTTGTAGGACCTTCGGGAAGTTTCCTTTTCTGCGATGTCTTACTGTTTGGGGAGGACTTCAACTTCTCAGTTGAGCTTGCAATTACCTCACCAATATCACCGGCGTGTTGCACACGATGGTCGAGTATGTTCGTCGAGATGTCTGTCAGTGGGTTTTTCTCGCTCTTCGCAAACACGTCTGTCATCTTAATTTGCTTGAACTTGTCATCCTTCACATTGATCCGCCTCTGTAGCCAATCTGGGTGGGCGACTCGAGGCACTGGGTTGCGGACCTTCTGAAGAGCAGCAGGGATTGTGATAAGTTTTTGCACGACAGATCCCAATCGCTCCAGATAATAATCCCAGTCAATCACAGTTCGAGGATCACAATCGCCAGGATCATCTTTCAACCACTTCCGCAAGAAAAACCGTTTCACATTCTCCTCAGCCGAGAAGATCGCTACTGGAATAGCTCGCTCCGTAACAGGTGTATTTCTTGGCCTTGCAGATATGATGTATTTGCAGTTGAGACCTTTGTCTTTGACCATTTGCTCTCCCAAGAATTCTGCTAGACGACGCGCTGTAGTGATAGATGTGGACTTTTGGTTACCGTATTCTTCCAGGGTCTTCGTCATACTTCTGTTCTCGGAAATGAGTTCGATCAATTCCTCATCGGCTAATGTAGCTCCATGTTCATATAGCACATCCAGCCATCTGTCAGCTACTCGGGCTACAGCGGCATATGTTTCTTCAAGCGACGTTCCTTCTAAGAAGAACTTGAAGATTTGAGTCTGGAAAATCTTAATGAGCTTCAACTCTCCTCTCCGCTTGACTTCGAATCCCTTCAATTCAGCCAAAGACCCATCATGATTGAAAACAGCATAGCGCTTCTTCAAGTTCTTGTCTTCTTCTTTCGAGGTTGGCAGAATCATTGCTTTATACGGCCCATCAACCTCGAAGAAAATGGAGTTGTCGCTATGCGTCTCGTATCTAAAGGTCTTTGGATCGACAAGGGTTTGGTACTGGTGATTCGTATAACTTCCATGGACAAGGTGATTCAGCATAACACATGGATAAGAAATCCCCAGCTTCTTCCCATTCTTCAGAGTGAAAGAAAAGTTTTCGGGGAAGGATCCGGGAAGCATACACCAGATACCGTCTGTGTCAAGCTCCAGTGGACGACCGATACGTTCGACTAGCTCTCTTGCCATCTGAATGATTCGAGCACCTGTCAAACACGTCACGCCAGCCATTTCCAGTGAATACCATCGTGACCCTTTTCTCATGACGTAACCATAGAAACTGTTTAGGATGACTTTATGGGCAAGCTGCAGCGAGTCGAACAAAATAATCATCTTCTTTGCTTCTTCAATGTCCGCCGCCGAAGCACCCGACGACTTGAGAGAATCAGTCTTGTTTTTCCAAACTTTCTGCTTGCCTTTGAAATCATATCGGCGATCTCGGAAGTTGCGGACCGTGTTCACGTAGAATGGATTCTCTCGTTGGCAGATAATAGCCTCTCGGACCATTGTCTTGCTGTCATGAATTTTGTGATAAATCTTCTTACTGTAGTCCTGAAGCCTCTTTTTGACTATGGCAGATTGTTCTTCGGCGCTCATGTCGCTAAACAACCTCATTGGACTGTTTTTTGTTTTGCCCGGAAATCTTTCGTTTGCAACCGCTTGTCGAACCATGTTATATTCATCACGTTTAGCAGGAAGAAATTCGCCTCTCCATGCCCACGGCATTCGCCTATCACAGGTTTTGCCAGGTCGGTTGAAGTCGCAGGCAGCGCAGTTGGACTCCTGGATCATGGCGTCTGGCTGTAATCGATTTGTAGTGATGATATTCGGGTACATGGAAGCAACATCCAAATGGTAGATGAAAGGATTCTCGTCCCTATTTGGATTTTCCTTTAGAGAGATCAGAAGCTTGGAGATCTGACCCTTGACTTCCTCGTAGTTGACAACGTCATCCAATGACTTTTTCTCTTCCACTTCAATGCTGAATTTCAAAGCCGCATCCAAATCCCGAAGAAGTTCGTCAATGGCAGTAGGATCAATCTTGAATGTAACGGGGATGTCACTTCGAAACACACCAGCCTCAATACTTTCCACGTGTCCACCAACATATGTCTCTGACTCCAGCAGATGGCCTTCATAGAAAGCCTCTGGGGGTTCTTTGTGCTTGTTAGGCAGAACAATTTCGCCCTGATATGCTTGAACCATTAGTAGCATCTCACAAAGTGTACCTGTTCCTTTCCGCAGTGTGTCATCGGGATTAAGGGGGACAATTGTACAAAGCGAGAAGATGAAAGGATGGACGTATTTCATATACAAGTAATATGTGGCGACGGCATCGGACACCGAATATTCAGCTAGTGTTTGAGGGCGTTCACTTGCGTACGGGGTCATGAGTTCCGGGTCGAGTTCATCAGGGTCATATCCGAGCTTTGCAACAGTGACAGCTTTCAAACCACGACTTCCCTGAGGGAGGTAACTATCACGGTTGACCCAAGCAAAGCAATCCATATGCACACAGTGATCGCTCTGATAAATGTCCTCACTGTTTTTACGGAATCCAGTCTCCGTATACATGTCGATCCCAAGGACACTTGCTCTCGCTTCAACAAACGGCCAATCGAAAAAGTCACCGTTATATGTAGCGATAACAGTTGGTTTAGCCTCTTTTATGTGCCCAAAAAACCGTTCTAGAACACTCCTTTCATCGGGCTCGTTGAAAATCATGAAAGGACCATAGTATTCGGGCTTGGGCGTGTACTCGAAATCGTTGATATCTTCAGAAACTATCTCACGATTCGTAATTAAGAAACCTTGCCCGTCAATCATGTATGAAATCATCATAATTTGGTCGATGACAGAGTCTGGGAATTTCAGCGGCAGTTTAGTCGTTTCAATATCAAAAGCAAGAACAACAGGGTCAGGACGTTGGACTCGTTCCTCTATGCAGGTCAATGAGATCACACCGTGTTTTGCCTCTACAGTGTACCACTTCCCTATACGGATATCTGCAAGATGTTTTGTCAGTAAGGTAATCCACATAGGAGGGAGTCGCCTACCTTTGTCAATCGCCACTCTAACATGGTAAGGAACGTCATATTCCCGAATATCAATTATAAAATCACTCGCTTCCATAGTTCCATTAGATCGTGACTCATTAATTATTTCGTCGTCAAAGAGATCAAAGCCAGCATTTGCGCTTAAGAACTGAGTTAGCTCCTAACCAATCCAGATAGTATCCACCCAAGTCCAACAAACCTTGAAATCTCCACGTAAGTATCCATCACATTCACATTTTTCTTGTTCTTTTCCGCCAGTGGTAGAAGTGTCCTTCGAACTTCCAACAGATGGCTCACATTTGCAAAGTACATTTGAAGGAAAGTCCTCCGGTGCCCGAGCAGGTGGTTCGGTAGCTTGAGATCTTCTTTCTCTACTCTCGTGACCTTTTTGATAAGCCCTTCGAACATTCTCCGACACCATTCCTCAACTTCAGCCTCGTGTCCCTTCTTCACTGCGATGAGGAAATATGGGTCGTATTCAACAGTTGCCTTGAAACTTCCGCCGTTGTCTTCAAGAAAGTAATAGTCCACACCGGCGCGTCCTCCGGGTATATTGGGATCCTCTACTGAAGTACTATGCATGTTGGTAAGCCAGCCGACCCTTTTCTCGCCGGACTCAAAGCGCGGAAATCCCATGGATTCGTCGATGCTGTTCGCCAGCCGAATCGCCTCGAATTTCTCATCTTGGGATGTGGCTTCTGTCGATCGAAGAGAAGAAAATTCGATGGTCTTTGTCCGTTTCGGCTTGAAAGATGCAGCGTTCGACCGAAACTTGTTTCCGTACTTGCTGGGTTTCCTTATAGGCATTGCGACGACACGCCCGCTGGCTAGGGCTGGATCACTGTGGGATATGTGAAAGTTGGTTAAGCATGGAACGCAAACGTTAAGTATTAGTTATTAGTAGAACACAGAATGGGCATGTTTGGTTCCTGCCAAATTGTACACTCAATAGAAATTGATCGAAGTTTGAAGGCCCAGTGTACTCAATCTTGTTAACTTAGATCATGCTAAGCTACTGAAGAGCCCAAATTTGGTTGCCAATCTGCGGGTGCCGACGCGTTCGCGTTCCACTATACGCGTGCCTTTGGCCAGACGTCCACCGCCCACGGTAAAATTAACCACAATTGGCAGTATCTGATTACCTTCGGATCATACATTCTCCGATCGGTCGTTGTTCCTGCAAGAGTCTGTCAGTGATCTAGGTAATAGTACGTGTTGATTGGTTTAAGCAACAATTCAGTATAAATAATACGCTATGGCGGGGGACACACTGGAATCGTCTACGCCTAATGTCGAGCAACATAACAGCTCCCAAGAAACCTCTCACCAAAACAAGCCGAAGCATGAATTCCCTAAATCACAGGTCGGAAAGCTATGGGATGCTTTTGGGAACCCCGAAGAGTCTGCGAACGTGCTAGCAACGGGAGCTGGGCCCTCTGGAAGGGGCTCGAAAGATGCTACAGTCACGGAAGCTATGAAGTCAATGTCACTTAAAGATGTCACATCATTCTACAAAGCACCTTGCGCACGAGACTCCCTACTTCTAGGTATTGGAGCAGGGTTCGGAATTGGTGGCATCAGAGGTGTATTAGGAGGTAAATAATCTCCTTCACTCGGCTTTCCTTAGGTTATAACGTTTGGTAATACTAAAGCAATGATTGTTTAGGATTGCGCTCATTATGGACCGCTTCCAATTGGGCTGTTGGTGCATTTGCCCTCACCTCTCTCGCAGCGCACGAGTTCTGCCAGCGGCGTCGAGTACAAGAGCTGGACGGTATGAAACAAGCTGTGGAGTTGATGAAAGAGCTGAAAATCAAGAAACAGCGAGAAAAGGAAGAGAAGGCTGCGGAGATCGCGCGCTTGGCAGAGGAAGAGAAGAAGAAGAAGAGCTGGACGAACCTTTCAAACTATAAGTTCTGGTAGTCCTTTCGCGTATTGCCCGGAGTCATGGAGTTTCCTGGGATCGCTTTGTAAATTTCGAGTGGGATGTACAGTACATATTTCTATCTCATAAGGCTCCAGCCTGTCAAGGATGAATAGTTTCGTGATCGCATATCAATATCCAAATCAACGCCAGCTCATTCATATCCCATACTCCATTGCATCCAAAGTTGCTTCAATCCAAAAATATGAGAGACCAAAAACAAAGAAAGAAAAGAAAAGAAGGGAAGAGAAGAGAAAAGAGAAAAGGATAGAGAAATTGGCAGGTGAACACACGTTAGACGTCAAATTTGACTCTCTTCTGAATGGCACCCGATTGAATAGTCCGTAGCTTTTCAAAACTGACAGCATCTCGTTTCTCCCTTCTTTTTTCTCGCGCTTCCCTTGCCTCACGACTCTTCCATTCCGCAAGCTGCTTCTGCCTCTTTTGTGATCTGTTCCAGGCCATTGCCGCTGTCGGTTTGAAACCTATTCCATTGATACCATATCCATCGTCATTTGGATCATTTGGATCATGCCCGGTGATCTCGGAGTCGTGCCATGTAAGCGAGTCGTCGGCTGCACTGCTAGTGGGAGGTGGTGACTTCGTACGTGATCGTTGGGTTTTAGGAAGGTTTCGTCTCTTGCGAGGGCTTTGGGTTGCCTGTTTCTTGGGGGAAGGAGTTGGCGTAGCATTGCTCCGATTATCGATAATTGCTTCAGCAGGCCCACTCGCGACAGTGTTGGTTTCTGTCGCTGAGTTCGTCTCGGACATATCATAAGAACTGCTATAGGAAGTAGCCCAACATCCCGATTGTGCAGAATGCGCAAGTGATGACTGGCTTGTATTACCATTCAGAAATTGCGGTGTCGGGAAGTGGTCCCCGCGTATGGCCAGCTGCCCTAGCCGACCAGCAACGGCGGCTCGGGGACTATATCTCCCTAACTCTTCTTCCTCGCGAAGCTTCACTTCTGGTAGGCTAGGAGCTGAGACGCTGGATGGAGATGATATAGAAAGGCTATAGCTATCGGATTCTTCTGAGGCGCTGCGCTTGGGCTTGGGCGAGTTCAAAATCATTGTCGGTAAAGTCGTAGGCATCATCGCGGGGCTGAAACTGAAGGCGGATGTGGGAGCATCACTCTGATAAGCCTTCATTGATAAAGTAGAAACTCTCGAGTTCATAAGAGCAAGGATTTCAGCAGATCACCATCTTCTATGGGTCCTATCCCGAGCTAGTGTCACTTGCAGCCATCATAACTTATATAAATGGAGGATTGCGGAGAATGCAAGGGCTCGGGCCATCGCCATTGACTGAGAAGCAACGGGGTTGGTTCATTGTTCGAGAGGGGGGTTGCGGCAGTTTGTCTCAGTGGACAACGGCAGTACAATTCCGCCTTCTTTCCGATCCCAAACGCCATGGAGGTTCAGTAACTGTAGGGCTGAATGAACGTAATGTAGCAGTCTAGCAAGTGCTAAGGTACAAGTATCTCATGATGCTCAGATCCACGTAGAACACAAAAATTCGATTGACATTTTGAGGAGCTACAGACAAATTTTAGCACGACGGAGGCCTCAATCGAATAATTTACAAATACCCAGCCCAACAAGTCGTGAAGTAAAACAGAACATATATAGGAAAATGAACTCAAAATCAACCCTACAACGCCGCGACAATGACGCCCTCGTGTCCCAGAAAATGGTTTAGACCTTCTTCTTCTTCTTGGACGGCTCAGCATCGCTGTCGTGCTTCCGCTTCTTCTTCTCAGACTCGCCCTCACCGACATCGGACTTCCTCTTCTTCTTCTTCTCTTCCTTCTCGCCCTTCTCCTTCTTCTCCTTCTTCTCACTCTTCTCCTTCTTTTCCTTCTTCTTCTCCTTCTTATCCTTCTTCTCCTTCTTGCTCTCAGCCTCGGCATCTTCCATCTCTTCATCGCTCTGATCCGCATCGATGTCCATATCAGCTAAGACAGCATCCATGGCATTTTTCTACATGCAAAGTTAGTATACCATCCAAAAGTTCATAGATGGCAATAATGCAAGATAACATACCATAGCGATTTCATTCTTAGTAGGGGCGGCTCCGGTAGCATAGAACTCCAAACGCTCCTCGACCTGCTTCTTCAGGGCTTCACCAAACTTGGTCGTAGGCTCCTCAGAGAAGTTATCGATTCTAGAGGCGATAGAGCACTTGTTCGCAAGGAATCGGGAGATCCGACCCTTGTTCTTGGGGCCAGCCTTGCCAATGAAAGAGGAGTGGTACAGCAGACCGTACTTAGGAGTGTTTCCCTTAGTCTTCAAGGCCCTGAAGAGAGCCTTCTCAGCACCGAGAATCTGCACAGTGGAAGCGGGGTATTTGGAAAGGTTGGTCAAGCTTCCAGCGTGCGAAATGAGACGAGCACCGACGATCTCTCCGATCAAGGCAGCAAGGTTGGGCGCAACGACGCTCATCTTGGAAGTCAGGTAGGAATGCAGAGACTTGCGGTACTGGGAAAGGCTGACGACTCTTTGCGCAAAAGAAGTGACATTCTCCATGTCGGTCTCGGAGATCTCTTGGCCCATACTGTGCTTCGCGGCATCGATAATGCTCTGGGCAACACCCTCATCGTCCTCCACAAGCGCAGCAAGATCGTGCAATTTGTCGTCAGTCAAAGTGGTCTTGTCCTTCACGAACAGAGCGATTTGAGCATAGCGCTGGTTGTCCGAAACGATCTTGATGAGCTCAGGGAAATGCCACGAGTACCACTCCCGAACCCTCATAGAGAATGTGTTGATGGCCTTGTCGAGCTGGTCAAGGATGGCAATAGCTTGGATGATATGGTTATCGTCACGCTGGACAGAGAACTTGACCTTGGCACGGGAGTAAGCGTGACCGAGACCAAGTTGAGCAGTGTCCATATCACCCTCACGAAGCTGCTTCAGCAACTTACTAGCGTGAAGCCTGATACCACGGAGCATGTCTTGGACAACCTCGCTGGTGTCGCCGGTTTCGCAGTCAACGAAAGAAAAGGCAGACTTGATACTTCCGGCCAAAGCCTTGTCTAGAACGCCCAGAACAACCTTCTTCTTCTTGTTAGGCTTAGGAAGGTTCAATTCGAGGAAGGAAATAAGAGTATCGGAGGCGACACCCTCCGAAACGTCGTTGATTTCGCTCAAGGCCATCTTGTTGTTCCTGGGACTGGTCAGTCTCTATTAAAGAGCCCCATCAGGTAGTTGCACATACTCGAATGGGAGAAAACTAGCCAACTCAACCATTTTTCCAAACTTAGAAAGATCGTTAACACCCTCCTGGACCTCCTTCAAGCGATTGCCAACGCTGTCGCCCTGGTGGGCGACCTTGAAAAGTCCGTAGCCCATAGGGCCCTCGAAAAGTAGGAAGTCGGCCATGGTGAAATTGAGTCAAAGGGCCAAAATAACAAGGGAAAAAATTCCTCTTAGTGTAATCGATCGAGCCCCTTACCCAAATCCCGGGAGTCTGCGGTCGTAGACTTGCCGTGGAGCGCCGTGGAGTTGGTAAAAAAAGGCTGGAGGGCAAATTTGGAGAGTCGAGCCGTCGGAGCTCTTTTTTTTCGCAGCGGCGCTAGTGCGAATACTGAATGTGGGCTTTTTGCCAAAACTACGAGCTCACCGCATTCGACGGCAAACACCACCAGCTTTGTGCCAGTGCGGGCGATTCTTTGGGGCCGATAGCACCAGCAAGCCTTTTTTTTTACGAGTTAGTTCGCTGGGGATTGCTGATTGTCATTTACCCACTCAGCAAAAATGTCTGCAACTCAGTTACTCAATCCCAAGGCCGAGTCGAGGGTATGTCACTGATAATTTTCCCCTCAGAAGTAGCCCCTCAGTGGTCACACGCAAACTAACATTGCACAGCGGAGGGCGGAAGCCTTGAAGGTCAATATTAGTGCTGGTGAAGGTCTCCAGGATGTTCTTAAATCTAACCTGGGCCCCTCCGGGACATTGAAGATGTACGTTTTCATACTTAATCGATGCAAGATGGGGAAGTGCTGACAAAATTCAGGTTGGTGGACGGTGCCGGCGGAGTATGATATATTTCCCCTTATCGCAAAATCAGCTACCTAATGAGCGTGCGAATAGATCAAATTGACTAAGGATGGGAATGTGCTATTGCGAGAGATGGTAAGGCTTAGGCCAATCTATGAACCTTCAGGCACAGGCTAATGTTTACACAGCAAATCCAAAATCCCACCGCCGTAAGATGCCTTCCTCACGTTTCCAGAGACATCTTCGAATACTGATTTGGCGAAGGTCATGATTGCCCGGGCTGCGACAGCACAGGATGATATTACTGGTGATGGAACAACTTCTGTGGTGTTGTTGGTGGGAGAACTTCTGAAGCAGGCAGACCGTTACATTTCCGAAGGATTGCACCCTCGAGTAATCACAGATGGATATGAGATCGCGAAGAACGAGGCTCTTAAGGTCAGTACTGAGATATTGTTGGCCACATGAGCGTCGATACTGATACGGGTTTGTATACAGTTCCTTGATCAATTCAAGATCGACCGTGCAATCGACCGTGAGCTGTTGCTGTCTGTCGCTCGGACTTCGCTCAGTACGAAACTGAACAGTGCACTTGCCGAGAAGCTTACCCCCGACATTGTCGATGCCGTTCTCGCTATCCACAGAGCTCCCGAGAAGCCAGATCTGCACATGGTTGAGATCATGACCATGCAACACCGCACATCTTCCGACACTCAACTCATCCGTGGTCTTGCCCTGGATCACGGTGCAAGACACCCTGATATGCCTAAGAGGGTTGAAAATGCTTTCATCCTCACCTTGAACGTCAGTCTGGAGTATGAGAAGTCAGAGATCAACTCCGGTTTCTACTACTCTTCTGCTGAACAAAGAGATAAATTGGTGGAGAGTGAGCGCAAGTTTGTGGACTCAAAACTGCAGAAGATTGTGGAGCTTAAGAAGCAGGTTTGCGGCCTGGATCCGAAGAAGAACTTCGTTGTCATCAACCAGAAGGGTATCGATCCCCTGAGCTTGGATGTCCTTAGCAAGAACGGTATCCTTGCCCTTCGGAGAGCTAAGCGGAGAAACATGGAACGTCTCCAGTTGATTTGCGGTGGTATCGCGCAGAACAGTGTAGAGGACTTAACACCCGAAGTTCTCGGGTGGGCCGGTCTTGTTTACGAACACCAGCTCGGAGAAGAGAAGTACACTTTTGTCGAAGAAGTTAAGGACCCCAAGTCCGTCACCATCCTCATCAAGGGACCCAACCAGCATACCATCGCTCAGGTTAAGGATGCCGTCCGTGATGGCCTGCGGTCTGTGTACAACTCCATCGTCGATGGTTGCGTCATCCCTGGTGCTGGTGCGTTCCAAGTTGCCTGTGCCGCCCATCTGTCGTCTGAGGACTTCCGCAAGACTGTGAAGGGTAAGGCTAAGTGGGGTGTCGCCGCCTTTGCTGATGCCCTTTTGGTCATTCCCAAGACTCTTGCAGCCAACTCAGGTCACGACATCCAAGACTCTTTGGCAGCCCTGCAAGATGAGCGGTCAGACGGCAACATTGTTGGTTTGGATTTGACTACTGGCGAGCCGATGGACCCCGTGCAGGAGGGCGTCTTCGACTCCTTCCGTGTCTTGCGCAACTGCATCGCATCAAGCACTGGCATCGCTTCTAACCTGCTTCTGTGCGACGAGCTGCTGAAGGCCAGGCAGATGGGTAAGCAGGGAGGACCAGGAGGTATGGATGAGTAATGCAGTCGCAACGTATAGATCAAATCATGTAAAGGAGCTCGGAGAGGATTTATATTCGGTTTTCCGCTTTCAAAAATAGTTGATGCCAAAATGTATTTCATAAATGCAGAACACCATGCTAATGAGCTTGGGCAATCTAATATGCCCTAGATAATTATCTACGCCAGTAGTGGCACGATATACAAATCATTTATAGAGATTGTGGTGTCCCATTATGGGCAAAATCTATAAACAGCAGCCGTAGAGCAAACAACAGCCCTAACAATGCTTCAGTCGAGGTAAAGTACCAACTCGTTGTCCGTATAAGAGTGGGGAGCTCATATAGCTCTGGCAAAGATCGAAAATAAGATGGCATCTATTTCATAATGCGTGTTCATTCATCTAGCTCGGTTTAACATAGAGCTCATGAAGTTTTATCATCATATACTGATACATACAGGTGGCCAGATCTGGCTTCGCCGAAATTAATTTTAGACATTTATTCATCACCCTCACCACTTTCTGAATCGCTGGTTTCAGGTGTTGCGCGTGGTGCCCATCTTCCGAGAAAGCCCTCATCTCTAACAGGATCTCGTAATGTAACAAGATGAGCTTTTGCCCATTCAAGCACATCTGATTTTCGTATCATCACTGTTTCGCCCTCGTCAGGCTCGCCAGAATCTTGATTCGCCTTACGCTTTTTCGTCGGTGTTGTGGGTTCAACAACTCCCATGCCTTTGAGAGCTGTAATGACGTCTTCCGTTAGCATCCCTGTGGCCAATCCTATATCCTGTACTGTCATGACTTCTTGGGGGTGTTTTTTCCGAGAGCTTTTGGACGGCTTTGGCTTCTGCTGTGACGAATCCTCCGTGTCTGCTGAATCAGAGCCATGTAATAGTAAATATCGAGCAATTCGTTCCTCCCAGAATCGACTGTAGCTCCTTCGTCCCATCTCACTAAGTGGTTTTTCCGGCCCACCTATCAAGCCTCCGTCCTTTTCCCAGTCACTCAGTTTATAGCTCACACCCATCAACAGCTTGCCCAGTTGTTTATGCTGATACGGAGGGAAGATCAAAATGCAAGCAAGGTTGTTTGCATCCCATGAGAGCTTCTCTTTCGAGAAGAACCCCAGGATATAATAATTCTCCGGGTCGTCGGGATCCGTGAATGTGAGGAGGTAGTAGAGGAAGGACGCGACATCGAAAAAGACCGACTTATGATCGAGGAATAGCTTCGCGAACAGGGAGAGATTCTGCGCAAATAGTTTATGGTCCTCTCCGTCTACCTCCCATACCGCGTACCCGCCATGATCGTAGACCTTTGTCCCCGGAGGTGTCGTTCGATTTTCGCAAACCCGTGTATGTTTGGCATAGGCGTCTGCGTCGCACGAGTACCGAAAACACCAGCGACAGACGTATAATCGATCCGTATCCTTGCTCACAAGGTCTTCCGGGTAAATGGACTGGTACCAGGTCTGAAAAAGGAGGTCACCTAGCACGACGTGCTTCACGTTACGGTTCGCGGACGGTTTCGTGTGCGACGGGGCATTGTTGGGAGGCGCCATGGAGTGTTTGCGAAGAAAAAAGGGCGAGGGAGTGGAGAGGAAGCGGGAGGATTTTTTAAAACTCCGTCCGGTTAGCTATAAGTGTATATCTGCTTTTGATGCGTATCTTTGGAGGGCAAGCCATTGGCGTTGTTGGTATACGAGGTGTTTGTCGCGGTCAAAGAGGGCGGGTATCACAGCGTGTGTTGCGATAGCTTTAGGAATTGGGAAAAACCACCAATTCCTATTAGAGAAAGGGTTCGAACGTGTGTTAGGACATACTCAATTGAAGAAGTATAACAATAACAATAACAAACACAATCATAAGAATACCAAGAATAATACCGTTCCTGCCAACATCAAGCGGCAGATGCAGCAGCAGCACACATGAAAGTTCATGTAATAAAACATCGAATCAAAGGGTCGAAAAGGGTTTAAGCCTGCGGGAGTACGTAAGATGAGGGTCACTTGATAGCGGCCATATTCCAATCACTGCCCGTCATGCGGGGCCAAAGCTTTACCTCTAAATTTACTGGAGTATCGCATTAACTCTTACTATTAAATCCTTTTGTCTACCGCAATAAGCAATTCCCTCCTCCATCTCGGACCAAACTAACTCGGTTGCCTGGATCCCTTTCGAACTTGATTCGTTACACAGCCTTTCGCCATCCGGATGACAATGGGCAACGCTTCCCTTTGGTAGGTAGGAATAGTAATACCTACCTACCGTCTCTTAACCTGCTTTTGCCATCGCTCTTTGCATAGGCAACAGCATAGCCTTTCGTCACGTTCGCCTCATCAGCAAGCTCCTATATTCCCCTTTGGTTCTGGTACCAAGCTTCGTGTTACTCTCGACCTCTGGTTAATCCATCTCTAATTTCACGTCTCCTACTCATTTTCACTCTTTATCTTGAAATCCATCTGTCGATTTAACACGATCTTGCCTCTCGTTTCCCTATCTATAACGCTGTCGTCGCTTTCCGAATATACCCTTTCCGTTACCCCGAGCGGCTATTCTACTGAAATCCAGAATGTTGAAACCGTTTCAGATACGAGATCTTCATCGATCTTCATCCCAAGACAATCTCACTGCATCTCAAAGTCCTGATCATGCCGTGGTAGAAGACCGCAGTATCCTTCAGAATCGCCAGCAGGGCATTGTCCGGTTGTCTGCTACAGACTATGACGAGATAACGGCGAATCATCCTAGAGCCCGGCTTACATACGTCGACGAGGATGACGACGAGCTCATCACGGTATGTCTGCTCATACAAACTATATCTGTCTACCATACTAATACTGGATCATAGGTGGGGTCATCTCTCGAGCTTTCCCAACGTCTAGAAGAACCCGTTGGTACTTCTGCCATTCCACAACAGACGCTGGAATCTATTTGCCCTGAGCCGATGCATATATTTGACATCCGACGGTCTAACTCAGTGGAGAATCTATGGAAGAAGTTTGAATATAAGCCCCACTTAGAAGACCGTCAGGATAGGAATGAGATCGGCACGGTGCCTACAACTGCAGATGATTCTCAGTCTAATGCACAAGAGGAGCCTAGCACCAGCCGTGAGAACCCTGGCCCCGCTACGACCGACGTTCCAGAACCGCTCTTGGCCGCATTTGAGGCTGAGATGGCCAGGATTTTGAATGCCACTAACACCGTACGTGAGGGTAACTCTGAACCAGACCCTCCGGCTGAGATGCCAGCAAGAGCCGAATCCAATGACCGACGTCAGCATCCGAGCGATGCTTTTGTACATGCTCTGCATAATCTGGTGGAGGGTGCCGAAATGATTAGTGCTGGCGTGAGATCTAGGCTACCTGAATTCGAGCGGCAGTTACAGAATGTTCAGCGCACTCTTCCAGAACATGTTGGGTCTTCGGTGCAGGTGGCCCTTGCAGCTCTGGATAGCCAGGCGAGGAACTTGATCCAAGCAATCAATAACGCATCAACTGTGGGAGGACAAAGGGCAGGGAATCTTTTCCAAACTGAACTGCCTACCCCAGCCGCAACTATGGAGGGTCTTCGTAATATGGCATCTGAACTTGGCCACATTGGAAACACATTGTTTGAGGCCTTCGAATCCGAGTTTAGATGCAATGCCTCGAGAAGCCAAAACCAAGGAGCCCCTGGAAATTCACAACAAACCGAGCTTACTGCTAGTGCCCGACCTGATATTCCGGCAGCATCACCGGAAATTCAGCAATCCAATCCAGCCGCAAACTGCGAGAACGAGAAAGAACCTTTGGGCATCGAGACACAAGCTGCTCCATCGACGCAGGTTGGATCACCGGAGAGGTCGGTACCTGATTCTTCGATGGCGTCACACCAACAGCAGGGGTCCTCGTCGCCGACATTCCCACCAAGCCCAGATATTCACGGGCAGTTTCCTAGCTTATGGAACAGATCACATCCCCTCCCTCACAGACCCCATCCCTCGTCCCGCAATTTTCGACCTCCGTTCGCCACACCAAACACTTTTTATCCTCCCTCATTCCCAGTGCCGCCTTCTTTTCCTTCCGTGTTCTGGCCACCTCATGGACATCCTCATGGACCTCCTCATCATCGGCAGCCTCCTCCACCTCCTCCCCCACCTCATGGCTTCCATCCTCATTCTCCTCACCCACATGCGCACCCTCATGCACCTTCTCATGCGCCACACCACGGGCCTTTTTATACCCCGGCAAATGCCCTGCCTGTACCTCCGCGACCACCTCACCACCGGCATAGAGAATGGCCTGCGTCCCGCCAAAGACAGAATGACAATGGAGCACCGGCACCTGAGGCAATTCGCCGTTCCGAACACAGCTTACCCTCTTCTTTCACAGCTAGCTCTGCCGGAACTTCGCTTTTCATTGGGAATGTGGGATTTGGTGTTCATGAAGCAATGATTCGCGATGTTTTCGCTTCCAAGGGATTTTTAGTCGAAGTACATTTGCCGCTAGATGCAGAGACGGGAAGACATGCTGGCTTTGGCTACCTGCGCTTTCCTTCCATCCACGCAGCAAAAGCGGCGTTAGACGCTTTGCAAGGTGCTCACATAGATGGACACTCAATTAATTTGGAGATCAGTGATCACTCTCCAATCACCACGCTAGACACATCACAGGTCCGCGAAGAAAATTCTAATCAGCCGCCCGCGCCATCTGAGCTTCAGTCTTCCTCTATTGCGCCAACTAGAACGAGGCAGGCGTCCGAACCGCAAACTAGTGGAGAGTGGGGTTCATCCAGCGAGCAGAGATCGGCACCCTTAACCGTGGCCGACCTCTGCTCGAGTGATACCCGCCACTTGTCTAGAGCGTCTTCTAGCGATACCAGTTTGGTTGGCTCCTCACTCTTAGACTCGGAACGACTCAATACTTTATATCCCTCGCTCTTGCCTGAAGGGTCTTCTCAACAGCCTATGGTGGGCAACAACACATCTACGCAACTTCCAGATCTCAGCCGCGAGCCAGAAGAACGCCGTTTCCCACCAGTGTCACAATTAGATGCGCACTTTCTGGCCGAACGACGCGGCGGGGCAGAATCGTCTAGTGATACTTCCACTTCCAGAACTAGATCGACTCTCCAGAGGGATACCGCAAGCGACAGCCATGACAGTTTGTATGGGCCGACACCACGGAACCTTCCCGGTGCATTTCCTCAAGACGCCCAGGATAGTTTTCAACCACGCCCCTCGTCGCTAGAAACTGATGCTACACAGCAGCAAGGCGGCAACGATCGTGTGCCTACCTCATTTTATTGTCGTCACCCAGGGACTGTGAGATCTTTTCATCCGTCGCGAAGACATTCGGGTCCATGGAATACCCTACGGGCTGAGGAGACTCATGATAATGCCAGGCCGCTGAGGCGACGGGCTACTGAACGTCATTCCCTCCGGGATGGCCGGGAGATGAGCTCGACGAATACCTTCAACCGGCGATCATACCGCAGTGATGCCATGCCCCGTCCAAACACGTCTACAACTGAGAGTAGTACTGGAAGACAACGCAGCATTGATGACTGTGTGTCTGCACTGGCTAGCTTGGGTTATGGAGGCGCCGAGGAAGGCGGACTTCAGAGGATTGCTGTGTATGCTGCAGCAGTGGATGGCAGGGTATCGGACGCGATTGAGATGATCGAGGAAGAGCGGAAAGCTTACGAGCAACAAGGACCAATGAGGTGATGACTGCATTCCTTTGCTGGATTATTTTTGAACAATGTCACTATCTAGGATTGAGTCTGCCACTAGCTAATTCCCCATATTCCTGTTTCCTATATATTACTTCGTCGGGGGTTTGGTGTTCAGGGATGATCGCGTTTGTTCTCTGCCATTCTAGTTCCACTTAGGTGTAAACGGGCTTTTTGTCTTTTTTTCTCTTTTGACAATTTGATATAAAAATCTTATGCTTTTTTTTAATTATTCCCCGGAATGATCCTTGTAAATTCAACGATTGTATGCTTCCAGAATAAGCAGGAGGCAGGGTCGAGTGTAACAAAATGTATATTATAACGATATAAAATCATACAAAAGCATATACATGTTGGAGCTTATCTATCTACGACCTATCGCATAAAACATTATGCGCAGAAAGTCTTACCGAGGACAAAATTCAATTTTAATATCTCAACCCTTCTATCTTCTTTATATGTGGCCATGAGCGTACATGATACCCGCCAAGTACCTAACTCATCACATCACATATTTACCGTGAGGATATCCTTGTTATATGTGAGGTTGTAAGCGTAACTCTCACAAACGTACCCTATCGTTGGTACCGGGATAAAACAGCACCTTCGCTATGGGGAGGATCCATAGACGCGATTGATATCAGGGAAATTCTATTCCAACGTAGCAATTGTCATTTTTCTGGCCAGAATAGAGTAACAGATTTTGTGTCTGAGCGATCGGGGCACCGTTACAAGTCCTATATCTATCCAGGCCACTCTGCATCTTTTCCTAGCCCTGTTTATTCTGTAGCTCACTACCTCAATATCAACCTGGGCCTATTCACGATTTTCCAGGCATATTCAATCCACAATGTCATTCGGATTCAGTGTCAGTGACATCACTATGTTCCTCAAAGGATTCTACCAGATCATCGACATTCTTAAGGCGGAGGCTGTAGACAAATGAGAAACATATAACCTTAAATATTCTCGTCTTTATCAATTTACTCAAATCCTGAAAAGAATACAGGTTAACGATCCGGATTCCAACGTACTCCTCAGTCATATTCAATGCGAGACTGCTACTACACTGAAAGAGTTTTTCATCAGGGTCCGGGGGTTTGAAAAGTACCTAGGCCCATCGCGCGACCGGCGCTCCTTCTTGGGGGCTATACAGAAGATTAGATAGTCTTTGATTCTGCCCAAGCTTGACCAACTCTGTACGAAGCTAGAGAGCCAGGTTGCTCATGTAAACTTTTGCTTGGTGGCACAAGGGAAGTAAGTATGCAATTCTAATGATTCTCCTTCGTCCAGACGAATTCTGCTCCTTCGCCGATGAGCCTCCACTCACGCCCGGCACTTGACTAGATTAAACACAACTGTCGAAGTTCTATTCCACATACTCCAAGAAATGTCCGCTCTGTCGGGCACATCGTTCCAAGGAGAGCCGCAGTTGGGTGAAGTTTACCTGGTATGTCATTTTGGTTTCCTTATTATATATGATTACCCTATATCTAACTTTTTCCCACAGCAAAAGCTGTGGCTTTTGGATGCACTTTCGTGATTCGTTTGATGATGAGCCGGATCCTCTAACGTGGACTGCACTTTGTGAAATCCGCGAAGGTGAATTATTCATGGACATGCAAGGCTCTTTGGATCCCAACGTAAACAAAAGCCGGCTTAAAAAGTTGATCATTCAAACGTGGCCGGCCGACACAGAGGATCCTCAAAGTCAACAGTGTCCAAGCATTCGTGATTTCCAGCGGGTAACACTATGCCAGCCTCAGTGGCCAAGTGCGCGAAAGTTTTCAGCCATTTTAAAAACCCACAAAGCCTTGGAAGAAGCGATGTCTGGTGTTAAAAAAGATCTCGCTATAATAAACCAAGGGACTGGTCTCTTATTTTAGGATTTCTCTAGAATGATAGGAGGAAGATTCATGCGTGAAATAACCCCCGGATATGAGAATTTGGTGCGATCAATATGGACGTATTATAGGGATCGCAAAACTGGGGTTGTCAGCTCAGATGACCTCCTACGAATTCTAAAAGACTTTTCGGAATGTTTACTTGATTCTCGCCTTCAATACCAGATAGATATCTGGAACAGAGACTACAATCAACTTTTGAGTACTAGATAGGTCCAGCTGTAGGGGTCATCAACATTGGAAATTCTTGTATGAGCGTTGGGGTACTGGAGGAGGGCTCATAGAAAGTGGTTAGAACCTGATATCGTCTGTTTGAGGATGTTGCACAAACCAATATAGGTACAGTGGGGGGTCCAAGTATGTGATTCCCCTATACATATAGGTACCTGGCAAACCATAGCAGACAGTCAGAGCCGTTGGGTACCTATATAGGTCACATAGGTATTACCTACCATTCACTACGTATTGGTATCGCAATATTGATTCACTCTTTTTGATGTCTTGTGTTTCACAGTTCTCCCCCACTTATATTCCTGCTCTCTCATCTATCCTTCTCTCATCTATCCTTCTCTCATCTATCCTTCTCTCATCCACCCTTACCTTTCCCATCTCTCTACCCACGGTTACCGTAACAATGTCATTCAATCCAGAAAAGGGTTGCGAATGCAAATCTCTTACCCATCGGTCCCAATTTTGTCCTGAGAACACGCCCTGCGCTTTTTGCAAAGGTGACCATACCATTATCTCCTGCACCAAGGTTACGTGTCGCCGTTGCAAGACAAAAGGACATCACCAAAATGTTTGTCCCAATCCGCCGAACCAGCCAGCTCGTGAGTTACCACATGCGAAGGTCCCATAATAATGTACATTATGGTCTATACTGACTCTATCGGCCTCTATTAAACAGCCTCGGGCGTTGGTTGGTCCCTACCATCAGAGCCTTCCAGGAAGCGTAAACTTTTGAAACCCCCGACTATAAGGGTTTCAGATCCCTCGGAAGACCTGAACAAGTCAGCTTGTGAGTTACCAACTGGAGGCTACAAAGTCATACACATTATGGTTTATACTGACTCTATTGATTTTATTGAACAGCCTCGAACATTCGCCGGGCTGCATCATCTGAATCTTCCAAGAAGCGTAAACTCCTGAAACCCCCGACTGTAAGGGTATCAGATCCTTCTGAAGACCAGAACAAGTCAGCTTGTGAGTTACCAAATGGAAAGGCTGTGTAGCCATATGCATTGTAATATATACTGACGCTATTGGCTTTATCAAAAGCTTTGGACATTGACCGAGATCCATCAAAGAAGCCTAAACTCCCGAAGCGCCACAAATCATGAATCGGAATACATGCGTTCCCTCGCCAGAGGAATAACGACATAAGATGGCTCGCGATCGACAAACAGTCAAAGGTGTAGAATAGTTCTTTTCATATTATCAGAACCAGGAACAGTTGACGCTGGCGCTGTTGTGTTTCCTAAGCGTTTTCTCCCCACAGTCATGTTGATAGTTTCAAGCAACCTAATCAACTTAGGAATAGGAATTCAACTTGTTTCCCCTTTTGACAGGAAGTTGTACTACAAGAAAGCTTTGCCTTCCCATATCTAGAAGGTCTATGAAGGAAATGCTGGGTGAGATAGCCTAGGGTTTACTTCCTGGGTCGCTGTCTGATTATTGCAACTGCCCTGAAGCTATTCGTAATTATGGTGGTGTAGGATATGGTTGCAGGATATCTTCTGTGTGTTAGTATAGACAGCTAATTTATAGAGTTCCACGGCTAGTTTATGAGTTTTATTTGATACTTTGTTTGAATAGCCACCGAACGGTGAATTCCTCTTAGCTTGGGGGATTCCCTCAAAGGAACTGCCACTAATGATAGGTGGTATTAGGTCTACTGTAATCTACTACAGACCCTGTTCTGCAAAGCTTTCAGATTATCATAGTATCTTAAATCGACTGGATAAATGGCAGGATACATATAATGTCAAAGATAACTACTATTCAGGGTAGAAGACCTGTCAACTAGGTAAGGATACGTAAACAAAACGATAGTAGATACTATACCGACGGAAGACTGAATTTTGAGTTTCCTCCTATTAACAGAGTGCTAATTCATAGCCAAACGTCATTCAAAAGACAGCGGATATAGACGCCGACGTCGCTGTACCCGGAGCAGGATATACTGTACAGTCACCTTGCATGATCGTCCTTAAATCTATGACATATTACTTGGACTCGCTCTCTTCACCGCTTGTATAGGGTAACATATCTTCTACTAAAGAACTTCATGTAAGTTCATATATGGGTCCGAGTAGACCCTCAGACAAACAGATACAGCATTGGGTGGTTTTCAATCCAGAACAAAAGGCAAAGCACCAAAAGCCGTTGGTCGGT